>VZTB01016413.1:0-15618 GCA_013397245.1 Thryothorus ludovicianus
AAAAAAAAAAAGACATTATAGCAGTATTGAAGAAGATTGTAAAAGTTGATTTCTTTTAGAAGCAAATCCAGTAATAGATAAGTGGTATCTGAAAAAATAAATGATGAGAGTGTTGAAATATATAAACATGTAAGTAGATTAAGCAGTGGAAAGCTTTTCATTTTCTTTGGCAAGAGAAACATTTGATGACAATGAAAATTAGTGGATGGTAACAGGTGTCTTTATGGTCTCTTGACAGAAAAGTACCTCTGTTCTTCCCACAAAACCCTCCCACCAAAACCTGCACAGTCAGACTGCTTTTCTTGAGAAAGACTTTGGAATCAAGCATTTTATATTTTGCTTTCATAGTAGGATTCTCATATTCTAGGCTGCTGTCAAAACTAAATTTCTCTTTGGAAGAAGTTGAGTGAGTTTTAGGAAAGACGTTTTTTCCTTAGGCATTGGATTCCTTCAGTCTTCTTACCCTTGGACAAAAAAAAAAATAATCTGTGAGAATCAAAGGGAGCTGGATACTTTTGACTAAGAAGAGCATTTAAATTTGTGCTTTTAAACCAGTCAAGGATATAAGCAATCACCTCTGAGTCTTCAAGCAGTAGGAATTAAGCCGAGATGTTTGACTAAGTAGCTTATTCTCGTATTTATCTCAACTGGTATCTCTTGAGCTTTTCTTTGAAGTGTTTGACAGCAGGTACTGGAAAAAGAGCTACAGTATAGCATTTGATGCCTGGAACTCCTTTCAGAGACTTTCCAGCCATCCTTGCTGCCCTCCTGCTGTGGATCTGCAGCCTTTCTGTGGATATTAGCAGCAGTCATTGGGCAGCAAGATTTGCTTCTCAGCTTGTATTCCAGACTCATGTGTCCCATAATTAATAGAGGTTTTCCCAGTCTGTCTCAGCAGAGTTTGTCTAACTCATTTCTAAGATAAGATAACCCTGTCCTGCACTGTCCCACTGTGTGGCATGATCTGGCAGAGACCACCAGTGAGCACCAGTTCATTGTGAGGGTGAGGTAATGAAAACACCAGGATTTTAACACGCAGGTCCCATGGCTGGTTTCCTGATGAAGGATATGCCCCAATGCTATTTACTGCAGCCCAGGTGCTTTGGCTGAAGCTCTCTGGGTGATGTTGGCTATCCCCTGTGTAACGCTAGGTGGGTGTGACCCGTGGGGAAGGTGCCTGTGAGCATTTTGCCCCCCTGCACCGTGAGCCTGTGGGCTGGGTTTGCTGCTGAGCCAGGGGGGGCACAGGGGCTCTCTGTCCGGCTGCTAAAGGGGCAGGACGAGGGGGCCAGGCTCGAGACATCGGCTTTTGTTCGTCGTGCAGAAAATCTGCAGGTGTCTGGCAGCAGGAGACAGCTGGTGATGAAGTTCTGTATTTAACTGGTTATTTTCCTCTCTTGAAGACCCATCCTGCACCCTTTTAACCTTTATAATTTTTAGTCATTAAGGAGAGAGAAAGGGTAAAGGTTGTTTCTCTGGGCTCATACTTTCACCCTGTAACATAATCCTTTCTGTTACAGGGCTTTCTTCCAGGCTGTTAGCCAGGTACACAAATCACTGTAGCCTTAATCAAAGAAATGACAGCTAAAATGGTGTGAGACAAGCTTTCAAAAAAATTGAACTCACTGTAGACTACAATGCTTAATTAGCCTAATAGACTTTAGAAAGTGCTTGTTTCCAGATTCCCCTCTTGAAACTGTTCAAAACATGCTCCTGAGAGCAAGCTGGAGAAAAAACCCCAAAACATTAGAGAGCAGTTGTGGCTGTCATTTGATTTTTCTGCTGCAATGTGACTGATCCCATCAGAGTTCACTCGTTTGCTGCTGAGAGGCACGATGCAGGTTCTGGAACCATGAGCTGTATTGTGTCAGGTTGCTTTCTTTTGTCAATTACAGCTGTTTTGAACACGCAGAAACTTCACTAATAGCCTGAAGTTCCTTCTGTTACTTTGGGTTAGTAGCTTTTCATGCATGGCAAACTGACACTGTTGCCTTCAAATCTGAGCTGCTTTTCATTGCTTGACAGCATCATGTGTTGATTTTGAGATTTTGTTTTCCTCTCAAGGCTTATTTTCTAAATCTCTTTTTCAGATGGCACCTGACTACATGAATAGATTTTTTAAAAAATGAAAATGTAATAGTAGCTTATGCTGTACTTTTGCATGGAAATGGCATAATTGGACAGTAAGTTACATAATTTGCATAGAAGTCACAGATTCTTGATAAACTACTGAAAGCATGTGTCCTACAAAAGTAGAGATTGCTTCTGAGTGTTTTCTTACCAACAAACAAAATGTGGGGGTCCCTTTCAAAGGGTAAATATGGTTTTGTATCTTCCTTGAACCTTTGCTTCAGCAGTTTCTGGTCCATTTACAAACATTGCAGTGATAACTTATCTAGTGAGTAAATATATCCAGCGTTTGGATACCCAAAAAGTGATGTCTGCGAAGTGGTTAAGCACAGAGGAGTAATTTATAATTAAACTTACATAAAAGAAAAACTGGAAGACAACTTATTTGTTTTAGTCTCTGTAGCCATTATTTGAATCTCTTAATGTTAATATCTCAGTCTTTTTCTAATAATTCTTTCTTTTGATGAAGTTGAGGCAACTCTTAACATTTTTATAGACAGAAGCAGAGACAGTGTGCAGAATTGAAGATGTGAATGCATTTCAAGATCTGAGTTTTTGATCACAGCATTCTTTGCTGCCTTCCCATTAACTTTCTGATTGGTTTACTTTATAATTTTCATTCTTGTTATCACTGAAATACCTATAGTTAGGTCAAGCTATGTATAAAATAAAGACAGAATATTTAACTACACTGCATATTTCATTTTAAGCACGAAACTGAATAAACTTGATGCTTCTGGCAAAACCAGATCCCTTAATAAGAATAATCAATTACATTTTCCTTTCTGCCACATGGCAAGACATGCAGAGCGATTCTTTCCACCTGGGTTCCTCATGTCATTTGAAAAGCCAGAATTAAAAGGGACAGAACAGGGATTGCAGCCCTCTCCGTGTGATTACGTAAACTTTCCCTCTGTGCAGCTGGTACAGCAAAAACAAAACAGCTTCAGAATAGACTCAACAGATCTGTGGGAACAAAAGAACTTTAATTTTGTATTGTGATTTTTGTCCTAGAGAATTGGTATTAATGTTATTGTGGGGATCCATAATCACCTCAGTACATCAATGTAAGATGCACCTATGTCTTTCTGTAACTTTTGTGGTTGTTTTTCCCCTCCCTTGTTCTGCCCTCTATGAATCTGCCATCCCCTGGCTGTGAAGTGTAGATCTCCTTTTTTCAATATGTGATCTGTAGTAAGAAAAATCCTGAAAATTATGCACTTATCCTCATCCCAGCAATTAATTCCTTCACTATTTTATGGCATCTATACAGCCACTGGTAAGTTCAAAATAGTTGGGATAAGCAGAAATTAGAGGAAGTATATAAATAAACAGTTAAATATAGAAGCAAGGGAGAAAAGTGTTTTCTGTGCAAGTGGGTTTTTTTGGTATGAGCTGCAGCTACCTGTCTGCTTGCTGAGAAAACTCAGGTCATCTTCAGAGGTGTGAGGACCCTCCCTAGGAAGGAAATGTCTTTGTGGCTCTTTCTGTATCACTGTGTTGTGTTCTAGAGCAAGGTTTGAGAAGGTATTGCATGCATTATATACAAAGAGTTTTCACCTGTATTCTGAAGCCAGTTTAATTTTCCTGATTCATAAATCTTCATGCATATTCTTTACAGAGCCTCTTAAGCTTGGTCAGTCCTTTACAGAATTTATTGTATTTGAAATCATCAGAGTCTTTGAAGTCCTTGGCCTGCTGTGACTCTGCAAAATTCCTACAGATTGCTGCTAATTTTTTTGCAGGATCTTTCCTATTCTTTGCATATTGATACACTGTGCTCATCTCTCATATAACCAGTGCAGCATTTTGTTGTAAAATGTTGTTGTAAATCACTTTTATGTTTTAAAATGTCTTTGCAAGGTGGTGGAATGACTTAGCAGAAAATATTGCAGTTGCTGACAGCAGATTCTTTCCCTTAAGAGATAATGCTTGCAAAGAAAAAAAAAAAAGGAAAAAGATAGTGTAAGCAGAAAAAAAATCTGGAAGTCTCATTGTCCACTTTGGTTCCATGACCTTGGATGTAATTAGAAGACTTCTTAGCTTTGTTGCTCCATCAATGTGTAGGTAGTCCCATACACAAACTTGACTGATTTTATGAAAGAGAAAAAATTATCTAATCTAGGAACTTGAAATGAAAGATAACTAAATTGATTTTATTTTACTAAGACATTTTTACTAAAAAATGACCTCTCTGAGATCTGAACAAATACAGACTTTTTTATGTTCATTCTATCTGCTAAGGAAAAAAGAATATCAGGGTTTCGGGATTGGGGATTTTTTTCCCCTGGAAACCTTTATCTAATTGAAAAGGTATGAGTATTGCCTTTATTCTACAAGGTTATTTGATTAATTATATTATCTATGTCACTAGTGAGTATAGTCCTTAGACATTTTTGAATGAAAATAGAACTTTTTAATCTGACTGTATTCATTGTATCATGGGAAATCCTATTCCAATTATTTCTCTTTCTCTTTTGCCGATGTTCCTATTTTAAATATCTGATGTCTGTGATAGCAGTTGAGTTATGGAAATTCTGGTTTTTGTAATGCATATCCTGTTTTACATATCTTTATTTTATTACTTTTAACCAATCAGACTGATGATGTGTTTTATAGCATCCTGACTTAGCTCATGTCTTTCTTGCCGTGTTTGTCTTTTCTACTGATTGCACAGAAGTGAAGAAGGCAGTGTGACAGTGCTGTTTATTTCTTTATTTTTCTTTTCTTTAGTCTACTCATTTTGTTTCTGGGCCTCTGGAGGAATGGTGGGAACTCCCATGCATTGCCAGCCAGTTGTGAGGGAGGAATGTCTGAGTTAGATGAATTCATTGATGTATTTAGACTGAGACTGTAGGAGAAAGAGCCCCCCAGCCCTGCACAGGCTGCTCAGGTGGCTGTGGGCAGTGAGACTGCAGTGACACTGGAACTGCTCCAGGAGCACAGTGTAACTGCTCTTCCTCACCTTGAAACTTCACATAAAAGAGGCTCTGTCAACTTCCCAGACTCCTGACCATGGCAGACCTGAGGTTACTTTTGGGGGAATGGCTGTTGGTGCTTTCTGACAAATCCACTTTCTTCCTGGTGAACTTTTTAAGGAAAGGGAAGAGTTCACATACTTAAAGCTGAGTGCCAGTCATCTTAGGGCAGTAGCACCAGATGACATTCTGTCTCCTCACCATTGTATCCTCAAACCAGTCATAGTCTTTGACAAGCATTGCTGTGATTAAGTAAAGAGACAGATTGCCTTGTTAAAGGTACTTCACAGAGTAGGAAAAAAAACACTTTGAAGACTGCTTAGATTAATAATTCATAGTTAGCTGATGTTAGCAGGACAAACAAAGTACACTCAAAGTTCCAGTTACCTGGAGATCATGAATGTCATTGCATCCTTAATATAATGGACAAGATGCTGCTTCAGGACTTCCAGGGACAATGTATTCATTGTTCCCCACTTTGTCCAATGTGGCAATTAATGTGATTAAGCTAGCGCCAAATCTGTTTTAAATACTATTGCACTGGGTCGTTAACTTTAACACTGTCATCATGTTCTCTCTAGTGCATTTGCCTTATTTAAGGGAGGTTATTAATGCTTGGCATTCACTCAAATCAAGAATATATTAATGCTTCTCTAGTTCTCAAAATATTACTCAGTGTTCATGTATTAGGAATTACATTGGACTAATAGAGGAAAAAAATTCAGCCCTTTAACCCTTACCCACTTGAAACTCCCATAGTAGCAAGTGTCCTTAAACCCATTGTTTGCAAACCTATTGGTGTTTAGCCAGGTGTATGTGTTGTTTTTGTCTTTTTATCTTTAATCTCCAAGGCTGCCTAGAATGAGAGAAAAGGAGCTGTTCTTAGGTCCTATAAAGGATGTGATGCAGTGTAGTTAAAATGATTACCACGTAATTCTCAAGCAATTCCTTTTATTCAAAAAATCCACCAAGCCATGCTGGATTTTCTAGGGGGCATTATTGGGATTGGCTGGACACTGCTGCAAGGGCTGCCTGAAGATGTGGGCAGTAGGTCTAGACACCAGTGAAGTGACTTTTAGAAGAAACTTAAACAGAGGCACAAACTGCATATAAAACTTGTTGGGTTTGGAAAATCTACTTATGCTTAAAAATGATCAGGGTGAAGTGAAATACATCCTGCTAAGACTTGAGAGAAGCCATGAACCCACAGAAACATTTATTCAGGCAGCAATTGGTGCGGGTGGCTTCTAGGCTTTGTCTGGAATTCCTTATATACTTGAAACAATGAAGTGATTTAATACCACATATAACAGTATCTCTGTGCTAGAAACTTAATGTAACAAAAGAAGAAAAAAGAATGGATTGATTTTTTTATTTATTAAAGATATCAGTCTGTCACTGCTCTCATTGTTCACATGTGGGAGCGAGGGCTAGAAAAATGTCTAAGATAAATTCTTATTATATAATTTGCATGTATATGACTTTAGGAGAATAAGTCCTTGGCCTTGAGCTTCAAGTGAAGAGGAAATGCACTCATATGGGTCTGTGTCTGAAAAAATTTCGAGAGAAGCATTGAATGAGCACATGTATCTGCTAGTGATTTTCAGACATGCTCGTCAAATGTTCATGTTGCTTTACTTGGGAAAGTTTTGAAAGTAGTCAGACATTAAATTGCAAGCATGTTGGGTTCACCAACATGGGAAAGTGATATGTGAAAGTCTGTTAGGAGCTAGGGTGGAAACTGAACTGTGAACTCAGTTCCAGTAAGATTAGAATCCATTCACAGCTTGGGCTGCACTGTTCCATGTGCAGAGATGCCTGTAGCTGTCCAAGGCTTGTATGCCTCGGAACAATCGCTGAGTTTGGACCTTCATAAGTGAGATTTGTACCACATTAAGTACAAGAGGGGCTCTCATCAAAGTGTAAATGTGAAAAAAAATATTTTTACTTTTGTATCTACTTTTTAAAGATGTGTAACCTTCTCTGTAGTACATAAAGCTCTCAGATGTCTTTCTGGAACAGGCAATGCTGCATTTTTATGAACCAATCTATATGAACAGTTACATGTCCATAATTATGCTTGCTTTTAACCTCTTCCTTGATTATTTCTTTCTTCTGAGTTCTTGTAGTGTTCAAAACAACTCTCTGTGCTTTGCAGTTTGACCTGAAAGGTCAGAATTAAATGTAGAGAAACCTCCTCCTATAGAGCTGGTGAAGAATGTAGTGGTTTCCATGTCCCTTGAGTACAGCAGGAGCTGTGTTGTGTTAATTAATTCTTTTCATAGCTGCATCATTTCCTAAAAAAAAATTTTGGAGAACTGGTTGTGGCTGTGGATAGAACTTCTTCACTTTCAGCTCTGGTACATACCATAAACTGAATTACCTCTAATAGCCCTTCTGTTCCAAAATTGTTAATTTTTTGTCTCAGCAGCCTTTGAAAGCATATGTCTGCAGCACTTTGTATCTTGAAATAAACTGGGGGAACTTTCACACTACTGTAGAATCATCTGACTTGATAAGTACCAAGGAAGATGGAGTTTTTCTTGTGCACTAGCCAGATGGATCCCACAGATTCCCTACTGCACAGTCTGGTCCCTAGATTTGGCAATAGTTAGTTGCTAATCTACATTTGAGCTTCATTGTTTAATTTCTGATGACCTTCACTTCATTAGTTAATGATTTTATAATGTATAAGCCACTACCTGTTTTCTTTTTTTTTTTTNCTTCCTTTTTTTTTTTTTTTTTTTTTTTTTTCTTTATTCAATAGCCATGTACATCTAGGAATTGCTTCCTAAGAGATTCTCTTAGTGTTTTATGTATTTAGAGGAAGGGTGGTTGGGTGGACAACTTCTTAATTCTTGGATGTTTTCAAACTTCTTTAAAAAATTGGAGTTGAGAATGTATAATGCTTCAGAAAGTTTCCTTTTAATGACCTAATCCACTTCCTCGTGAGAAAATTGGACCTCCTCTGTACAAAATCCTACACAAAACATATTTTTGGGCAGAGTAGGTTTATTTGCTCTTCCATCCTTTGCATTTTCCTCAAATAGTGATTTTTTTTTTTTTTCTGTTTTGAAAATGATAAAACCCGGTGAATATTCTTTGGACATTCCTTTTTCCAGGTACCTGGGGAGATATGTGCCTTTTTATCAGATGTTTTATGTGTGTATTGCTCCTGTCCTGCTCCCAAGAGGATTTGCTAATTCAACTTATTATGGTGTGTGCCTGTCAGGAGTAACTTAGGGGGCAGGTGGGAGGTGAGAAGATCCTTCTCTAAATAAGAGACCCTGTGAAATCCTCACCTGAGTCAAAAGAAAGACAGACTTGTGAAGGTACCATGGGATTTGTTTGTGGACAAAAAGAGGGGAATCATTTTTTCATAGTGTATCCTTCCCAGATAAAGTGTAGAAGCCTGTTTTGGCTGCATTCCAAAGGACTTGTGGCACATTAAATCAGTTCAGGGAAGCAAGAGGGAACCCAAGAGCCTTAGGTGTTATTTCATGTAGGCTCATGTAAAAAAATTCCAAATTTTGTGTATGTATTTTTTCCATATATTGTGAGCTCATTAGTGCCTCAAAGAACATAGAGCTATCTGAGGATAAGAAATGTTAGGTCCCAGGTTAGTGTAAAATAATTCCCAGGATGAATTTTTTGTTGCATTCAGTATTTGTAATATAGAATCCAAGGAATTCTGCCTGATGCCTGTTTTTAAATTAAGGAGGAGTAGTTTATAAGCAGAATAAAATGCTCAGTGTTTCATATTAACAAGTGAAATAAAATATCTGCCATAAAGGGGGATGAAAGAGAGGTAAAGTCTAAATTGTGTACCTTGGCCCTTCGTTGGGAAGATCATCTCTCCTTAGGGGATTTGCTTAGTTCACAGCAATTGCCAGCACTTTGAACTGTGTTTTGACTTTGGTACAAAATATATTGGACTATTTGGAGCTTAGTGACCATGTTATGTAAAACCTACATTCAGTAAATGGCATGCAAGGACAGTATAAATATCAGTGTGTATGAACAGATAGCTAACACATAATTATCAGTAAGCTGTCATCATGAATATAAAATTATGGTGATTATGAGAACAGCAAATAACTACCTTTCTGCCGCTCTTTTTAATATTAGTACATTTTCTCATGTCAAAACCACAAGTTCTTTTTCAGGTCACTTTTGTGTGTGCTGTTCCTTTCTGTGAAAATCTTGAGAAAAAGAATTCTGAAAAATGAAGATTTTTCAAGCCTTCATGAACAATCCATATTTGACATTTTCCAGCAAGTTAATCTCCTTTGCAAAGCAAATTCATTATTGATCAGATAGTTATAAGCATAAAACACAGTAAAGCCAGTGCAGAACCTACAATAGATTTTCAGCAAATTAGCAAGAGTGGGGTGGCGTGAAACAAATCAAGTACACCTTGTGATAGTTCTATTTATAAATCTATTTCAAAGAAGAAATAGATTTTTTCATGCAGTAATGGAAAATTCTCCCAAAGCATGGCTTGTCTAGCATGTGTTTCCAGAGGATATCATTACAGAAAATGCACTTTGGTTTTCTGGCCCCTCCTTGGGATGCCAAGATTTTGCAGAACTCCAAATTTGATTGCCATGTTCTCAGTGGATACTTGGAAAGTCCATGATAAAAGCAATGTCAAAACTGCCAAAAGACCCAAGCAAACAAAACCTACAACAAGTGTTAAAAGGCAAAGTATGTGTTTGTGTAAGTGATACTGAACTTCAGGATTACATCTGCAAAAGGCCCTAATATGGGGGCCTTTAATGCAGAGTAACAGTTACAGAAAAATTGCAGAATGGTCAGAAAGGCAAAACCACCAGCCCTTGGTGTTATTTGAGCAGGCCTGTTGGAATGATGCTCTTCCATGGGAGCATTTAGATGTAATGTGAGACACTTGTGCGTGTTGGATATACATTACAAACATGAATATCCTCTTTCTTATCTTCTCTAAAGTGACTTTCACACTCGCCTTCTCTCATCAGTCCTTCAGCTAAAAGGATTTGCAGCTTGCACATCTCTGTATTTCAGACTGTAGTTAGTGCACAGGCATTCCCTGCTTTGCAGGTGCAGGTGCAGCTCCTGATCCTAAGGACAGTGATCCAGTTATGTGCTAAATGTGCAGGTCACCTGTGGCATCACTGATCCAACTGAGTCCTGGCAGATTCTGTGAAAGAGGTTTGCATTGCAGAGATCACCTCCAAATCACTGATGGAAGATCTGTGTGTGGTATGTGCTGTAATAGTTCCATTATCACATGTACTGCAGAAGGAATCCAATCAGTTCCAGGTTTTTGGCACAGAAGAGCTGCAAAGCTGTGTGTGGTTCTCACCATAGAATTAGGCTGTGGAACCTTTCTACTGTGTTATAGATTCTATGAGAATTCAAAAAGTGGCTCTGCAAATTTGTGAAAGTGAAATTGAAGGATGGGGAAGCACAAATATATCAACTCTGGGTCAAGAAGTCTGAGCTGCAAGCTGGATGAGGTTGTAAGAATATCCTTTAGTGTTATCATTCCAAGTTCTTTTCCTTTTTTTTAGTTAACATTCCCTCTTGGTCCCTGTTGGAGCAGGAACACTGAGTGGCTCCTGGCTTAATGCAGAGATACTTATAATAAGTTCTTAAAATCTTTAGGGATTTTTTTCACTAGAAAAATTTCTTCAGCAACAAAGTCTTTTTCAAAAGTCTTAAGGGTGCTTCAACTCTTCCCAGATATGGGGGGAGTTAATGATACCTCCAAACTGAGGTTAAATATGTTTGTATCTTCTTGAACCTAAATCTCTTTGTTGCTGTCACCCTGGTGGCTGTGCCTTCAGGGGTTCTAGCAGCAAGCTTAGGCTACCTGATTAAAATTGATGTTCCCTTGTTTCTAAGGTGGTCAGTGGTGGCTGAGTTACTACCCTGGTGTGGAATGGGAAGTAATGTGAATAATTCACTTTGTTGGGTAGAAAACCTAAGTAATTGTAAGACAGATGGAATTCAACTGTGTCATTCCATCTCCTTCCCTCTAGGTGCTTGGACTTGCCTCAGCATATTGCCTGGTTTCATCAGAGTAACAAATCCAAAGAACTGTCAGGTTTCCATTATCACCATGTCTTTGGCACATGAGGTAGATTTTAAGTAGATGATTCATGAGAATACGTTGTTGGAAAGGTCTGTGCTGAAATGTGTGTGACAGATGTCAAAGAAATATTGCTGATATATTTTAAGGGCTGCTCCCAACTGAGGCATTCCAGAAAGTGTAAATATCCTATAGCAACAAGCTAAAAACCCTTCTGGACTCATCAGGAAGTGCTTTGTATGTGGTTTTCTGGAGCCAGGCTGAACATTTCTGATGCTGACAATAGACAGATACAGAATAACAGTATTAAAGTCATCCTTCAGGATTCTGGGACACACAGCTGTGCTTCCAGCTTTTGTGTAAAGGTGATTTCCTCTTCACTGCCTTTTGTCATCTCTTAGTGCCGTCAACAGAACATTTGTTTTTCAGCTTGCTAAAAACGTTTGTGTAAAATGCACAAAAATTCAGGAGTGCCTTGTAAACGCCAGTTACAATAGCAGATAGGCAAGCATGTCAACAGAGTTTCCTTGTATATATGAGTGTAAGTAGGACCAGCTTGGGAGAGTTATTCAGAGGGAAAATTTGCCACAGATGCAAGACTGTTTAAACCATATAAATAACTAGATGCATGTCTTGTGCATTAAAGTATTGCTATGATGGAAGTTCTTAAAAATTAAAACAAAATTAAAAAAACAAAGCCCGAAGTCTCCAAATAGTTTTGAAATTCCAGACAGGAGAGGAGGATAACTCGGGGTGAAACCAGTCCACCTAGGTGAGAGTGGAGGGAGTGCATGCCAAGCAAGATCCCTCTTGCTCTTGTGGCTGCTCTCTAAGGACCACGGGAGGAAAAAGCTGAAATTAATAATTTTGACCAGAAAGGTGCAATGGCTGTGAGACCACAGCTGTTGGCAAGGGTGCTCCAAGGAAATCTAACAGCACCCAGGGAAAGTGGCAATAGAAGGGAAAGAGCCACCAAAACTCTGCCAATACTTTGGAACTCCATGAACTGAGTGTGTTCAGTTTCTGTTTTTACTGGGGGACATCCTTGCAAGTTAACAAATCTGAAATTTTCTTATACTTAACAATATTTACCAATCATTATGACTGTAAATTCCACTGAAATTGAACTTTTGTTTTGTTTTCTGAGTCCAATAAAGTTGCTTGGAATTTTTTTTGCACTGCAAATTATCAAGGGACTTTAGTGGACTGAATACAAACCAGTGCTTTCAACTGTGGTGATACCAAGGAGCAAATATGACTGAAGTGAAAATAAACCTAATAACTAGATACTAAAAAAACCCAAAAACAAACAACTAAATATACAGTTAAATCACAATGTAAAGTTTAAAAAGTATTTTTCCAGATCATAGTTTATGTTAACAACTTGATTTCTTTATTTTGTGCTACAGAATCAGGTTTGTTTCAGGACAAAAAGCAAATGAAAAATCTCTGTAGAAAATCCCCTTCCTAAGGCACTGGGAAATCAGAAACTGTCATCTGAACTTTTCCTCTTCTGCACAAAATTACAAACGATATAAAGAAATAAATGCCTTAAGGTCAAGGAACTTAAGCATATACTAACATGAGAATCAATGATTTCTGCCTAGAGAAGTGACCTTTTCTACAGCAGCCAGGGTTCTGTTTTATAAATATTTGATGAAATGCTTTAGATTGAGCTTGTTGTTAACCAGGGAGATAAGTGGGGGTAAGTGTGCTGCTGGGCAGTGCTGTCCTTCCCAGCTGCTGGACCTCCTGAGAGCCCGGGTGAGGCTCTGACTGTGGCTTACACACCTTGCTCTAGCAGTAAAATAACAAATGAAATATACACGTGTGCCTATGTGTGTGTCCATTTCTGTTCACGAGACTTCATTCTGGCTTTGAGTCTGATTCTGTAAGGGCAGAGTTAAAAACCCATGTCTGGGATGGGCCGTGCTCTGAGCAGCGGCCACAGAAATTGTCTTTGCTCTTGGTTTCTGTCTGCAAGTTCAAATGAATTCCATGATGTGATACTGTCAGCTAGTTTTGTGCTTTCATGTATTTGCTGAAAAAGAAGCGCACTTTTGATGTTGTTCTACTTATGTCTCATCAAAGGTTTCGTAGCAGCTGCATTTCATGGTTCTGTGCAAAACCACCTGGAAAACATCCATCGTCTGAAAGTGATATTCTTAAGAGCGTCTTGCAGACTCAGATTTGCAGGTTGCTGAATGCTGGTAAATTGAAAACGACCCTATTTGAAAGGAAATGGATGCCGTCAATCCTTTAAGAATATCAAAAGCCACAGTACAAACAGCTCACAAAATGTAATGGGTGTCTAGAGATCCAGCTGTAGAGCTGCAGTGTAGTGCAATCTGTTGAGTTTGAGTCATACGGAGTAAGATTTTGCATATCTCTCCTAAAATGATTTTATAGTGAATGGCTATTTTAAACATTTACTGAATATGTGATTAGCTGTGCTTATTGAAAGAGACAAGACCTGTATTTAAAGGAATTGTAGTTAAATTCTCCTGTTGCCTTCATGTCTTCCCCTATCAAGCTGTCAAAGGGAAAAAGCATGTGCTTTATGCCTGCTTATCCAAAAGTAAATGCATTTAAAGATCATTGAAAAAGGATCATTGCTGCAGTTCTGAAATGATTTCAGAAATACTATTTTTAAAAGAGAGATGAGAAATTATGCATGTTCATGATGAAGGCCTCAAGGAACTGTTTGTGTACTTGTGCTGGTTTATATATTCTATATATACATAAATTTTTAATAAAAAGGTAAATAGTACTATGAACTCAATGATCTTAAACAGTGAAAACTTAATTGAACTACAGAGAGTTTTAGAAGGATCTTTTAGAATTGTATGATGCAGGATTATGATAACAATTCTTAGAGAAATGATAGGCAGTAAGCAGAGGAAGTCCTAATATAATTCTACAGTGATCTCTAAATTTGCTATTGTTATTCAGAGGAAAAGAAAAATCTGAGAGATATTCTTGATGGTTCTCTAAGAATGTCAGCTAAAGGTTTACACTGGATTATTTCAGGTATTTATTTAGAAAATACTCATTTTGATGAAAATTCTGTGCTTTTTTTAGCAAATTCATTTTGAAATAAAAACCCAAACCTGCATTAAATTGTTCTCTTGTCCACCTCGTTCCTATAAAGTAGATAAGTCAGATTAAATTAAGATCTTTAAAGACCCAAAATTAACAGAAAATTCTAAGTAAAAGGAGAAGCTCTGTTGTCTCTTTTTGTTTGTTTTATCCGACAGCAATCTGCTATCCCCTGCCATCAATCATTTGTAGTGGCACTTAATGCTGTGATTCATACCATTAATTTATTCCAAGAATTGCATAGATAGTGTGCAATAATTAACTACTACATGCTGTAGTACGGGTTTCAGTAACTGCTACATGAAAGGACAGATATCTCCATACTGATCTGACAATTTTTGCTGTTCAGGTGATATAAAGGAGCCAGATGCTGGCTGTAATTAATCAGTAGAGAATTGTTCTGTTGATGGAAAGCTCTCAGCTGGAATAAAGCACACAGAGCTGGCTTCTGCACCAAACACTTCTGCCTCTCTAGCTTCAGAAGAGGGACAACATTTTGATCCATTAATCCATCTCATGTGTAGTGTTTTATGAAAAATGTGTTTCTAGTACACTGGGTTGGTGTCGGCTTGCCCGCAGAAATGTGGAGGTGTAATTATTTCCTTGTTTTTCATCTACTGCACTGGTCAAATGAAAGATTTCAGGAGATAGCATACTGAAAGAAGAATTTGGACTCTACCAATTTTTTTGAGTAATGGTCATCCGCTTAAAAATAATTCAAAGATGTATTAGAATGATGTGAAACTCAGTCCTTTAAACTATTTCGTCTGCTACATTGACAAAGATTTGTGACGATCTCATTAGTCACGAGAAGTACAATAAAGGAGTACTCACTCTAAGAAAAATGTTTCTTTAAAAAAGGAAATTTATTGTTTTGGATTTACACAAGCAGCAGACAGTGAGGTGCCCTTCTCGCAGGGTCACCCAAGTGAGCAGCATGCATACGTTTTCTGTTGAATTGCTTCCCCTGTTTCTGCACTGTACATTTTAAGGAAAGGAAGATAAATTCGTACCAGGAGAAATCTTTATTCAAAGTGTAAACCCAAAACATTTTCTGGAGATTTTTTTCATGATTGCTAAAAAAGACAATTAGAGGTTTTAACTATTCCGTAGTTTTATATAATCTCCTATTCCTTCAAAATCACAGCAAAAAAGAAATCTAAAAGAAGAAATCTCCTTGGGGAAGATGGAAACAGGTCGTTTAAGGCGGGTTTTGCGTGGAAAGGTTTTTCGGACAGGAGGGAAGGAAGGCTGCGCTTGGAGCGCGGAGCGCCCGCCTGCGCTGCGCCCTGCGCGCCACCGGGGGGCGCCGCAGTACGCGGGAAGCGCCGGGAGCGC
>VZTB01016413.1:15845-41099 GCA_013397245.1 Thryothorus ludovicianus
CGGGAACGCAGCTCGAGAATTCGGGAACGCGGCTCGGGAACGCGGGAACGCGGCTCGGGAATTCGGGAGCGCGGCGCCGGAACGCGGTTCTACGGGAAATCTCGGGATGGGGCGTCTCTGAACCAGCCCTCCCGTGTAGAGCTGGAGCTCTGAGGGGCTGCTGACCTTTCTGCCGCACACCCGAGAGTTCAGAAATGCCTGGTGATAATTTCTGTGCTGATCTAGCACTGGGGAGTTCCTGCCCCAGTGGAGTATGAGAGTGGATATGGGGTGGTGGAAAGAGAAATTCCCAAATCCTGCTCTCTCTTCCTCGACCCCCTCATTTAAAAAAAAAAATAATTGTTTTTAAACCTTCTGTACATTTTTTACAGAATTCTGGTCCAGTGCCTTCTTTTGAATTTGCTTGTGTTTACTCAACTTGTTTTGCCTTTGGCTACAGACAGTCGTTCCCACTTCACGGTGCAATGACAATGACTGATAGCTTTGAAATGAACCCATTTCACCCAGGTGTGGGTGCTGACCACATTTAACTGCAGTCCTCATGCCCAGTCCAGCCTTGCTCTTTAGTGTTCCCTAGAGAGCCATGGCAGAGAGACTGCTGATTCTCTTTCTCTTGGCACCAACACCATCAGGACCCACAGCATCCTTATTCCAGTTACAGGGAGGTGCAAAACCACCTACCGGGTATTTGTCCACTTCAGCTTTTTTGCTTGGGATCACAAAAAATTGGCATTGCCACTTCAGGATGTGGTGAAAGCAAAGTGGATTCTGTTGTAATCCAGTTTCTCTTTGGGGTAATCGATAATTCTGACCATTAGAAGAGGTCTCATTTCATCACAGCTGCCAAACACAGCGGAATCCTTACAGACCTTCCAGGTGGGTTTGACCCTGGCATCAGCTGGATTTCTGCTGATTTAATGCATTTCACAGTCAGTGAAACACTTTGCACACCTGGGAGCCCTCCAGCCTGTGATGAAAGGGGGCAGCTGTGTCCTGGAAGGCCTCTTAGGGCAGAGTTAATCCCCAGTGCACCTCGAGGACCTTTCTGGGCAAAGGAGCCCACTCAAAACACCAGTGTGGATAAGAAGCTTATGACAAATACTTCTCAGGAAAGGAAATATTTTCCATGTCTCGATGTGTTCATGTGAATGCTGGATGCTTTTAAAAAAATGTTTTAATTTATTCTTTTTTAAGCTTTAGTTGGAGCTCATTAAAGAGCTAAGTAGATCAAAACCTATGGGCTAGGATACAGTTATAGACCATGTGTGTGGTAGTCTAAGAATCTATATTCAGTTCTTGACAACACAGACTCAACAGTTCCTGTGCTTTCACTCCCACTTGCTATAAATATACAATGGAATAATCTAAGTGTTAAAAATTTCAAAGTGTTTCCTAGGCTGTTCCTGTGGTGAAATGAATGTGCCAAAGTGGGTCATAGGTGAGAGTGGGGAATGGGATCTGCTGTTCCATAATCTTATTGCCTCGTGGTGGTGTTAAGGTAAAGTGCTGGGATACTGCACATCCTGGCAGGTCAAACAAGTGAGAGCAGTGCGGAGAAAACCACAACTCATTTAATCATTGAGATTAAAAAAAGTACTAAAACTGGAGTTTTATTTCTTCAGGTGAAAGGTTTTTGAACTGCCTTTGTAGTTACTTCAATTTTGTTTAATACATTTACCTACCTGCCAAGCAGGTCACAGATGTAGGGGCATAGCTGGGCAGCACTTCTGGTTTTGCTTCTGAGGAAAGTCTGTCTTAGAGATGGCAGAGCAGAAAACCCTTGAGTGGCTATTGAGCATTTGAACTTTAAATACTGAACAAAGAAATCCTTCAGTTCTGCAGGACTTTATTCACAGTTTTTGCATGGAATTTCATGTTTTAAAAAAATCTACAAGAAGAAAAATTTTATCTATTAATTCTAGCATGAATCCCCTAAGAACACAAGATTTCTGATGTAGGTGTTTTCCTCATCCCTTGTTGACCAGTTTTCATCAGTCTTTTCTCTAATAGACAGGCAATCTGCTGTGTATTAACTTCCCTTTGGGGTCTGCCATCTTTTCCCTCCCTAATACAGGTACAAATCTGATATGTAGAGGTGTTCCTGCAGTCCAGTGGAAGTTGCAACAGAGTTGGTGCTAAGAAATGTTCAATGCTCTCTCTTACAAGTGGGCATCATGTGTTTTTCATTATATGTTTTTGCAAGGACGGTAAAATACAGCCTAAAAATTACTTGTTCAGCACAAAATCACTTCCCTATTGATTTAGTTGCCTTCTTGCAGCTTTTGCCATGCAGGCCAGCAAGCTGTTTTGTTTCCTTTGGTGAACTTAATCAATGAGGAGAGAGAGAACATGGAAGAAAATGTGCTTGATCCTGTAAAAAAACTGTCTGTCCATTTCAGCATCGTTCATACCAAAACAATTACTCTTGTTTTTCATGAATATTCCTGTAAGAAAAAAAGCAATTTTCACCTAAGCATGGTTATTCATTTTCCCCATGAAAGCTTGGAATGCTTTTATTAGGAATATTCAGAGAGAGATGCAACTGGTGCTAGTGTTGTGTACCATTGGGAAGCCCGTAATGATTGGTTCCTGAGACCTTCTTTCCCCTCTGTGCTGTGAATTGGTGTGGCTGAGGGTAATGATGGGTTTCAGTGCAGTGAGGAGCAGAGGGCTCGGGCTGCAGTGTGTAATTGCTGCATGGATGGATTTACAGTGGGCTGGGGTCTGCAGCACCCCTGCTCCTGCCCAGCTCTGCAGCTGCGTGCTCCCTCCCAGCTTTGTTTGTGCAGATGCTGCCATTCCTGCTCTCTGAATGAATCAAAATTAAGAAGTCTTGCTGTTAGTCCCATCATTTGCATATAGTTTCTGACTCCCTTATTTGATTATACTGAATTATTTGAATTTTTTTTTTTTTTTTTTGGTCAGATACTTTTCTGCCCATATTCAGTTTGGAGCCCCACAAGACATCCTCAATGCAAAAACTTATATTAGCTGTACTTAAGAGTGTCAATAGGGCTTTTTTTATTACTGTATCATTTTGTTATCTCACCAAGAACATGTTATGACATTTTACATGCCTGGTATTTTTCTAAAAATGTGGAAATACATCTGAAGAATAATTTTTTAATTCCAGATTTTTCAGATAGGAAAGTTGAAGCATAAAAGCAGAAAGATTCACTCAGAGTCCACAAAAAGGCTCCTGTTAAGCTAGAAATAACCTGAAGTCTGGGGTCTTAAAATCCTATTTTATTATTCATTACTGATCTGTATCATGTCCTAATTGAAATATATGGGAATCAGGGTTTTATTTTCTGTTACTTTAAATAGAAAACATTTCTCCTAATAGAGGATCCTGTGCTAAATAGGAATGATTTTAAATAATCCACAACCACTGAGTTCTTTCCTTGCTTTCCTTGTTTAGTTTGGAATGATCTTCTTTTTTGTTGTTTGTTCCATGAAGTTACAAATGTGTTATTTCTACTCAGTGCTGATTTTGATCTTGACATCATGCAAAATCTCAAATTCCCTTCCCTCTGCTGAGCATCTTAGAGCACAGAGGAGAGAGACACTGTGAGTAAGAAGATTTTTTATTAGCCGGTGTTTCATCATAGTAGGACTACAAATCTTTCTCTTGTGTTTCCCAAGTATTATCATATAGTAAATGCAAATTTATTTTCTAATTGCATGGAATGTATTTTCCTGGTACTCAGCAAACGAAACTGTTCCAACCAAACGAATTCAGCTACAGAAAAACAAAGATTTAGACAAAAAAATGCTCTTTTTTCTTTCTCTTCTTCTTTTTTTTTTTTTTTTTTAATGTCATCATTACTTTATTCTGCATACTATTTAGAGTACTAGAAAAGGTGAAAAATTCAATTTCAGTGCATCTGTGTGTAAGTGGTATATTCTGGGAAATGTCCAAAAGAAGGAAATGAGTGTGCTGAAGGAATCCATGGTGCTTGTGCTGGGTGGCAGCCTCTTGGGAGCTGCAGTCTGCAGCTGAAGCACGATGTTTTTAAAGGACTCCACTCTGCTTTTCAGGGCATCTTGGACCATTAGCATTTATTTCTGTGGCTGCACAGTGGCAATCCTAAATCATCCTGTCAATAGGCGCCTCGCCTGGAGTATTCAGATTTGAGGCTAGATTTGAGATTGATCCCTGAGAGTCCACTTTTGTAAAGAAATGCTGTCCATTTCCATCCAAGGAAGGACCCCACTGGGAATAAACACGGACACAGAAAGGCTTCCTTTTGGGGTTTGCTTTCTTCTCCAGGCAAATAGGTGCTCTGGGTTTGAATTCCACATCCTGATGCTATTAAGCTCCTTGAGTTGGTCTCCTTTTGATAGTCTCCACATATGTACATGGTGAAAAATGAATGCACAATCAAAAAATGGTACCTATATGTAGTGTGTTAAAGAAAATATAAGCCAGGCAGCGATTTGATGCAAAAAAGCATAAAGTAAGAAGCAAGGAAAAATCCTTCTGTTGAGAACTTGACATTAATGAGTAAAGAACAATTCTAACATTTCAAAAAAAGAGTGGTCTATAAGAATGTGTTGATGTTGATATGTACCACAACGTGAAACATTGCTGTGCAACGCATGTAAAAATGTACTTTAAAGAGAATTACTGCAATTTGATTCAATTATGTTCATAATGGATATTCTCACATATAACTGATTAATCAACACTGAGCACATGCTTACTAAAGTCAAGGCCAGCTGTGGCATATATGTGGAATACAGCCATCTACACTCTGTGGTTCAAATAGCTTTGCTGCAATTATAAAAGAGACCTTACCAAAAAGGTTTAGTGTACAACTATTTATACATTTGCATACACACACACAAGGCTATATGTATATATTCATAAAAAGTATTCATCCTTAAGTTGAATTGAGTTATTGTTTGTATTTTGCTATTAATTAGTGTGAAATGTTTGTGTTAACAGTTGCTTCCTCAAGTCTTTTCAGCGTACCTCCACATTTTTATGATGTGCTTATGTAGTTTTTGAGGTAACTCTCATGTTAGATCTTGAATCTTCAGTTTCTGAAAGCACTCTGTAGTCAGCTGCCAATCTTTATTAATGATTCAATTTATTCTTTCCTTAATATTTCAGCTTTCTCATCTTGTAGCTCAAATTTCTGAGAAAGTTTGGTTTGCAACTCCAGCAAGTTCTTCAACAGCTGCTGCTGGCTAGTCAGCATTTTATAGGTGATTGTCATTGTATAGTACAACAGTAAAAATGCTGTACTGAATAATGTCATATATTTAATAAACTTACGATTTTTGCAAGCAACATAAACCTCAAAATGATTCCTAAAATAGGGACCTTTCTTAATATCTTTTCATCTGTTAGACCTGGAAAATATAATGCATAATGTTTTCTGAGCCTTCTTTTAGAAATTTCCGTGGTCAACAGCCATGACGGTGTTTTGCTGTTCTGCTTTGCTGGGTATGGAGCTGCTCTGTGTTGAGGTGAGAATGCTTTCATTTCCAGCTTTTGTCATGGGCAAGGGTTTTATTTCATGAGAAGGTTATTTGTGTGGAGCTTCCGCAATGAGCTGTGAAAGTAACTCTGAAATTTCTCTGTGAGAGCGTTGCCCAGCCTTAGGATGTGATCTGACAACGCCTTGGCCCTGCTCCTGCCTGCACTGCGGGCTCTTTGCACCACGCAGAGCACAAGGTGACTCTGGAGCCAGTTTAATTGGCCATGGAGGATGTGCCCAGCAGAAGGAGCCTCCCTGGGGGCTCTGCCGTGCGCGGCCGGCCGCGCTCAGGGAGCTGCCAAGCTGATGGTGCAGAAGCCTTTGGGAGCCTTGGCAGCCAGGGAAAATCCGATTAGACTTTGGACAGCTATGATTTATGTGAAAAGACTACACCAATAAATGTGCAGCCAGTCCACTTGCCTGCCAGGGTGTGGGGAGAAGTGTTCACAGTGAAGTCATGTGTTTGCAGTTTTAGGGTATCTCCACTCTCTGCTGTGTTAAACACATGATAGTTTCAGTTAAAACTCTAGGACTAATAATTTAATCAATTTTCTCCTGGGTTTTTTTGCTGCACAATTATCATTGTGATGGAAATGTCCCAGTCTGTGGGTTTAACTGCATGTCTAGGCTCATATAAAACCCAGCGTAAGGAGCTCCTCACTCCACTGGAAAGGGTTAACAAGAGACAAAGAACAAGGGATGTGCAGTTAAGATATTGGCATGAAGTTTTAGGGGAGTTGTGGGAAGCATTTTAATCTTATAATTTTTCAGCAATTACTCCTTTTTTAAAATAACATCACAAATTTGAACACAGCTAAAATGCCCCAGGCTTTACCACACTATCCCAACTTCTGCAATCACAAGAGAAAATGAACCCTTTCAGATTTTTATGTTTTCTTCAGCCATCTCTTCACTTAGAGAGTAAAGGGAAATGATGTTTAGGCTTTTTTCTTTCTTATCCTCCTACCTAGAAAATTATGGCACTGAGTCAGGTGGGTAATTCAGAATAAAAAGAATAGCTTTTGTTTACATTCTTGTATCTAGTTTTCAGAGCTCTTTCTATATTTCAAAATTATTTTCTCTGATCGTTCTGGGTGTAAATTTGGCAGACTGTTCACACTGCATTTATTGATAATTCAATACCATTTGTCCTTCTCTGATACAGTAGTAATGATTTCTTTTCACGCTATTTTCTTTCTTTAGCTTTTTTTTTTTTTAATATTTAAATCCTTTCAACAATTGCATCATTCCTCCACTAAATTTTAAAAAATATTCATTACCATAAGGAAACTGTAGTTAAGAATCTCTTTGTGACTTTAAAAAGAAATGTGCAAAAATAATAGGGCTATTACATATGTAAAAGGCTATGTTCATCCTTTATGTGGCTTAGAATTTGAATAGATGAAGTACCAAGACTCATTGAATTGTTATCTTCCCCACTACTGAGTCAAAATAGCAACAATGGAATTTTTGGGATGGCCAAAGGATATCCAGGATGTCACTGCTTGAACAGCTTTTACTTTGGCCTGAGTTGGGCACAGGCTCACTGGAGTATCAAATAATAACTGGATTGGTGGTGTTGCCCCACACTGTGGCAAAAAAGAGCAAATCCTTTGGATTACCAATTCCTCTTTGGGAGAGGCAAATTACATGCTTATTTTAGCAGAAAGAGTAAGGAATTAAATAGGAATTAAAAATAGGCTCAGAGAAAGACTTGCCCTGGGTTAGGCACATCCAGACAGTGACTGAGGATTATTGGCCAGTCAGTGTTAAAGCCTCTCAAATGTAACTTGAGTTTTTTACTGCTACTCAAAGTACCTCTAGTAGCATTTATGTTTGCATTTTTTAAAAGCTTATTTACTACTGAGAAAAAGAGAGTTGGTAGATACTGCGTATTTACGAAAAATAAGGGCTTAGCCTTGCTGGAATATTTGCTAATCATCAAATGGTCAGCATTTTACATTCCTGCTTGAGTAAAATATCCTTCCTGCAAGAGATAGAAAGGCAGACATGAGGTGGAGAGCAGGTTAAAGAAACAAAATCATAAAGAGAGGCTTGAGAATAGCCTGTATTATTTACATACCATGGTATGTAAATTTTCAAAGACAAGTGGTATAAATCTTTTTGTCTTTTTAACAAGTGTCCTATAAAAACTTTGTTTCAGAACTCAGTGTTTCAGCTACATGTTTGTGACTGTATTTTAAAATTATAAAATTTGAGTGTCCCAACATGAAAGATCATTCCTGAGATTGCAGTCATGGCACTGAATCTCTCTGTTATTTCTGCCATTGTAGAAATAGTAGGTTTCCTAAACATTGTACGTTTCTTAAGCAGCCCTTATTCTGTATGTTTTATAATTTCAGTAGGAAAACCTAAGTATTTCTGGGAGTTTTGATAATATGCTAAGTTATAAAGTATTATGTATTAAACCATTTATTTTGTTGATTTCTGTGTAAAGGACACACAGTACATTTTGCCATTTTGTTCTGGTTTTGACTTCTGCCAGACATAATTATGTTGATGCTTCTCTCATGTATTTACCATGCTTATTTGATAGTCCAATTCAGAAGAAACATTTATCTGCTGGACATAAAATAAATGATGGTAGCATTATGAGAGGATTAAAACCAGTCTCCAGCGAGTGTCCCATTCAAACAGCTCAGCTAACATTTCTTCTCTCATCCCTAATACTAATTGGACTTCAAAATGCAGCAAATACTCCAGCAAAACAATGTAAAAATATGTCCCTGCAACATTTCACAGCGGGGGATGCAGCCATGCATGGCGTGTGGAATTAAAGGTGTGTCACATCCTGGCACATCAGCGCTGCAGGCTCGAGGTGACATGGCACAGCTGAAAAGCCAGCATATGACAAGCTCCTCATTTAAGAGTGTGCCAGATGCCAGGAAGTTCTGCAGTCTCCACTGATGCTGTGTATAATCAGTCTCCAGGCCGCTGTGCTCTCCCCACTGTGGTATTTTGAAACACCACGTAGGCAGAACAATGATTATCTACACTTTAGGTGTACATCTGGAATAAAATAGTGCCAGTAACCCTCTCCCCACTATCCTGCCCCTACGTCTGTAAATCATTTAAATATAGCCACTCCACATTTGCCAAGGAATATCAGAAATCCACATAAAGTCCCAAGTGCCAGATTTTGTGTCTGGATCTCAGATTTAGATGAATAATGTGTAAAAGTTCATGAGGTGTGAAACTGCATATAGATAGCTCCTACTGCTTTATGCACATGAGGACATTAAGGTTTCTTCCAAGGTCACTTCAATTTATGCTCACCAAATCCTATCAGAAATGTCACCTGCCTTCAGACACAGCACATGACTAAGAATTGGGTTTATATTACCTTAGCATACTCACTTTTGAAACCTTCACATTAAAAGAGGGCTGATGTGAAGACCATATTTTTGTAAAGATGTCATGATATATTGTATGGTAATTTAAAATTAAGGACTGCTAACTACTCTCACAAGCTTCATCTTCCATACATTTAAGAGCCATGAGCTAGATTTAATATTAAATTTGGTAATAAGAGTTGTTAAAAAAATAACTGCAATGGCTGCAGACATACCTCTGCTTTTTTTTTTTTTACACATTTCAAATATACTCACCTATTCTTTCTTTGGACTCATCCATCCCATTGTTAGAAGTCATGTTTGTAACAAAATGTATTTTTTCCCTGTTCAAAAAAATTAGCTGATCTTATAAATTGGCCAGTGACATTTTTCACTAAAAATTGTATTGCAATTAATAGCACTGTCAGTTCTTGCAACTGGGAATTGTTGATAGCTGCAGGCTATTGCTAATGCCACAACAAAGAGTTGCTTTTAAAGCATGCAGCTCCATCCTAAAGAACTTACTGACTGGATTTGATTAAACTGTTTAATATAAAAGAATAGGCTGACACAAAATAGAAGTTGGCCAAAAGGTGTGATCACGGAAAAATATGAGGTAAAAACTACCTGTTAGAGTGGCTCATGGAGAAGAATTAATGGCTTTTTTTCTTAATGTTCATTTATTATTTATAATTTATAGTTCATTGGTTCGAATACATTCCAGAAACAGAGTTATTTACATTTGAAAATGTCGAGCTATTCAGTACAAAGTGATGCCTCTATTCATGTGCTTTTGTCATAATAACTTCCACATTTAAGTTTTAGATCCTTTGCTGGTAGCTCATCAAAAAGTGTAAGGATTAGCATGAGTAATGCAGATTTATGTCTACCGTGATCCAGGAATGTTCTTTTGTGGGAAAGGATAAGACATGTCATGTCTTACTTTCCAGCAAAGCTTCTCTCTGTAACCCATCAGGTCTGGGCGTCACTGAACCCGAATCCTACCAGAATTCTAAAATGATACTCTTAATCCTTAGTCACCATTCTTCTTTCTGACTGCTAATAACTTGCAAAATTAAGTATTAGTCTTTGCTGCTTTTTATTTTTTTTTCCCCCCATAATCTCTGAGAAGCTGTTGATGAGAACAAAGAGTTCTGAAATGGTGCTTATGAGTTTCTGGCTGTTTTGGAGAACAGGACCTGAGGATTAAATCAGTAGCTAACACAACATAACAGATGACCAAATGAGGCATTATTTATGTCTCATATTGACATAAAGGTAAGCTGCTACCTGCTGTATTCTTTCTTCACTGGAATTTCACAGCACTTACTTTCAAACCCACACTAAAGTAAGTAGCCATAGATACAGAATGTTTAAAGTTCAACACAATCCATGACTTGATAATAAATACCCTTGAAGTGCTTCAACTTCAGGGTAAGAGAAAAGAATCATGATCATGGTGGGTAGACAAATTTACTTCACTTTTAGTGCTGTTTGGATAGTCAGAGAACTCTAAGCTGCATAAGTTCCCAGAAGTCATAAAGCAACAGTGGCTTGAGATTCTTTCTGGGCTTTTTTTTCCCTCCCTGAAAATGTGTTTGTATTTCTTAAGCAAAAATATACTATATTTCTAGTCAGGAAGTTAAAAAGGTAAATGTATTGTTCCCTGAGATGTTCATATCTTTTTGTGGGTTTATGGGTGGGAGAGAAAAGCTTTCTAGAAATATTTTAAGAAATGTTTACATATGTGAGTTGAAATGAAGAAAGACTCTTTCTGCTTACTAGAGGCATTTTTAATGCCAACTTTAATTAAATTTTGCAAATGCTATATTACTAAGGAACACAAGGTTCCCATAAGAAGGAAAACTTTTTAAGGCTGGAATGATTATTTAAAGTCTTCATTATTTGACTAATTAGAAAAACATCACAAAATAAGAATCAATGTTGTCCCTTTGAAAATCACAATAAGAAATATCTTCAAATGCCTGCAGAAGCAAAGCATATTTATTTGGATCAGAAAATACAAATGTGTTGATTTTGTTTGATAAATAATACCTGTGCAGTGAATTTAAAACTGTGTCAGAATTTCTGCAAAAAAACCCAACATTGGCTCCACTTGCTTGATCACCTGAATGCAATCTCAGATGTGTATTTCCTGTTATAGCTGTATAGGATATAAACTTTTTCTGTTTTACCTTTTTAACTCAGTTAAATTGCACAAGAATGAGCTTTGCATGCCTAATGAAGAGCAGCTCAGAAGATTAGGAACAAAGCATTTTTGTAGAACTAACACAAACTTCAGATATGTGATTGCAGAAACTGTTGCTTAGCCACAAATGATTTCTGTCAGATTCAGCTTTTATCTTGGATATTCCTGAAGGAATCTGGATAACATAATGAGGATGTTCATGAACCGTATCATCATAATTTTAGAAATTTCAGTGCTGAATAGTACACTAGGCTTTATTATAAAGCTTCGTGACTGAGTCTTTTTATTTCATAAAATATATTTGCCCCGTATGGTTTTGTTTGCATTCATCTTCCTGTTTGTCAGATACTTTTTTATTGTCTAGAATTTGAAAAAAGGAGACAAAGTACCAGTAAAATTCTGAGCACCAATGTTGATAATTATATTTTCTGAAATAGCAAACAATTGCAGGCTTTCTGTATTTCCTAGTGCCCTTTGTACTGGACACGTCTGAGGGGATGTTCATTATATATTATTGTGAGTTACAAGTAATTACAATTAATTCCAAGAACTAATGGAATTGAAAATATCCTTCATCTGGATTTTATGGTAGGATGAGAAGCTGTGCATCACTTTTAACTTTGGCAATCAAAAGAAATCAATCATAAAGGAGTAAGCACAAATAATATGCATTAGTCTTCGATGAAACTATGTGGGTGGAAGTGTTTTTAAGATATGAAATATTTGCAGTGATGCAAAAAATCTGCTAGAATTTTTCATAGATAGGCTTTTTTACTTTCCCACATCAAAAACACAGAGCAAATGTGATATAGCTGAAGAACTGATGATAAAGGGGTTTTTCTGTTTCATTCATGTTATTGACAGCTTCTATCGTAGCTTTGTATCTCTACATGAGTATGCAGCACTTTTCTCTTTATTCTTGCTCCTTTTACAGCTTTTAAGCTATTTTCCTTCCTGTACTTTATGATTCCACTGCTCTTTTATTCAAGATGGAGAACGATCCTTCACAAGGGAAGCAGGTTTGCCATCAGAGATGACACCACAATTTCTTTAAATGCTTCTGTTGGTAACATAAAAAAATATTTTGTATAAAAGAGTTTATTTTGTAAAAGAACTCTCTTGGAAATTCATCTGTCCTCCAGTTCAAATATGTTCTTACTTCATTTTCTTATTTATAGAGGAATTGTAACCTACCTTTCTCTAGACCCAGTGGGGATAAAAGTAGCATTACTTGTTGCTGATGGTGTGGATTTAAATAAAACAAACTCCCTCTGAAATATTTAAGAATTTATAGAGAATGGAGGGGGTTTAGTTCTTACCTTGACCTGTGTATCTCAGGAAAAACAATGTATTTAATGAAGATGTCAATATGATTTGCACAGATGGCAGGGAAGTAGATTTTTCTCATTGAGAAATTGATGGCAAGTCCTTCCTCCTTGCTGTCCTCTGCAAATTACTTCCCCTTCCTAAACTCTTGTTTCGAGAAGTTCTTCTTGCTGTGAGAATTGTGTTAGGTTAGTTACCTAATACTTGGTTACCTAATACTTGTTTGGTGACATGGATAAAAGCACACATGGAATTTTGGAGGTGTAGGTGAGCTCTGTCACAGACACTGCAGCAAGAGAGGAGCTTCAGAAAGCAGAGTATGCTGTAACACAAGTGTATGAAATTGTGTCCTCAGGATATTAAAAGTCTGTGGTGACTGAATTTCTGAATTTCTTTAGTAAGTTGGCAAGGATATTGAGTGAGCTTCTGTAAATATGGAAGTAAATTTAAATTTGGAAGTCTGAAATCAGGTTTCAAATCCATAGATTGGTGACTAAATATAACTGGCCTGATTTTTAAAAGGTTGAATATCAGGTCAGTCATGCTGAAGCAATGGAAATTATTCCCAAGGGATGGATACTAGAGACTGTCAGTTTAGAAAACAGGACTTTGGGCTTTAAATTCTAAAATATATACAAAAGCTCTTTTTTGGCACATCTAAATTTTACTATTGATCTTTGTTAAATGTTGTGAATGAGAAGTTGTTACTGAACTCTTTATGCACTTTTGGATTGTGTAACTGAAATTTCTGCTCTCAGATGACCAGGTGTTTAAATCCAGGTGCTCTGTAAGTGCTGCTTTACTGAATATTTATGATCTTCTCAAGATGTAAACTGAGCTACATGGAATAAATGCCAGTTTGGGTTAGCACACAAATAAGCCTGGACAGGAATTGTCTCTCCCTGTTCTGTTGGAAAACACTTAGCAATGAAATGATACACCATAATGTAGTGATTTAATATTATTGTTACTGTGAAAATGCTGAAAATGTTAGTCACTGTTGTGGTTCCATATTTTATTATGAAACTTAAATCATGCAATGCTGCACCAGTTTGTATCCATCTATTTGCATCTGGACTTTTCTAGGTTTTTTCTTAGCAAGATTTTTGGAGCAAAGAAAAGATCATATATAGAAAATCCTTTCTGAATTTTAACTTAGTTTGATGGCTCTTGAAAGCAAGCTTGGAGAGGTTAATGAGGGTTCTGTGAGTATTCACAGAGTGATAGCCATTAAAAAGATGACAATTGATGTGGCAATTATATCTTGTTATGAAAAATTCTCTCTGCTTATCTGATCATTACAGAATTCACAGTGAGTTTCTGAAGGTTTTAGAAGCTGAGGACCCACGACTGTGAATGCCTTGTTCCTGTTGCATTGTCTCCAGTGCTTGCATTTTTCAGTGAGTAACTGCACAGCAATGGAAAAAGATAGGATTGTTTTATCCTTTAATAGTTGCTTCTCCAGAAATTTGTGTAAGCTAGAAATATGCTGACTTGATGTATCTTTTGGGTATATGCAGGCAACTCTGGGTAAGTTTGGGAGGCCGTGGACAAACAGAAATTTTGAAAAATAGAGAGATATAAGATATTGTGAGCACAACACATGGAGACTTCCCACCCACCCCAAAAGTTTTCCTGCACAAGTTTTAAAATGCTTGAATGCATATATTATTAATTATCTCTTCAGTATTTGGCTGCATTTTTCTCCTTGCAGTTGTGAAACAGCCTCATGTAATGAAACCTTGCCAAACAGCACAGGGAGCTTGTCAGAAAAGGGAGGTTCTTTCCATAAGTAACATGTGTAGACGAATATATAATTAATTAAGAGTGTATGAGAGGCTACATCCTCTGTACATCTTCAATATATTATTCATTTTTCTTTGCCTTTTCATTAGTTAACCTATTACTGTAATTATCACTCATCTTTTGTGGTAAGCTTTTAAATTAGAATTAATAACTCTAAAAATAATGCAGTCACCTAAAATATTCACATCATCTAAGGTGAATTCTTTTGTGATGCTGCAACCTGACACACCTTGGTGAAAATTTGTAGATGTGGCATTTTATATACGTTGGGGAAAAACAGGCTGACTGCATGAGAAAAGGAATGGTGAGTCAGAGCAGGGCAAAAGAAGTGACCTTTTCCTTTTCTGTTCTTTGTCTTCCTCTTGCACTTGTGGTACATAGTCATCATTTCCAGAGCAGAAAAAATGTCAGGCTAATTAATTCGTATAATGTATTAATGCTTTCTGAAGTTAATCAACAATACTATTCCATTTTAAAAAATAATTGGGACGTAAGATCTTAAACTGTATTCACATTATCAACAAATAATATTCACAAGTCACATAAAAATTCCTCATAGGATGTGTCAATCTGTCATCTGACAGTTTTTGGCCAAAAATTTGTCTGATGTTCTTGACCTGAAAGTTTCTGTAGTATCCAAATGTTCAAAACAACCCCTAAGTGATGCAAAATAGGGTCTGCATTTCCTTCTCGTTTTTTCTTGCAGTGGTATAATGTTGTGCTCTCAAGAAGTAATTATGACATCTGAGAATTGACTTAGAGGTGTAAAAGCTCAAAATTAACACTAGTAAAAAGGGGCTGAGGACTGACTGTGTGCAATTTTCTTCTGTTAAAGGTCTCAGAAGATGGGTGAGTGAATCAGCCCCAGCTGGAGAGGTCAGCCTTGCCATATTTCCACCATCATTTGCACTTGGAGTACTTGTGACAATAGAAGTGGTTTACATGGAAAAATATTGGAAGGAAATTATTTTGGATCATACAGCATGATGTCTTTATGCATGAGGGATAATCCTGGTGAATGGGCTGTCTGCCAGGAATTCTTTTCCACTGCTGAAGCTTCAGACTGTGGCAGGACCTGCATTAGGTGCAGTCTATGGAAATATTATTTAAGATTAGATTTTCAGCTGTTTGCCCTGTGGAAGGAAGATATTTCACATTTACAACTCTCTCATATCCAACAGGTCACAGTTTCCCCAGGGAGGAAGAAACGTGGCCAACCCCTTTTCTTATATCAAAGGTGCCATCAACGAGCTAATTGTCTAATTCTGATTAATACTTTTATCATGTCTATTTGTGCCAGCTTTTATGTCCAGCCAGGAAACCAGGCACTTGTCCTTTTTCAAGCTGCTTTGAAAAGATCAGCAGAAGACAATTTCTAGTTGCACCTCCTGTTCATCTGGTCTTGTATTTAAGAACAGAGCAGGACTCTTCCCATGTCCTTGTCACAGTAGCTCCCAGTCTGTTGGCCTGCAGACACAAACACTCCATAATGAAGTGCAGGGAATTAATGCAAGTAGTGAAAGTGGCTCTCTGATTTGCCTTTATATGAATCATTCCAAGTCCAAACACCTCAGTGAAAATTGCAAAATGACAGATTTTTTAAAATTCCTCTGTGTGATGACTAAAAAGATAGAACAATTCTGAATTCAACCACAGTTTTAGTAGTACCTGCCTTTCTAAATCTTGCATATTCAGCATTAGGAATAACTTAGAGAAGGTATTTGGTATGAGTAAGTCAGTCTGTAGAAAAAAATGTGAGAGGTGAGGTATCAGACAGCTCCAGGTAAGTTTATGAAGCCTTTCACTTATGTTTCAGCAGGAATCCAGAGAGGTAGATTTTCCGTAGCATGGATTAAATTAGTTTTTTGTTTCTTATACAAAATGAAACAATGAAAGATTGTTTTTCAAATTATTGTTAATAAACTGTCTGTCCCTGTATAACTGTGAATGTTTTAGTCATGGAATCTTTTGCAAAATCATCTGTCTGCATCATTTGATGATCATGACAGAATTCTGTCTTCCCTCATGCCTCTTGTCTCTGTGGCAGTAGTTTGTATCCAAATCCATCATCAAAATATCTGTCCCATGTCTCTTATTGACCTAATCAATCTGACTAATTTTGACTATGGGAAGCCAGTTATTTATTTTTGATATCTGTGAATATTGTCTTTTCCAGAATAAAAATGTATCTGCTTGGTACTGGTTTTGCTCCAAATGGATGTGTGTGTTGTATAGCTCAGGCATATGGCCCTGGAGGTCTTGACTTATTTTAAAATCAGGTGAATTTCCAAAACTGAATTTCTTTTCATTTAGACACAGCTTTCAGCCTAAGAGATGAAATAACAAGGTGAGACAGATTAAATGTTGATAGGTGAACTGATGTACTTTTCCTTTGCTTAGGGACAGAAAGGAAAAGTAAGGAAATAAAAGTTATCATTTGCCATGTCTCAGGAAAATGAAGCATTTCATGTTCACCTGCTCACAGACTCATCCACAACACCATTTTCAGTGTGTGAAAGGTGCTTGGAGGCCTATTCCTATGAAATGCACTTGCTTTTACTGCTCCTAGTGAAGAGGCAGGTAATGAGGAGAAAGTTTGGGACAATTAAATGAACTGCAGCCCCTTGTTCCCTTATCCATTAAGGAAAGAGCATTACAGGAAGCAGCTATGGTGAATAATAACTCTGGCAAACTAAGAAGAGAGCTGACATTAGTGATAATGTACTTTCTGCCTCTGGAAGGTAATATGTCTGCAAAGCAAACAATTTGAAATACACTCAAAAGCAAAGAATAAATAGCGAGAGTGGAAATGCTGGGTAGCAGATTGAAGCAAAACATGAGTTTGAAATGCAGTCATTGACAGTAGGAAAAGACATCAATTGGTGTGTAGGTGCTACTGGGATTTACATAGAACATTAATAAGTTTGGGAAAAGCAAAAAAGCATAGCTCATATGTCAAAAACATTGGAAACAATTTACAGAAGAAAACAATGTAGCTATTGATTCCCCAAAAAGCCTCATAAAACTTGAGGGTATTGGGAATTGAACGGGAACATGTGGTTCTGTGGGCTGGATTTTTGGCCTGCATTCAGTAACTTGGGGTTTATGGTCACCACTAAGCTTACAAACAGGTCAGGCTAAATCTTGCTACACCTGCTTCTGCACAACTGGAGCTGCAAGGGAGGAATGACAGAGTAGCTTCATGTGAATGACCAAAATGTCACACCTGAATGGTCCACTGAAGGGAAGCAGGCTCTGCTGAATACATTTATGTTCTCACTGCAGAGATTAGATTATAATTCCCTTGACAGTGGATTTTTGATTTTACAAGTTATTTAATACACCAAAAATAAATAGATGACTAAAGCAAAGCTTAAAACTTAGGTACTTCAAAAATGTATTTTTGCTGGATGGTTGCATCCTCTAATTAATTGTAAATCTGACATAAGAGCAATTCACATCTGTGTTCTGTGTGTGTTAATTAATCTATTTCTGATTCTCAGGTTCTCAGGTTCTCAGTTACTCCAAATGCACAAAGTGAACTGCTATCACAATGTTGCCTTTATTCTGTAAATTATTTGCCCAGGTACCATGAGGCTTTGTTGTTTCAATAACTCAGGTGGAGTTCCAGATTGCTGGGGATGCAGTTGATACACAAAGGAGTGTGCCTGTGTTCATGTCCACCTCTGCACCTGCACACAGCACCACTGAGACATCCAGGGTAGCATCTGAAATATGTGTGAATAACTTATTAGGTCTTTTGAACAGTATAGCTGCTGTATTCTGACTAGCTTGAATGTTTAATTTAGAAAGAACTGATGAATTTTTCATATTGATATAGTAATTTTCCTTTCAAGTGTGTGTTTTGTATCCATAGGGAAATACATGGAGTTGCCAGGGTAATCATGACTTTTCTTGAAGTCCTAGGATGATTAAACACCTACAGTTCATGGATATGTGTCTCTGTGTGGGGTGAAAAGGTTTCTGTCTAGGGCCATTTGGACAAAGTTGGGATGAATGGCATCCAGTATCCCAGGGAAGCCTGTAGCTGGGGATTCCTTTCCAAGCTTCTGCTGCACACACAGAAACCACCTTGCTGTGAAGCAGCATTTATCACTTGCAGGGAAAAAAGTAGACAACACTAAATGGGCCTGGGTGGCGAGGACTCAAAGCCAGAAGTTGTGAACCTTAAATGTGTCTTGCCATGGGAGCAGCAAGCCAGGCTCACAACTCTCCTTGACTGGGAGCTGAAATGCAAATGTGGTTGTGGATTCAGGGACAGGCTGCAACCAATAAATAGAAGATCAACTGCTACAGTAGATCTTCCTGATAGTTAATTCCACAGAGATTATGAGACTTTCCACATTTCATAATATTTGGTTTCCCCAAACCATATTATGATTAGGCTTGTGACATTTACATTTGGATGTATGAAGTTCTATAGCAGGTTTGCAACTTCAGCCTAAAAAACCACAGACACAGTTATTTAAAAGTCAAATATTATGACAGAACATCACTAAAAAAGCTCAGTAGAAGTAAAAAATCAAAGCTAAGAAAGATCATATTTAATATATTATAAACATTTGCTTTATTTTTTTGTGGCTTTAATAAAAATATTCTTGCAGGACCATTCCCTAAATATCTGTCATGAGGCATAGTGAGAGTACATGTGAACAACTGTTCTCATTATCCTTGGTTATCATGCACTAATACTGCAAGTTGGAGGTGTAGATGCAAGCTCAGTTTTTTAACAGTAAAATGAGTGCTGTTTATATACATGTGTACATACAATATTAGTTGCACTTAAGACTCAAGTAAGATATGATTCTATGATCTAGACAAAGGCAATTATTTTATTTTAGTGAAAAATTCAGAAGGCTGTCTTGAGCTGATGTGAATTCTTCTGTTTAAAATGACAAAGACTTTTGTGTAATTCTCTCCAAACAGCTTAATTCTGCCCAGGTAAGAAACTAATATACTATTTTGTTCAAACCTTAAAACTACAGTGGCGCTATTTTACATGTCCTTTTCCTTGCTTTTTTTCCTCTTTCTTTTGAGGGATTGAAGTCTTTTTGTCTGCTGCTGAGCAATGAATGACACTGATAAAACTTGGCTATTTTCAATAAAATAGAACAAGGTCAATTTGAATAAAAAATATCTTATGCTAGTCAAAATGCTCAAGGACAGCAGAGAAGGGAAAATAAAGTGAGTGGTGAAAGGAATTCAGTTACACTTTTTTCAGAGGAAGTCCAACACCACTGCAAGTCTAAAATTAGAAATCTGTGCTGTATTAAGAAATTAGCAGTGAGGAAGGTGGACGATCTAACGAAACTATAATAAAATGATTTGTCAAGGTCAAATATCTCAATTTAATACTGCTTGAAATATCTCTAAAATACTTCAGTGAAGTTGTGTGCAAATCTGAAACCACTTCAGTCCCATAGTGAAGGTTTTGCAGTGAACTAGATCAGCCAGTGGGAGAAAGCACATTATGAACATGTATAGAACTTAATTATGGATTTTTGTGGCTGGACACGTAGTAAGTACTAGGAGGACCTGACAAAAAAAAACCCTCTCAATAGATGTTCTCAGTTCCCACCTGGTTTTGCATGACTGGCTCCAATGGCTATTACATTCAAACACTTTCAGGTGTTTGGGATGAACCTGAGGTCCCCTGATGCAGCACTTAACTGAATTCTGTCCCAGGTGTTTGTGCAATTAAATGCAGACCTTTACTCAATAGCTTCCACCTGTGTTCACTCCTGGGTCACCTCTCTCTCTGAGCTTGTGCAAAAACTCAATGCTGTTACTGCATATGATTTTTATGATAATATAAATATAAACCAAGTATTTTGCACTGTCATAGGATCGTGCTTCAAATCAATAAATAAAAATCAGGTTAAACGTATGTCTACCCTGAGCAGCAGAGTATAATGCAGTGAATGCCATGACTCTGGTAACTCTTCATAGAGCAGGACAGAGCCAAGGCTTAGCTTCCAGTAATAATCTCAACTCCTTTTCAAGACCAACCACCTTGCAGTATGTCAGTAGTGCTACTTGAAAACCTGGGAGAGATCTCAGCAGGAACTTTTGGCTGGGAGTTTTTTCTCTGCCTGCCTGGTGCTCAGAATTCTTTGCATATGTAGGTTTCTCTTGGACAATCCTGGGATTAAATCACAATATTGATGTAAATAGACACAAATCCCTGTTTTTGCCTAATTTAATGAAAAGAAATTGACCCCACAGTGAGAAAAGTCAGACTGCAGTATCTGTGTTTTCTTTCAGGATTTCCTTGTAAACAGAGGTAAACAGTGTAACCATGAGAGAGGCTTTGGGGATTTTTATCATACAAAGAGGAAAGAGAAAAGTGTTTTTGGACACCTTGGTGCATACATGTCACAGGGATCTCTTTAATGGTTCACAAGGATGATGCTTGTGGTCATCAGGGAAATCTCTCTGCCACTTGCTTGTGCTCAGAGAGCTGAGAGTTTTCTCAGAGCACAAAAACTTCTTTCTCCAAGCTTACCAATATGGTGCTTGCAGAGCAGCTGAAGGCATCTGTGCTAAATGCACCTCAGCTCCTCCAAGGCCACCAAAGCAGTTTGATTTAGATCATTACTTCTGGGAAGACAATGCCTTATAAGTTTGTCAGTGTAATCCTGGTTTCAACAGTAAAGGACATGAGTAGTAAAACATACCAGTATCCATTTAAATTTAGATGTAAGTGTAAAAAAGGAGGGAAATGAGTATAAAATATACTTCTATTATATGTTTAACAAACAATGCTTGTTGATTTGTGCCACTCATCGGGAGAACCTTGGGCATATCTCCAAGTCTAGAGTTTGTAGAAATTATGAAATAAATGTTGAAATTACTCTTAAGAGCTGGTTGAATTCACTCCTATTTATGTTATTGTTTATCCCTCAAGGAGGTAGATTTTGGATGCAAATGGAAATGCTCCTGCTGCTATGCCTGACTAGATGCAAAACACAAACTAAAAACACAGTAAAAAGAATGTAGGATTTCTATAATCTTTCTTCCCAAAGGATTTACTGGACAAAAGGAGGAGAAATAATATCAAAGATTTAATTTCTCAGTCTTCTGTCTCTGCCTTCCCTCCTATGACATATGGTAGTTGTAGGCTTCTGACATTCCAGTCTGTAGTATCTCCTGAGGAACCAAAGGCTAGCCTTGGGTAGCAAACAGGGTGGACTAGTGTAGCACATGTGGCTCGGATCAATCCTTCACTCATCCCTTTGGTCAAATATTTTATCAGTGTTTATATCAAAGTACCCGAATATGATATTTTTACAAATATTTTGCAAGCATGGGTTAAAATGATGGCCACAGATATTACAGCTCTCTCGTGTTTCATGAAGTAGGTGAGACTAACTGTGATTTAATCAGATCTTTCTTTCCTAATGCATTGGTTAGCACAGAGACAGTTCCCATCTGTGCATCTTTTCTTTTTGCCTTAGGGAATTTAGCAGGAAAACTAGTACACATTCAAACAGCGCAGCATAGTTTAGTGATTTGTATTCTGGTCACGTCATAAATAATCCTCCCGATGCTTGTTCCAATATATAGTAAATACATTTGGGAAAAATACACACAACTGTGTTGAGTGGAGTTGATTTGGGATCACTAAAGTAGCATTAAACCAGCATGTTTGTAGTTCCTTCTTCTTAAAATTTTAACCGTGTGGGAGAGAGAGATTTCTGAAACGATCTGATAGATAATAGTGAACACTACACTTTCCAATTTTTGGATATTGTAAATTAATTTTATTTTTTATCTTTGTGCCTTGCAAGCAGACACAGAAGCCATAGACTGAAACAGCAAAGCAGAATCAAGTGCTTGAGCACATTCTAAAAAGACAAATACCCTGTTCATAACAACAGCTAGAGCTGAGCAGTGAAATTCTCAGTACTTTTGGAAAGCAAGGCTGTTAACAAAGAATTTAAAAATTGTTTTTAGTGGCTTTAATTACAGGTAATTTTTTTTAATGTCAAACATATTAGTTGAGAAAAGAGTAAAGTAACTCAGAGGTGGTTAAATGAAGATTCCTGGTGCTATCTTGGGCCCAGCCAGCTACACTGCTGAAATGTCTGCACCTCACTATCTTGAGAGAAACATGAAAGCCACTGCAAACTCAAAATCCTTCCTTTCACATCCTGCTCCAGATAGAAAACTCAATCCTATTTCCAATACCACTTGTTGCCAGTACAATGTGCTTTCCTCACTGCACTGAGCACTGCTTTACACTTGGTCCTCTGAATATCTTGATTCATGAGAGATTTGCAAGGGTGTAAAATCCCTGAAATGCCAAAGGTGTTTTTCAGTTGCTGAAGGCTGACTAGGTTCTTAGAAATCAACTTCTTACTTTTAAAAAGGTGGGAAAATGTCTGTTACCTCCAAGATATGTTGCAATTATGCATGCCATACATGAAAATTATTTTGATGTTTAATAAAAAATAGAGATGTAAGTTTATATGTGAACAAGACTAGGCAGCATGGGGCAGACAGCAAGGCAGCTGCAAGACCCAGTAGTCCTGAATTCAAATCAAGGCTGGATTGAATCCCTGTATTTTGTGGACAAAAATATATATTTTTTTTTTGAGTCAGGACCTTATGAAAACATCTAATCTATAGATCTCTTCAAAGATGAACAGTATTTTTGCACAGTCATTTTTAATATTTAAACTCCATTGGAAGTCCTTCTGTGCAAGGCAAGTCTCTTCTAAAATCTATAGCAAAATGTTTGAAAAAAAAAACAACCCAAAGAATCTTTAGAGCAAATATATTTTGTTCTAAAACCAGACATCCAGAGAGATGTTCCATTTCTGGTTAACTGACTTTTCACTAATTAAAGTTCCTCTAGCCTTTTCTTAGTGTTTTTACATATTTATTTGTTCATAGAATTATTTAATTTCTTAATTGTGCTACTTATGTGGGGCAGATTTCAAGGATGAGATTTCAGACTACACATCCAGGTAATTTCAATAACCCACCTTATCTGTTAAGTTTTCTTCATGGAATTATTCTGGGTGTATTTTAAGTGATGTGGAATTAAAAGGGGACAAAATAACATTTTGTTCAGGAATTATATTGAGTAAATATACTTCTTTTTCCTCTGGTTCTTACCAAGGACTAAGCTGTAAATATAGTGTATACTCACTTTAGGATGGCCATTACTGCTATGGAAGTTGACATAATTTTGAATTTTATTTGGTTGGTTGAGGAATGAAAGGAGAACAAAGAAGAAGAAGAAGAAGCAAAGAGATGCAGGCTTGAATAACTCCAAATGCCTCTTGGCAATTGAAATATTCAAGTGTTTAACAGAATCATAGAATAGTTTATATTGGAATGGACCTTTAAAGATCATCCAGTCCAAAGCCCCTGCCATGGGCAGGGGCAGCTTTCAGCAGAGTAGGTTGACAGATGTAAATACTTTGTGATATTTAAAGTCTTGCTTTAATGGTTCTGGCAGTTGCATTTGGAAGGCTGAGCCTTATTGAGGGTCAGAGCAGTGGCTTTGGGCAGGTGCTTGTTCTCTGACCTTTTCCTCACAGACATGCCTCTCCCCAGATCTAAATAAACTAGTTAACTCCTGCATTTCCTTTGCAATAAACCTCAGAAAGAAATGAAACATTTATTCTGTAAGGTGACCAGCATTCGCTAACACAACAAGAGAAGCTTATTTTAGTGCAATAGTACTTTGGAGAGAATTGTGCAAGATTTAGGGTAGGACACCTTCAAAAACTTGTGCTTAGGCAACTTGTAAAGCTGCTTAACATGCACTTGCACAGCAAGGCTTTTTATTCAAGCCAGGAGACCTGAACACTGCTGAAATATTAGAACCTGAGTGTTGTGTGTTTAGACATGGGGTTCAGTGCTGACATACAGCAATAATGGCTTCAGATATTTAAATCAGAACACTTGCAACTGAAAAATATTTACAATTTGCTCAGTTTGTCTGGACCCAATCTGTATCTATTATGCTTTTTTAGCACTTCCTATTATCACCATCACGTGTTAGGATAATCCACATTCTTGAGCTCAGATTACTCATGTCCATGACAGTAGTGCCTAGGGGGTAATGGTAGAGATAATGTATTTTGATATTTTATCACAAGTAACAGTTGTCTGTCTCTGCCCTCAAAGCACCTCATCTGTCTCTTCTGTTAGACATAAATATGTTTTTAGGAAAGAAATAGGAGAGATCTAATTTTGTAGGACAGTCAATTTATACTTCTCTAGAGTCAGAAAACAAAGTACTATTACAAACAACATCATCTCCTAAAGAAAATATAACAATAAAAAAGGTTTTGTTAAAACAATAGCAATTCTTCATTGTTGTAGATCATGGATGCAGTAATTCCTGAAGGTTAATGGGTTATTTCTTGAGCACTTGCAGTAACATATTCCCTTATGTATTGATTTTGCATGGCCTGGCTTTTGGCAGCACTGGGGCCACAGAGGTGGCTCCTGTGGGAAGCTCTGGAAGCTTCCATCATGTCCAGCAGAGCCAATCCCTGATGGTTCTGAAGATGGACATGCTGAGGGCCAAGGCTGGCCAATGTGAGAGAGGGTGGTAACACCTCTGTGATAACAGATTTCTCCCAGTCAGAGAAGAGGAGGAGGTGAGAAGATGTGAGGGAAACAACATGGAGACACCAGGGTCAGTGGAGAAGGAAGGGGAGGAGCTGCTCCAGGTGCCAGAGCTGAGATTCCTCTGCAGACTGTGGTGAGACTGTGGGGAAACAGCTGTGCCCCTGCAGCCATGGGGATCCATGGGGCACACAGAGATCCACCCACAGACCCTGGGGATCCATGGGGCACGCAGAGATCCACCCACAGACCCTGGGATCCATGGGGGATCCAGAGATCCACCCACAGACCCTGGGGGTCCATGGGGGATGCAGAGATCCACCCACAGACCCTGGGATCCATGGGGGATCCAGAGACCCACCCACAGCCCCTGGGGATCCATGGGGGATCCAGAGATCCACCCACAGCCTCTGGGGATTCACAGGGGATCCAGAGATCCACCCACAGCCATGGGGATCCA
>VZTB01016413.1:41627-176891 GCA_013397245.1 Thryothorus ludovicianus
AGGGACCCCACAGTCTCACAGGGGAAGGACTCCTCTCCTGGAGCAGCAGAAGAAAATCTCAGTGATGAACTGGCCCAAAACCCCCCATGCCCTGTCCCCCTGCACTGTTGGTGGGAAGGAGAGAGGGGCTGGGGGAAGATAAAGGTGTTTTAAGGGCTTATTTCACATCTCATTATCCTCCTCTGTTAGTAATAAATTCACTTTGTACCTCCAAGTTGAGCCTGTTTTGCCCTTGCAGTTTTCTCCCTGTCCTTATCTCACTTATGAAGTGTTCATTAATTTTTTTCCCCTCTGCTCAGCTGTGGCAGGGGAAGGTAAGGGGGTGACTCTTGTGGGTGCCTGGTGTTGGGCCACTGTCAAACCACAACAACTTAAAAAGGAGAAACTTACATTAAGTTCAAGTTCACCTCACAGAAAAAAATGCAGAGGTGACATTTGTGATAAACAACTCTAGATAACTACAAACCAGTAAATCTTTTAACAAATTTCATGTGGTTTAAAAAAATCACCACACACACCTGGTCCTCATTGAGTTCATCATTATTGTCCCCAGCTGAGACCAATCTGCACATGAGATTCAGGTGCTTTGGGAACAAGAAGCCAGGTTATAAGAGATGAGGTTGGCCATGAAGGAGGAGGTGGAGGGGACGAAAGAGCTGGAGACTCAACAATGTAGAGTGTTACACAAAGGAGTTGTTGGAGTTCATCCTGGTAAGTTTTCTTACTGTAAGAAAGATATGATTTGTGAGAAGACAGGTGTGGGGCTTGCAGCTTGGATAAGTGAATGCTCCTATCCTTATTTGCAGTCTGCCTACCTTCTGTTCATCCTGTTTTTGTGAGTTTATTGTTTTCCTAGTAAAAATTTTTTTCTTGAATTTTCTTTGTCTTTCTCACATGTGCCTTGATATTCTTTATAGTCTTTAAATTCAATAGACTGTGTGTTATGATGTGCTATGAGAACTCTCCAGTAATGCATTGCTGATGCCTGTAATGAAAAGGCTTTGCAATTTTGCAGAACAGAACTTAAACTAGGGACAAGGCCAGGCACAGGAAGATATTCTGAGTTTTCATAAGTGCATAGAAATGGAATCTTCTCAGTTTTGCCACAAGTCAGGTGTTAGCCCCTAGGCTCCTTCTCTAGAATTACATATAGAGTAGTAGTATTGAGACTCTGTGGGCTGCTTTCAAAGGGTGCAAAAAGTAGCTACTTTACAAGTCAGTCAACTTGTATTTGCTGTATGGGGACTTTAGTTGAAAACAGCTAAAAATGATTGAACAGTAACATACCTGCGTGAAATTCCTCTGTAATTTCTTCATAACCCCTTGTACACTGCTTGGCTTGGATCAGGATCCCTGAGGGGATCTTGTCCTTCTTCTCCTGCCTGTAACATTCCTGCTGAGTCATGGAAGTGCTTATTTTCTGACTTAGCACTCAGTGCCCTTCTGGTCTCCAAAATCATTACTGAGACCTTTTTGTTCCCCCTTTACAAAGCTTTTGTATGGCAGGTTTGCTCTGAAGGTCTAAGTGCCCATCCAGGAGGTTATGTGGTTGTTCCCTTGGATTTCTCATATGGAAAACTTGTCTTGGAATTAGTGGGAATGACTTTTGCACAGTGGCATCTTGATGGAATGCATCACTCAAGACTGGAGAGCTGAAGTTGAACCTTGGTTGTTTACAGCAATCTCTTGTGTCAGTATGGAGATGAGTGTTTTTCACTCCTTTTTGTGATGTTTAGTAAGTTGGACAAGGACATATCTCAATTCCAAGTGTTAGAAAATGTCAGTGTTATAAAAACTTCATCACAAGCCATCCAATGTAGTTGGGGCAGAAGCTGTTTTCTCCTCTCATCCCTATGCTAATTATGTCTCCTTCTAGAAAGATCTATTCCATTTTGGGTCCCACTGATGTGGCAGTTCAGCCTGGATTGCTGCATTACTGTTATGTTCAGTTATTATCCTCTGACTCTTTGTACTGCTGAATCACCCTATCTCATCTTTGCTTGTGATCAGGTGGTTTAGTGACCTTGGTACCTACAAGAGTTTACGTGGGTTTTTTGTAAGAAATATGAAGTTAAATAGATGTTAAAGGTCCTTCAGAACAAAACTGTGAAGCTGTGACTCACTGAGCAATATAGACTGGACAGAGAAAAAGACTTGAAAACAAAGAAGGTTTAATAATACCTTGTTTATGCCTGGCATTTCACCCCAGTCTTAGATAAATATGACTTATCTTTGGCATCCCTTGGCCAGTTCTCTTGGGACCCAAATTACAATCTGCTTGCTGCAGCCTCTGTGAGATTGCTGCAGCTGACAGCTGCAGAGCTCAGCCCTGGCCAGCGAGCCAGCAGCAGTGAGTTTGCAGACGTGCTTGTGTTCTGCCTGCCTTTTGCAAACTTAAAATTCTCTGGGCAGGTGATACTGGTAGTGACTGAGTTTACACGTATCTGCTTTTAGTATGCTGGATAAATGCATCTATATAGAGATTTGATAATCTGGAGAATTAAAGTGATGATGTTTTTGTCTTGTTTTCCCTCGTCCTTTTATTTTCATCTCTTTTCTGTTATATGAAGGAATGACTTGTAGGGATGATGGGGAGGAAGACAAACAGGAAAAGTATGATTTTATAAAGTTATGGCAATATCTTTAGGAGTTCCTGCTAACATATTTCACTGTCTTAATTTCAACAAAGAAAATGCCACGTACTTCCAGGACTGTAATGCATAGCATGGAGAAGGCTGTATCATGTACCTAATTTTGAGAATAGAAATAAAAATAAAAAATATTTTTAATTTGCTAGTGAAACTTTTTGATCCTGTTCAACAATTAGGAATTTACTGATGAAAAGTCATTGTCAAGATCTCTGAAGTACATGAAGTTCACGTCCACTGTGTGCAAGTGCTTGTACACATTTGTGCTAGTGGAAACAGAATTTCATCATGTAACATTCTTTTTCATTGATCTCCTTTCATATCATGGGCAGTTTGGGGGAAGAAAGGCTTAAGGACATGGTGAGGTGAAACTACCAGTGGGTCTCTAGTACCTATTTCTCATCATAGTGTAATGACTGAGGAACAGACCCAGACTGGCAGGGAATATGAATTGTTTATTCAAAGGAAGGAGCTGGTTTTGCACCCTTCTTCAAGACACAGTATTTCCTTCTAGGAGAGTTCTTACTAGGTGTGAAAAATAAGGTTTGCTTTCCTGTTAAAATTTACAAGTTTAGTAAATGACAATAAGAGACAAAATAAAGCAGTTTTTATGGCCGGGTGCTTGGCATTCAGCCAAGAGCACACCTACTTATGCTTGGAGACCCTCTTTAAATACTGTTTTTGTTGCATCAGCCTATTGCATATTAATTTTTTCCACAAAACTATTTTACATATTCCAGGAACTGTTTAGCATGATCCCTCCTTGGATCTGCCTTTTTAGAGCATGCACATATCTTGGTTGTAATTTTAGTCTTCCTCTTACCATTTCTAGCTTGGGCCTTGGTCCACATTTTCTTCAGATGATAGTTGGCATTTCAGTAGCAGGAGTCTTTATTATATCCAATGAATATTGGATGTTATCCTGACCAAATAGACAATTCCATAACTAGACAAACTATTCCGTTACTATGTCTAAGTTAAGTTAACAGCAAAAAGTAAAAACTGTCTTTATAGCAAAGTTATTTTCACTTTATACATACACAACTCATCCAATATTTGTAAAAAGCCAATATTATAGTAAGTTTTTCTGTCACTAAGTGACCTATCACACATGGCCACATCCTGAATGCCCTTGCATGGGGTGACCACGTGCTGCTCACCCCTGTGTCAGCTTTGGCAGGCTCCTCTCCACAGGGCTCTGCTGTGTGGCACCTCCTGCCCCTGGGGTCTGGTGGAGACGAGGTGCCCAGTGCCACCTCATGCCACCCTGTGCTGCCGTGGCATTCTGCAGGTGTCTCACAGCCTGTGACTCAATTCTATCCTGTCTCTTCCAACAATTCCCTCTTTGTTTATTTATTTTTTTTTTTGGGAAACACCATTGATTTTCCTCGTTGACTTGCCTTAATTATTTTTACTTTCTCTACAAACTATAGAGAAAAAATGATTGAAGATAGTTAGATGTGTATAGATGAAATTAAAGTTTTTAGAAATAGAAGATTTCTTTGCCAAGCAGGGTGGTTTAAATAAACCTTTCGGTCGTGTAGAAATACACATTAACTGTACTGATAATCAAGGTTTATTCTTAATTTCTACCCTTCCTCATCACTAGTGTTTTCGTCTGAAATGAGAAATTGATAAGTTTATCAGTTTGGTATCTTTGTAGATGTTGCATAAAAAGAATATCTGTTCAGATACTTAGTTTTATCTTTGGTGTATCTGGCTGTGCATTCTTCAAAGCTTTGTTCATTTTTCTTTTAATTGATTCAGTAGTCTGTTATTTCTTTTTTTAGGGAAGCTTGTAGTAAAATGTTGATTAGTTTCAATCTAGAGCCTGTTTTGGACTCTTTAATTGGAGTCTAATTGGAATGCTTTGGAAGCTCGATGCATTTTGAATGATACCAACTCCTCAGTGCACTGACTCCTGTCCTACTTGGACCTTTTACTCCTCCCTGCTGGTTAGACAATCTCTACTGATGAATGGTTTCAGTCTTCACTTAAAAAGAAGTTATTCCTCTCTGTTGGCTGTGTTTTGATTTCCTGGATTCTCTAAGTAATTTTTTGATTTTTTTTTTCTTTTCTATTTTATTGGAGTTCTGTCCTTGATTTCAATTGTCTAGAAGAACAAAGCATAAAACAATTGAGCTTAATAAAAGAAAAACACTCCTCACAGTGATCAGTAAAGCACAAAGGTGATGCTTATCTGTAGGAGCACCAGATGCATGTGCACTACTTACCAACTTTATGGGTTGTTCATGCTTTGTTTGAAATACCCTCTCCTCTCTTTATTGACCCTCTAATACTCAGAAATCAATGGTGACATTGCACATGGCTGAAACTGTAGATAAAAGCCCACCTGGAGCACAACCAGCAAGTCCAAGAATTAAATTTAAAAATGTGTTTCAAACCTATGGATTTTCTTCGATGACTGTATTGGAGAATTTATCAGGTTCCCTTTTTGTGAGGTTGATCTTCAGTGCTTGTGGCTCTAGAAATGTGTAAACCACAGGCATTACTGACTTTTCAATTACAGAGTTGGAAAATACTTTTGTTCTACTTCAGGGCTTGAGTAGTTGTGTGTGTGCTGAAAGTACAGTGAGTTGTTTTGTTGAAGAAACCTTTGGATTGCTTGAAAAGAAAAAAGTAATCAAGGAATATTAATAAATGCAATGAAACTTTGCAGACTCAACCTTTATATTTAAAAATAATGCAGCAAGCCCTGTAGTTGTGGAACCATTACTTGGCCTTTTCATGAACCATCCCATTTTGTAGAGTAGGATGATTGTTTCCCAGGTGCAGAAATGATTAGCTAGTTTTATTCCAATTATTTGATCCTCAGAAAATACTCTTTTTTTTTTTCTTTTTTTCTTTTTTTTTTTATTTTGTGGTGGTCTATGGATCAACATTAACCAGAGCTGGAAATTTTTTTTTTCCTTAAAGTACAAGATGGAAAAAGTGTTATGGGCTGTCATTTTCTTTGAAAAGTAAGTAGGTTAAGAAAGTTAGTGTGCTCTTTTATTGTCACTCATAAAAGCTAAACTGTTACTGGGAGTTACATGAAAAATTATGTTTTAGTTTGCCAAACAGTATTATCAATTTGTTGAGGCTTTGCAGATTTTTTTCTGGGTCATAATTAACATCTTGACAACCTTGCACATATATAGCTTCATTTTTATTTTTGTGCATATTTTTAAAATGAGTGTCATCTGCAGTGTTAGTAACCTGCTTTGCTTTAGTCTAGACCTGGGAGATGCACACAGGCATCACACACTTTGGTGGTGGGTAAATATCTTTGCTCTACAGTACTCGTGAGAAATTTCTTCTTGTTAGAATGTTCTGAATAAAAATTTGGGTTTACTTCCTTAACAAGGAATTATCAAAAGAGAAGGAAAATAAAAATGGCTGGAAAAAAGAATTAGGGCATACCTTGAAAAGCCTTTGGAGATTTCTTAAGACTGATATGTGAAGATCCCTCAGCCTTTTGTAAAGCTCTGCACTCTTGCAGCTGCAAGTATCAGCATGGGAGAGTTTCCCACTCAGTTAAACAATGCATTCTTGAAATTGCTCTTAATGCAGGGAGGAGAGCAATGGCCAATAATGCATTATTTCGAAGGTTCCATGGCTGCTGTTATTGATACAAGTGTACAAATTCTGTTATGTGCGTGGCATTTTACTATTAACACCACCCACTCAATATTCCTATTTATGGTCTGCATACTGTGGGGTGTGATAGGTGACAACGGGGCTGTGTCCCTTCACAGAAGGGAACTGTGAGGTGGTTTTGTTTGGGGAGTTCCACATAATTTATGTAATTGGTTAATATATGGAAACTACAGTCTTATACCAAGAACTGAGTTGGTATAAGTTGAACCATGTGAGACCCCGTGAGACCCTTGGTCATTGTTAGATCTAAACTATAAATGGCCAGTATAAAACAAAAAAAAAATCTCAAACAAGAAATATAGCAGTATTTTATGCTAACTCCTTGGAACTAATGATTGAAAACAGAGTTTGCAGATGGCACTGAAACAGGAAGAACAAATATTGAGCAATGTAACTAGACATGAGAAGGTTTTTGTTCATAACCACCATGTGTGGACTGTTCATTTGATATAAATGCAACAACAGATGCTGAAAATGTCTCTATTATGGCATTATCACAATGAAACAATATTTTTAGTCTTAGTGAGTGCAAATGACTTGCATATAGATAATTACAATTTGTATTGTGGTGAGTTATTACAATACACAATCCTGACATTTCTGCAGAACCCACAGATTTTTAGTTCCATTGGAATCAATGTGTTAATACTGCTTGACATTTTACAGCAGATCAAAAGCCCCCTTGTCATTCTGAAAGATGGCTGTAATTTGCATGAATTCTCTTCTTTGGTTCAATGTGTTACTTGAACACATTGTTCATATCTTGAAATTTTATTTCTTAAATCCACAAGACAAAGAAATCAAGGACTCATCTTTCAGCAAAGATAATTTTTTAAATATATATATTGTTTTGAGTGCAATTAAGCAGTAGAATTTGTGTTTGAGGGCTTGCTCCACGTTAGGTATTTTCACTTTTTATAATTCAGTGGTATTGTGCAGGTCTTCTGGGTGGCTTTTTGTTTAACTGCTTGGTATAAGATATTAATTTATAAACCAGCAGCTTCTGGAGCTATCACTTGCTCATATCTGACGACTTGAAGCTTGCCTGTGCTTTCAAGTTCTTGTATTGTTTTAACTCACAAAAATAGCAACAGAACTAGTTTCTATTTATTTTATGTTTTGCATATACGATTATATTCTATATAAGAATGTTATATATCAACTGTGTTGCTTATAGAACACTTGTTCTGTAAATAGCCATTTGTTCTTTTACTGAAATAGATGCTGTTCCAGACTTTGCCAGTTCATTTGAGGTCTAGAGTAAAGCTTTAGGGGATGAATGACATCCTGAAATCTGTCACTGGTTTCTGTGTTAGATGTGCAAGGCAATATTAAAACAAAGAGCTGGCACCTTCTGACCTCCCTTATGCAGCTGAATTAACAGTTTAAATGAAATAGATTTACCATTAGTGTCAGTCTTTGGGCTGGAGGCAATGGGTCACAACACTCTGTACCTGCCTTGCAGAAAGAGACAGGAAAAACATTGATATTGAAAAACTGCTTTTAAATTCCTGCATCTGGATGGTGGTAATCTAAAAAAAAAAAAACAACTAGCTGAATCACAGTGTAAGAGCTGTGGGGCCAAGGTTACCAAAGTGACATGTTTTGTCCATTTCCTACACAGAAAATGCAGCCAAGGGAATTGGTTGCTTACCTCATTTTTCTTCCAGCAGCAGTTTTGAGTTTCTCTTATCCCTGCCTTTGTTTCATTCTCTGTAGAGATGCTTCCTGGATGAAATGGTTCTGATTTTTCAATAAGGCTTACTTTTGCTTCTGATACTACTGCTGTTCAAAAATGAATGCACCTGGTAATTTTTATCACTGCTGTCTTTAATTTGAACTCAAAGTTAACTGCTCTTAAATTACTGAATCCACTGCAAACTTGAAGAGTCTTTTTAAAGCTGTGAATAAATGAAAATGGCAGGAAATGAAGTGTGGGTTTGTGTTTGGAGATAACAGCACTGTTTTTCTTACTCTCCCAGGTTTTTAGTCCTTGCTCCTAAACTCTGTTTCCCATTTTGTAAAAATTGTAGACCTCAGTTTGGAAGTCTTTAAGTTGGCAATAAAAGTTTCTGCCTAACTAAAATATCTGATATTTTTTTCCCCCTCTGAGTGTTATGGGAATGTAATTAGGGCTATTAAAATAAATTAGATTGCATTTTCAATTAAAGTTTCTGTTTTGAAAACTCAATAGCTCCAATGTCCTTTTGAATGATTACAGAAGCTGCGTATTTGATGTCTCCTCAGTGATATCAGCTGCAGGGGACAATTCAGGACAGATCTCAAACCCCCCCCTCGCCCAAGAAGGGGACACTGAGGCACCCTCTGATGGAGAAATGCAGGATGTTGTGTTGTGCAGTTGCTCTGTGGCAGCCAGAAGCTGTTTCAGATACCACTGAGGTGTGAAGGGATGTGACTTGTGCTGCCTGGGTTTGCCTTTCCCTGCCCTCTTTTAAGATTTTGCCGTCAACTTTTACTGGTGTGTTATCTGGCCAGCAGGCACTGATTTTCAGTTCAGTGACCTCTGGTAGCTTCTTGTTTCAGTAGCCATATTTGAAATTAAGTAAAAGGTTTCAAAATATGCTGAGATTACAAATGGAAAATACTGCTTTTTGTTTATACCTCCTAATGCTCTTTGAGAAGGTGCTGAAATATATATTAAAAAACCTCCAGTGGCAAGCACACGTTAACAATACAGTGAATCACTAAGCTTTTTCTAATGGTACAGATTGTCAGTGATTACTGAATTTTCAGGCTCCTGCTGCTTTGGATGATTCCTGCTTTGTGTTATCAAGGGTCAGGAGAAAATTGTGTTGTTTCTTTTGTGTTGCTGAACAAAGTGCCATGTTTCTTGACTTCTGAAATTAAATAATTTTGAAATTTGTTTTTTTTTTTCATCTCTTTTTTCACCTTCTTTTGCACAGTAGTTTGAATTCCCATTAGAGAAAAGAATGTTAGTAACAGGCTTTCAACTTCCCAGCACTTGCAAGGCAATCATTAATAGAGATATTTTGACATCTTTCTATGAGAGCCTTAAGCTGCAGCCACAAATGGCTTTTCAGATTTATTTGAACTCTTGCCTTTAGTTTTCATGTTTTTGATGAATGGATGCTGCCTTTAGAGTTTCTAAATATATGTTGGACATATGAAAACATATTCAAGGTCTCTTTTTATGAAAAAGAAGAGTAAAGCCCATAAATAAACCATCAGAGCATTGCTTTTGGAGATGTGTCACACCTGTTGTAGAATTAACATTCTGAAACTTCAGAGTGTCAGGCTGTTTTTGGAAAGATTCTTCCTAATGAAGAGAGAAAAAAAATAAAAGAAAAAATAAGGAAGAAAAAATTTCACTTCAAAGAGCTGCTTGCCTGATTGAGTTGGGGTGAAAAGATGACTTGGTGGCTTTGATCCTTCCATCAAATGAAACAACATGAGAGAGGAGGGGGGGAAATGTGTGGCTTTGCAGAGTAATGTCATTCTATCAGCAAGGCCACTAAAGGTATTTATTAGCTTCAACAGACTGTATCATAATACAAAAGAATTTTCAGTCACTGTAGGGCTACCATTTTCCTCTGCATTAAGATTTGGTGGCAGAATGTTAATAAATCAACCCTGGGTATCTAACCAACACCAGAGTGGAGACAGATCCAACACTGCTCTCCAAAGAATAATGGTCGTCTACTATGAAAGGCTTATTTCCAGTATAAACAAACATTATATTAGATAAATATAAACACATTTGTCTAAATATGCTGTGAATATTTTATGCATAGCTCCTAAAGGAGAAGGAAAAAAGAAAATCTATCTGACCTACAGTCTGAGTTTCATTGAAGAAAAATGCTACAATTTCCATATCTGCTACCAAATTTGAGCTAAGTCTTACTGAGAACAATCGTGGGGGGGAGGAAGGAATTGATCTTGAACATCTGGTTGGTGTTTTAGCTCCTGTATTTACCATTCATGATATGCATGAAACAATTGAGGACTTTGAGAACGGATGGGTTGTAGGAAGGATAACAACAGGAATTGGTTGGGAGAGGAACCCCTGGGTGCTGAGTGGTGTCAGGAGCTGGCAGCTGCCACAGGAGAGGTGTCAGCACAGGGTGTGAATGCTCTGAGTTCTGAGAGAGCCAGGGCAGGGAGCAGGGAAAATGCTTCCTGTTCCTTGTGCTGTCGTCAGGGAAATGGGACTTTATGCTGTCTCCCTAAAGATGGGCAGGGGTGCATCAGGAGATATTCGGCTCTGTCATCAGTTTTACCTGAAAACAATCATCTCTAGGATTCTGTGCTCGTTTCTGGCTCACCAACAGTTGTTTCTGTTCTCTGAAGTTGTGATTGTGGGTTGCTTTTGAAGCCAAGCTTTGCAGCTGACCTTTCAAATTTGAAGAGCTATCTCCTGTAGCAGAATACAACACTTGATTTTCCAAGTAGTGCTAGAGCATTCAAGGTCTGCTTTTTCTATTTTGAGGTTTTGTTTTTCCAACCTTCGTTTTAGTCTTCCATAAAGACAACAGCAAAAGGGGGAGGGAATAATAGCAAATGCTTTTAAAGATTCAAATGAACAGCAGTGCAAAATTATTTTTAATGCGTAGTCAAATCTAGGCACAATTGCTTTCTCCTCATCTTTATTGTAAGACTGTAATAAATAATTAAGTTAGATGCACTACTTCTGTACAGGTTGGTGTAAAGTATAAACAGCTGCTGTCTGGTATTTCAATCTCATTTTACTTATTCCCCTTAGTGAAAATGCTGACCTAGAAATTGTCATCTCTGACTGGAGTAGTGCTGCTTCTGCTCCACTACCTACATCTGATAGTGATCAGTGGCAGCTGTTTTGGAAAAAAGTAGGATAAAAACATCTATATTGGGAATATTTAGAATAGCTTTTGCATTTGGAGAACATTTCTGTGTGTGATGGTGTGGTAAGAAACAAAAGAAGTCCCTGGGGGGCAAGTAGCAAATATGCGTTCTCATGCCAAACAATAAAACATTGATTTAAAAAAAAATAAAAATTGCGCATGATCTGTTTCTTATATTATGGTAAAGTATTTTTTTTACAATCCAGTTAATATTTAGCTAAAACTAATGCATAATTTGTACATCTTGCTTTTAAAATTCGAGTATAAGATCAAGTATCAAATGTCTAGCACCTTCAGAGGTTGGTCCTGGTAACATAAATTTGACTCACTGTGAGTAAGGTAATAGTTCTGTCATTCCATGCTCTGGGACATCTCACATGCTGATTGAGTTGCTTGTCTCGAAGACATAGGAGTGAATAAAATTATTTTCCTGTATTGTGTGGGTACAGGATGTACAGGACATGTAGGCCTGTAAGTGTAGGCTGCTACAGTTTGTGGTTGGGGTTGTTCAGCTGTGTTTTGTATGTTCAAAACATTTTATAGATGCTGGTTTGTTGTTTTGAAAATGGATATTGACTTTACAGCCCGTTACTGTTTTTGTGTAACACTTAAGATGAATTGAATTTGAATTATTACTCTATTGGCTTGGAAATGCTGGCTGCTGGTTTTGAGAGGAAAGCAATTGTAGCCAGCTCTCACCAAGTTAGGCATCTGAAGTGCTAGATGCCTTTGAAAATTCTAGCAGATGTCTAACTCTATTTTTAGGTGCTTGAACAACATTTTGGAATCTGGTCTGAAAAAGCTAAAACCCCCCTGTAGATAGCAGTAGGATTTTCATGGCAGATTCAGGTACGTAGATTATCTCTCTTATTAATATATTTTCTGTGAATGCTTTGCAAGTCTTGCAGGATGTTTTACTTGTGAGATCACCAGATGCTTTCTGTTCACTGAAAGAGTAATAAAGGTCCTTTTTCATGACATAGATGGATGTAAACACTCAAAAGTGATGTCTGATTTTACTTTCATTTTTACCTTTGGCACCACCATCAACAGCTCTGTCTCCTCCTGAATGTTACCTGTCTATGCTATGTGTACCTTCTTTGAGTAAAAAGTAGGACTTTATTTTCATCATGATAGAAGTGTGAACCTTAAAGCCTCAGAAAATTTTCTTCCCTTGTCAAATCTTTCCATGATCGTCCAGAGAGGTTTTCTGCGTCCTTTTTTCTGCAAGAAAATATAATTAGGTATATTCAGAAATGTTTATTTGAACTTTTTTTTTTAATCAAAACCCACTTCAATCTAGGTTTTCTTAATATGCTGGAAACTTCAGACAGAATATCTATGAAGTGGTTTGTTCAGGACCAGAAAGATCATATTACAGAATCACAGAAAATGCTGAGTTGGAAGGGAGCTATAAGGATCCTTGTCCAACTCCTGGCCCTGTGCAGAACCATCCCTGAGGGTCACACCATGTGCCTTAGAGTATTTTCCAGATGCTGCTTGAGCTTTGTCAGGCTTGATGCTGTGACCACTGCCCTGGGGAGCCTGTTCCAGTGCCCAGCCATCCTCTGGGTTCAGAAACTTTCTCCAATATCCAACCTAAACTCCCCTGACACAACGTCAGGCCAGTCCCTTGGGTCCTGTCACTCACCACTAGAAAAGAGCTCAGAAGTTTTTGTGTTTCGATTAGTGCAGGTTTGAAGAGAAATTCTGGAATGAGGGCAGAAGTGCCAAGCATCCACAATGTAAATGTAAGGCAGTGAGTATTTCAAATGGCTGTTACTCCCAAGTCTTTTTACTAACATTATTTCTTCTTCTATTGGGGGTTTCTCAAAATAATTTCTGCACTTGCTCTTCCCATCGATGCTCTTGGTTATATTTGGGGACTAAGAGTGGTTAGGTGACTGCTGTGAGACTTTTGTTGGTTGGAGGAATGTTTTTTAGTCTTCCTTAAATTCACAGGGAAAGTAGTAAGGAATCACTGAAGAAGTATTACAGCATAATTCGGGTAGGTGTTTTGGCAGATACATTCTTTGTTTCTTTAACTGAAGCTCCTTTTTGGGATGTGAAAGAAGGTTTATCAGTGAAATGGAAAATTTCTGGGCCTTGGCATGTGGTGACTCTGACCTTTATGATGGCATTGATTGATGTTCTGGATGACACTCTCCAGAACACTCTGCCAAGCAACCTTGGCCATTGTTCCCCAGAAGAAAACGTGGGGGTTGGGTTGAAGCAGTGAGCTTGGTTAGCCAAGAGAAAGCTCTGAGGCTGCTTCTCACCTCTGTGTTAGGGGCTCAAAGCTTTGGGCCCTCAGTGATGTCTGTGCTACTGTAATTGTTTTAAGCTCTTTTGCTGAGAGAATAACAAAATAATTATCTGTTTATCTAGACAGATCAATTAAGTATTTTTAGGGGGGATGAGATGTTCAAGCAAGCTGCTGTTCAGCATCTGTTTCCATCTTATTGGCCCTACACATTCACTTGTTAACTTGTTCAAGCTCTATCCCACCACTACTGTTAGCCTTTCAGATATGCTTCCTCCTGGACTTCTTGCTCTTAGTAGAATAAGTGGTTTACCCGTGGGGGATAAAGTCTGAATTAGTGCAACTCAAGAATGCAGGAATGGTCTGAGCTCTGGTTGCTCTGTGCTGCTCTTACCAGGCTGCCACCAAAGCACACTTTTGGGGGTACCCCTGGCTATTATTTCCCCACAGTCTCCTGAAAAACTGGTGCACAGTTGCAAGGGCAGAAGTTTGATGCCTTACTCAAAAAGAGCAGAGTTATCTGTGTGGTGTGGAAAAGGCAGAGACAAAACCAAGGCAATTTGCCTGGCTGGTGTGTTACCAGATGTTAGCAGGCTGTTCTTGAGCAGAAATGATGAGTTAATGACAATGTTACACCCACATTTGTGGTATCTTGGATTAAATAACTCTAAAGCTCTTTGTTAGGAAGACATTTTCTTAACTGGAAATTATTCTTATTAAAAGTAGCAGAGATTCTTGTGTTTTGTTTTCAGTTTCTTCTGGATTTCTCTGTAGTGTTTGAAACACTGTGCTGCACGAGTTCTTTACTGTGGAGAGAGTTTAATGACAAATTCAATTGTGTTTTGTTCCTGTGGAAATGTGGAAGTCTGGGAAAAGGAGAAGTCACTTAGTCCTGTTAGAAGTGTTTTTAATAAATATTTACTGTCTAGTACAAAAGCTGGCCTCATCCAGTATGAGACTGGGGCTTTTCTCTACCTTCTAATAAAGCAAGGGCAATGTTGAGGCACACTTCATAAATAAAAATAGATTATGGTTACAGTAGGTGCACATCTTTTTAAATATCCTTTGTTCAGCAGCTTTGAATAACATGGAGCCGCTGTTTGTAGTTCTAACTTGGGTCATTTTAATAGAAATTCTATCATTCTATAGTTGAATGAAGTTAAATCAGAGTCCACAAAATGGCAAGTTTTGGAATGAACATTATATGTGGAAAACACAACCTGGCTATATACCCTTAAAACCACAACAAGCTGGTGTCAATCTGTACTCCTCCCCTTTTGCTTGCTTATTACGTAGGAAGAATCTGATTCACAAGCTATGCTTACAACCAGCTGATTTCTAAAGGTCTTGCAGTGTAGTACTTTTTGCTTGTGACTGTTTGCAAGTCTTACAGTGAATGAGATAATCTTTACAGGTTGTTAAAAGCATATAATGGATTTTGTGTTTTATATTTTAGAAAGAATTTTCCCAATATAGCATGTGAAGCTAACAGCTTGGTAGTTAAATAATCTGCAAGCTCAGTGTATTTTGGGTGGTGGTTTGTGGGCTGGGTTTTTTAGTAACTGTAGTAAACAGAGATCTGAAACAGACTGAAATAGGGACCAACATGAAAATGATAATGGATCAAAGCTTTTTCAAAACACTTTAATTTTCCAAATGTGTTCTCTGAACACATCCATCTCATGAGAAAAAGGAAAAAGCCACATTGTACAGGAAAAAGTGAACAAAAGTGGAGGTAGTTAAAAGCATAGTCAGATTATTTGATAACAAGTTAGGTAGCATATAGGAAAAGCAGAGAAGAATCTTGCACCAAAAGGAGAGTGATGGGTCTAGGGGTTAATAAAACAAACGGAGGTCTGAGAAGTAGGAAATCTGGTAGGAATGATGTAGTTGGTTTAGTCAAAACCAAGACTTTGAGCATGCCTTGTGGAGTGTGCTGAGCCAGGTGATGATATGAACTCACCTTGGCAGAAAGCATTTCAGTGAAGTTTAGCTGTTACTGGATCTTGAGAGCTGCTGTTGCTCTGTGTCAATTCATTTTCCTCAATCCTGACAGGTTGGGTTCCCTGTGCACGAGGAATTTGCTGTACAGGGTTGAACTCTGTTTCTCTTCAGTGCCCAGTGGTGGGGATTTTTTTGGGCAACCAGTCTAGTAAATATTTCCTAATCTGCCCGGTATACACCATCAGGAAAGAGATTTTTCACAAACAAAAGCCAGACACAGCTCTCCAAACCAGCCTGTAGCACAGATGGGCACTTGGCATGGAGGCAGTGATGTTTAACGGGCGAATTCGTATCCTGGAGACTTGAATGCCCTTTCCCAAAAGGTTCATATGGTGTAATTATTATTTATTTAATTTTTTTTTCCATGCTGAGGGGGGATGGTCAGGGAACAGGCTGTGGTGCATCCCTGAGGGCCTGTGTGTTGCTGTTCTCTTGGTGCATAGTGGATCTACTGTGCAGTAGGATGGCTGCTGGCTGGACCAGGGGTGTGCACTGCACTGTTCCTGTGTTTAACAGGATTTTCCTACGTTGTACAGCGTCTTCTTTTTCTAACTCACTCCCAGAATAGGTGTGAAAACATCTACAAAGCAGGCATTCTCTTTCTTCAGTCCCAAAAGTTTGAAATAAATCACAGGTAGTGTGAGGAAATAATAACTTAAGCTTTCTGGGCAAGTCCTGGGAGTCTGTACTAATATCTCAATAATTATAGAGCAAATATAATGACAGGTCACAGAATAAAATCTGAAATCCATCAAAAAGAATCAAAGAGGTTTTTTTAGTTTGCTGTTTTGCTTGGATTTTTACCTTGTAATGGCAAGTTTTCCAGCAGCAAAGATCTTTTCAATTGGTGGCTTCAAAGCCTTGCAAGTTTTAAATATTTCCTTTTTATTGATATGTGAACTCCTGCTTACACAATAATATGCTTACCCTAAGTAGCTGTGTATTGATCTGGCACTTACTCCTGGTTCACATATTTAACATGGACTGAGAGGTTATTCTGTATCTTCTGTAGTCTCATTCTAAAATAATTCCATTCCAAAGGGACTCAGCTGTTGAAACTGGAAAGTATAGCATATTTCTTGACTAGTAAGTAATAGGATTTTCTTGATTTGAAGCTTTACCAGCCTGCTCACGTAGAGACTGACATGTTTGATTTGTCTCCTGTGGGCATGTAACTCTTACTAGTACCACTGTTTGCCACTTTAATTAACTCATAGTTGCCATTTTTTTAAAGTAGCCTAAGGCTTCAGCTAAGAAACTTGTAAAATATGCTCTGCTAATGCCACCTGCTGATGCTGAGAGTACATATCTGCCTGCAGTTTCATTTTATGCAAAGTTTTTATGTGCTATCCTGTATACAGGCAACGAATAACTTCTCATATGTTTTGTCAGAGTGTTATTTTAGACCTATAATAATGAATGAGTTCTGGCTCTTACTCCTGTGTGCAGTAATTTTACTTTAGCTCTAGTCCAACTCATAAAGTACAATTCTGGTTGCTAAAAATAAACAAAAGAACCCAACTTAGTCCTTGTTCTTACTGTTGTACACTAGTTCCATGCATAGTTAAACTGCAGATTTAAAATATGTCATTCTTTACAATATTATAAAATGTGTCTTACTGTCTCAAAAATTTCATGTGTCTGTGAAGGTATAAACTCTTAGGCTTATGTGTTAAACTTGATTTTTCTGCCCCAACTTCTTGCTGTCTTTCTCTGTTGCAGAGAAAGTAAAAAGTGACCCTGGTGGTCAGGGTCAAAGGGGTGGTAAATCCCCTCTTTTGGTGGAAGTAGTCTTCCCTGTTCTGATTGATGGCAGGCAGGCCTGCCAACAGCACTGGCAGGGTGCACACACCCTCCCCATGATTTGGATGTGTTTAGCAGTGGATCCTTTTTTGTTTCCAGCCTTGTGTTTGGTTTTCCCTCCTTGCACAGTTCAGCAGGATGCAAACAACTGAAATAATCAAGTGTTGGAATTACCTGGTGTCAACCTGTACACAAACAGTAACTGAGTGATTTTTGAACGGGGATCAGTGGAAGTTTGTCACTGAAAACCTGCTTTATACATTATCCTCCTCTAAGGGCATGGTTTGGGAGTTGGGGAGGGACAATGCAATAGACTAAAACGTGTCAGGCATGAGCTCAAACTGCTGAAACAGAACTCTGAAACAGAACTTATACCATTTTAGGAAAAAAAAAAGCTGACAAGTGCTTACCATTAATTTATTTCTGCAGTAGCATCTCCTCCTATGGCAGACAGCACTGTATGTTTTGCATCTGTTTGTTTCAGCCACAATCATATCCTTCACCTTTATAAGTGTGGACATTGTAGCTGAAACAAGGTCTGCTGCTTGGCTTTAGTGGGATTTTCAAAATATTTAATTATTATTTATGAATGCTTTTTCTCTGGTCAGTCTTAATTGTGTGCCTTGATGTTCCTCTCATAGGACCCATTCCTTCTGCTTATCTGATTCAAATAGTTGTCATCAAAATAATTGAGGATTTAATGTTTATATACCATTTTTTCACTGCGTGTTTTTCCTCAGAGTTGCAAACACCCCAAATTTCTTTTTACCCTTCAGAAAGGGTCTCTCTCTTTCTCTCTATGTTCTTTGGTGGATGTTGGGGCAGATATCTTTGCCTCCCCTAAGGCTCTGTGCTCCAGCCTTGTGGGGCACTCTGTTGTTTTGGGATCCTGCCTCTTATCTCCCCATGGCTGTGACAAAATTCTGTTCCTGTAGAATTTAATTCCTTTTGATTGTTCTTCATAGGTCTTGCTCTGTGATAATTTTTTCACTAATTTACAGTAAGAAAAATATTTGGACTCTTGACTTTTCTTATGCATTATCTCAGAAATAGTTGTTTTGTGGTTTAAAGTAAAAAAAGAGTCAGGACCTCTGACTGGCATTGTACAAACCCCTTCATCAAATGCTATTGTCTCTGGCACAGATGGGGTTTCCTATGCAGAAAGATGAGTTTATTTAGCAGAGATATTAAAGTTGCTTATATTATTCTTTATGTACTTAGAAAGTGAAAAATGTCACTGACAAAAAATGCATCATGGGTTTATTTTTTCTTTACTTATGTAAAATCATAATTTAATCTGTTGTGTACTTTTTGAGAAAAATCTATTTTGTTTTTTAACTGAAGGTATTAAGAACAAAAATAAACTTTTATTTTGGTAGACAAGTGCTTATCTGTAGGTTAAATTTTAAAGCTGCCTCTAAACCCCTGAAAAAGAAGCAGCTAGGGAAAGGAAGACTGATGAGTAGAAGCTGTTTATCTTGTGTGTGCAGGGGATTTGAGAATGTGGTTCTAATGTATTTTAATTTTTTTTAAATTGTTGCTGCAGTAATGCTTTTCTATTTTAATTTTGCATGATGTGTGTGTACGTAGAACCAACAGAGTAAGTTTCTGAGTTTAAAAGTCCCTGTTTGCAGCTGCTTGAACTCCACTTTGCTTTGGACTGAAACAGGTGCTTAACTTGTCTATCTGCCTCTTACCCTCTCCTCCACCCCAGATGCCTCTGAAGAGGCTGTGAAATGCTGCAGCAGCAGAATACAGCTGGTAAAGGAAATGTAGGGAGAGAGATTCTTGCTTTGGCACAGCAGGAATCTTTATGTGTGGTGGAGACGAGCTGCACTCACACAGCTACCATGCAAAGGTCATGTCATTTTAAAACACCATCATAAAGGAAAATAGTCCTAAATAATGGACTTTGCTAATGTTGAAGAGTAGAATTAAGAAATGTTACAAAAAGTCTAAACATACCTTTTTTTTTTTTTTTTTCATTCTAACAGGGGTTGATTACTGTGTTGGAGCACTTAGGAACAGTCCCATTCTAACAAGTCAAATGAAGGGGTTTTGTTGTTTCCCAGTATTGAATTTTGAGGAGAAAGACTCAAAAGTGTGGTACATAGGAAGCTTTATCTGATCTGGAAGTAATCCCCAGTGAATGATACTTTATGTATGAATGTACTATCAGAAGTCCAAGATGTAGTAAAAATGTGCATACATGAAACTGACAGTGTTCAGGGGGGTGCAAAAATTGATCAAATTCCCTCTAATCCAGAAATCAGAGTCCAATTTGATGCCTGTTTTTGTAGGCATTTTTGAATGTTGTATGCTTACCAACAGAAGGCTCAGTCAGCCTTACTTAACCTGTGAACTCTGAACTCAATAAGAAGAGCAGACTTTTCATCTGTCAAGTTTTCATTAAATTTTAAAATACATATGCAGGTTTGTGGTGTCAGCAAAGAAAAGACTTTCTTCTGGCAGAATTCAGCTTCAGAACTTTGTGCTCTGGGATGACCCTGCTTGAGCAGGGAGCCTGAACCACTGTGGTCCCTTCTAGACTGACCCATTGTGGGACTCCAGATACTCAGTACCTGTGTTGGTGCATTGCAACTCTCTGTGGTGTTATTTATATAACATAACCCCAATTAGCCAGGAGCTGAGGGCTCTGCTCCAGTGAAGGCAGATTTAGTGTGTGCATAAGCTGTAAACCTTGTGATGATCATTGTCACAGCACTTTGAACACAAAGGGTTTCCCTGCCCACAGCAAACAACTCTCAAGCTCACTGCTCGTCTCTTCCTCACCTCTTGCTGAGCCTTGAGAGCCTGGCACAGTGGCAGATTCTGCAGCTGGTTTCCTTTAGTGAACTGGAAATGGCATTACACGGGTGCAGGCGGGGTGTTAACCCGTGATTGATGTGTTATTTCACCAGGTAACCTCCTCTGAGTGTGTTAGTGCAGAGCAGACATGTTCCGCTGCACACAATGGGTTCATTCTTCACTAGATAAATATAATGTGAGTAATTGCACTTCATTATGTAAATACCTCTGTATGAGACTTTTGTGGAGTACTAATGGATTTTGCAGAATATTTTTTTCCTGCATAGAATACTGGTTTCTCAAACAATGTAACAGTGTCCATCAGGAAGGAGGCTTCTAAACCTACAATTTAGAACTTTTTGTTTTAACTTAATCTAACTTGAATTGGAGAGAGCAATCCTGACTATACAAACATCTTACTACCTACTACTGAAAGGTGCAAGGCTATTTGGTGTGACAGCTGTATTGCTATTTTACTATTTATTGAACATCATAGAAGGGGAACAAGGGTGAAATTTAAAAGGAGAGAAGCATAACCCCCTCTTATTTAAGGGAAAGAGATTGGGAGGGTTAAGAGAATGTGATGGAGAAGAGGAAAAGTTGAGATCTAGAGGAACCATTGCTTGTGGTATATTGGAAAAATGTCTAAAATATAGGAAACCTGACAAATCTTACGTTTATAGGGTTTATTTTAAATATTTCTTTCCCTGTGTGTATGTTAGTACTGGTACAGAGATAACAAGTATTTGAATGTAATAATAGAAGAGCATTCCAGTGTGAAAAATAAGAACAGATCTTCTGTTGGTAAAGGATCATTAAGAATGAAATATTAAAGAACTAAAAAATATCCCTGTTAACCTGATATTATTATTTTCTGACAGTATAGTTTTAAATCCCTTCTTATATTTGACTGCAGATTTCTGCCTAAGTTTTGCATTCTGGCATGTAGGAAAAAAACCAGTCAAATGAAAAAAAGCTGGCAACTCTTATGCCTGAGATTGCAATGGTTTTTTTTATGACTCTTTTCTACTTGGTGTAATGTGGAATGCCCTTTGTTTCTGGGCAATAATATCTGAATGTGTGAAAATGTATATTTCATTTGTGTTGGGTTATTCTGTTTTGCAAATAGAGGAGAGAGACTTTGATCCTTACATTGACTGATAACACCAAGATGCAATTGTGTTGGTCAGCTCTGTGGAAAAAAGGTTGCCCAAGTTTGTGAAGACGGATCTTTCTGTCATGTCCTGGTGAATTCCAGCCAATACTGTGACATATCTGGAGGGCCCTGACAGGCTTCCAGTTCAACAATGTCCCCAAAATATCGACGTGTACAGAACGGAAGCCTTTGTGTGTTTTTGCTAGAGCTGAGTTCCCTGCATACTGAACAAAAACTGTTGATGAGGGAAATAGTTTCAACGTACTTAGAAAACCAGCTCAAATCTATAAATGAATGAAAGGCAAAGCCAGATCACACAGCTGCTCTATGTAATGGCTAGTCTGTCTTCAAACAACTTGACTGTGAAATGATGCAAGCCTTGAGATTATTACTTTTCCCCGTTGGCAATTTGTATGCTTGAACAGCCTGTGCTCTACTATATTTCAGTGTCAGGATGGGGGAGGCAGGATGCTGGGGGGTGCATATTGTGCCAGTTGTGGTAAAAAAGGGCAATTAGGGCACTCCATTTTTTAGAAACAAATCTCCAGTCACTTCATCTACAATTCTTCAAAATGCATAACACCATTTCTCTGGGTAGTACAGCTAAGGCAAGATGCCCAGAAAGATGACATGTGTTGTCTTCAACTACTGCACTTTCCTGGTCTTACTGCTTCAAGAAATATGTAACTGCTGCTCTAAAAAGTGCTCCTTGAAGTGTTGGCTGTTGTCAGATCTGCCTCTCGCTGCCAGCAGGCTGTGGGATCAGGTGTTACCCAGGGTGTGTGGAAGGGTTCAGCTTGGCTGGAGGGCTGTAGTTGACTCTGTGCACGTGTAGGTTAAGGGCTGGGCATGTACTGATTGTATCCAGAGTAACTAAGTGTTGTCTTGGGAAGCTGGAGCTTTTTATTTACTCGATTTGGGAGAGCTTCTCTTCAGAGCTCTACAGTTTCTCAGCTGTGTGTTCTGACTGTCTTGCTTTGCCTGGGACTAATTGGTTTGGTTCAGCAAACCTACCAGACTACCAGGACCAAACTGTTAGAAAGAAGTGCCATTGCACTGTTGCAGTTTTCCTTGATAACAAAAACATCCATAGTATTGCTCTCCTTTCATAACTAAAAAAAGACCTGGGTTTAGATTTTAAAGCTTGATGCAAAGTAAGGAGCTTCCCAAAGCAGCTGCTTGGGAGGAGGATTTTAAGCAGTGTGAGTGGAGGACACCTCAGGTGGAATTCCCTGGGGAGAAGGAACCCACCAGGGAACTGGCAGTGCCCTGGTGAGTGGGTCAGGGGGCTCCTGGGGGATGGAGGGCAGTGGTGCCCTAGGGGGGTCATGGCTGTACCCCTTGATTAGAGGCAAGTGTCACAGGAGCCCAGGGCATAGCTTCAGAAGGCTTTTCACAGAGTTCTGTCACCTCCTTTTCTGGAGACTGAGCAGCTTTTGCAGTTCAGGTTTATGGTAATTGCAGAGAGAACTGAGCATAGGCTGTGATTTAGATGGCTGTGTCTTCTCCAGAAGCCTGTAGGAATCAGAAAGGTGTCTAGGATGAAATTGCCTTCACTACATTTATAAAGGGGGATGGAAAGCTTGCATTTTAGGGATCCAAGTAGCTGAAAAACTGTACAGTTTTTGATGTGTTTTTGTGAGAAAATAAGTGGTACCTTTCTGTGGTTTGGAAAAGTGGGACTTGCAGTAGATAAGGGTGAGAACTGAAAATAGAAACACACTGCAGTGGAAAACAAAATGGTGGGTGAATAAATGTACAGGAGGAAAAATAGGGAGCCTTAATTTACAAGTACCAAATTATGCATCAGCTTGTGTAATGCTCAGGAGAAGCTCTTGGGGTCTGATGTCTTTCCTATGTCCTTCTTGTTTGTCTTTTTTGTAAACATTGACAAAATAGCCTATTGTTTTGTTGGTTTGTTTTTTTTTTGGCAGCCTCCTGCTAATTGAAAAAAAAGGAACCTGTTTGAGGGAAGTTAAGAAGTTCACCCACCATTGAAATGGAGAGAGTTATTTCTAGTTACTGCACAAAATTTATTCTTATTTATCATTGATAAATGGCACATTTAAGAAAACATCCCCTTTGGATTAAGGGGTGTTGTCACTGGCATTTGCTCAAACATTGCATTGAATCCATTATCTAAATATACTTTATTGGTCCCAATTGAAGATTAGACAAAAGTGTTTTCACGGCATAAAAACCCCTGAACCAAACCAACCACCCCAAACTCCAGCCCCCAAAACCAAAAAATATAGGGGTGAAAAGAATGTGATAATAAGTTTGAGTCAGAACTTTTCTTCTTTTTTCTAAAGTCTATCTAGTATTGTGTGCTTATGAATAAAATTGTAGTATCAGCTGGCATTTGGGTGGTAATTTTTTCCTTTTTTTTATGGATAGGAAGGATGACTATATTATAGCCTGAACTTGTTAGTATTAATGTTTAAAATGGAGTGATGCATTAAAAAGTAATAAGCACAGCAGTCTGAGTGTGTCTGTTGCAATGTTAGTGACACTATGATGGATTAACAGCCTGTAAAATAGAAATGCATGCTCTGGCAAATATTTTACCTAACACTTATTAGTATATTTATGAGTATCAATTTTGCTTTTACTTTGCATCTTTTAAGTATCATCATGCTTTAATATATTTTAAAAACCTACAAACCTATAAATCTGCTATTTTTCTGCAGATGTGAGCTTTCCATGATGTGTAATGTCAAGTATTATTATTAAAGTAGAAGTAGAATTTGAGCATTAATCACAAGCCAGAATTTGAAACCCCAGAGTAAGAAACCATCTTGTTTTGGTGTTTTTTCCTGTGATGGGGTATTTTGTGTGATGTTGGAGTCCTTCATGATGCCCAAGTCCACTTTTCCTCTTGAAAATATTATAGAAGTGCCCTAATAATAGATGGTTTCATCTGTCTACAGCAGCCAGGTTTCAATTAATGCTCACCAGAACAAGAAGGCACTTGCACTGGTGGGAAAAAAATGCAATCTTAAATTTGATTCTTACCTGAAGTGGCAGTAACCCCTTAAGAAATGAAACTTAATTTGCATAAACAAGCAACTCTTAAATAGGTTTCAGCAGGTTGCTGAAACCTAAATAATGACTCCTTTACATTCTTCTTGAAGTTAAATCAATTTCAAACTCTGAAAAGTTAAGAAATATGCTTAGTGCATCCTAGTATTATTTTAGACCTTTCTGCAATCTGTTTGCCTTTTGGTAGTTCCTGGTGGTCTTTCTCTGCAATTGAGATCAGATATGTAAGGCTAATAACTTCACAGGCCACTTTATTCTGTTGAGATATATTATCTTTCCTTATGCAACAATTTAATGGAATTCATTACCACAGTGCATTATTTTTTAATGCATGCTATTTCCAATTTGAGATAACTTTCCTTTTGAGATAACTTTGATTTTTCAGGATCAGTCAGTGTTCACAATAAATGAAAAAGGCTCAACAAAGTGGTAGAGCAGAGGTGGATCACAGGTTAGCAACTGCTGCTATGGAATTATACAAAATTCATTTTCTGTTACATCAAGAACTGTGGTGAATATCAGATCAAGAAACTGGCAGTTTAGTCAAGACTTCATAAAAGTTACATTCCCACCACAAAATTCATACTTGTGATGTAGGAATTAATGGGAGAGTGACAGAATTACTGCCTCTGCAGTAATTGGAATGGCACTGTTTCTTGGATTAAGAGCCATATTGTGTTTTCCACTTGGCAATAAGAATGTTATTTTGAAAATAATTGCATGCCAATCTAAAGTTTGCATCTGAGAGGTTGGAACCTTGACCTCTCTGATGACAGTGGCTCCATGGATGTCACTCCATCTCCTTCTGCACAAGGTGCCCCTTTGACAGTGGCTTCTCAGGACTGTTGCTCTTCCCTCCCCCCTTGAATAAATGATTTTTGACATCCAGTTTGTTTGTGTCACCAGCCCTGCCAAGGTCTGAAGGCAATGCATTTCCTAACCCTTGAAGTCTGTACTTAGAGCTGCAACAAGGGTTCCTTCAAGTGGCTCTGAAGAATTTGTAAGGTTTGGGGGGGAACATTCACATAGACATGACCAGGATTTCATTCTAGAGTGTAGACAGTAATAGATTCACATTTAAATATTGTCTCTAGTTGTCTTTATATTTTGTTATCAGAGAAAGAATGTTAGATAGGTTTCTTTCCACAGCATTCTGTCCATTATATCAGAGCTCTTAATTACAGTTTCTCATTTTTAAGTCCTATCTTCAGTTTGCAGGTATTTTGAATTCATTGAAAGCATTAACGTTTACAACCTAGCACCAGCTTTGGGAGTAAAAAATAGTTTATTTGCTTAGAGAAGGGTTCATTTCCCAGCGTGAAACACTTGAAAGAAACCGAAGGCAGACTTTGTCTTAATAGTTGAAAATTCAAAATAAATGAAGCTTATGTAAAATGGCAGTAACAGACTAGAGCTACAGTGGACTGCTGAAATTGGATTTGGGTAGCTATAAACATAATTAGCTTAAAGCATTCTAGCTTGCCATGCAGTGTGAGCTCTCATAGGCTGGGATGTGATAATGCTTTGCTCTTTTGCATTTTAACTCCTTGTGGAGATTGAAAAGCCAGCTGATCTTAGGCTTTGTGGAAGCAAAATTAACCACGCGTTCCTTGGGGGGTTATGGCAAACTGTGAGGTTTATTGGCTGTTGGAGTGTGCTAAAGATAACGTGACAGTAACCTAAAATGCTGTACTCCCAACATACTAATTAGAATTGTATATTAGTATTTTTAAAAATCTTTAGAGATTTGTATTTCTAGCCATGTAAATGATTGATTACGTGTGAACATTGGTTGTGTATGCTCTTGCTCTCATAGATGAAATACTAGTGCTTGATTTGACCTGAACAATATACAGAAACAAGATGATAATATTGTAAAGTTGCATATAAAAGATACTGATGTGGTTTAGAATTTCTGCAGCACTTTTATTTCTCTGAAGCACTAGCTCAAGGCCATTATGTGAAGTTGTGTTCATTTAAGCCAGTGAGTAATGCTACTTGACCTCAATCTTTGCTCTAAGTGGGTTGGAATCAGTCAATAACTTGGCATTCCCACACCAGTGGAACATTTAGATTTATACACACGAGACCTCCATAAAATTCGAGGAATACATGTTCAGCCTCTCCAGAATAGGCCTCATGTGCAGTCTCTTGCTCTTGCTCAGATGTACAGATCACTTGAAGCAAGTGAGCCTGTGTTCTCACAGCAAGCAAGCACTACTTGGTGAGTGCTTCCACTGCTGGCTTGTTTCCAAATAATAAATTCAGAACATTCAGATTTTGCCTTTCATCTGACAGCCTCAAGCTTTGCAAAGCTGAGATAACTTTAGTTATCCCTCTACCTCTGTTTCTATTTTCCATGAGTAAGTCCATGTGAAACAATATGCTTGCACAGAAGCAAGGGAAGCTTCATAGGGTTGGCAAAGGTGGAAGGATTTTCACCCTGGAACATTATATTAAATTGTTTACTATATGAGGTTACTCCATATCCTTTCATTTTTTTCCTTTTTTTTTTTTTCTCCAATCTTTATTTAAGTGGGTTTTTTTAAAATGAATTATTTCAAACAAGAGTGAGAATGGAAAATTTAGTCTGTTAAATAAAAAAATTCACTATGGAGAACACATCTGAGGGATTATAATCTTAGTATTTGGAAGTGCAGAAGAGTGTAGTACAAAGCAAGTATTAACACCACATCGTGCATAGTAGTTACAGCTTTTCTATTTTTGCAGTATCTGTGTCTTCTAATGTATGTGGAATACAGATAAACTGACGTATTTCCTTTCTTGTACTCTGCTTTAAATATTAATTTGCAGTGGAGGTGGCTTACATCTTCAGCAAGGCTTCTAGTACTTCAGCTTTCTGCATTTATTACTTCTGTTTAGAACTCATTGTAGATAAGCATCTGAAAAAAGAAATACAATAAACATTTGTGTTAATTATATCATTTCCTCCTACCCTTCTCCCCTGCACCATATGTTCTTTTCTCTGTGTGCCTCTCAATTGATTTTTATTAGGGTTTGATTCGTGTCTAATCAGAGACCTCAAAGTCCGTGCTGGTGATGCATTGTGACACAGTTTCTGCACCCTTTCAGAAGTGTAAATATACCTGGGGTGGAAGGAAGGAACAATGGGATTTGTTCATCCATTATGTGTATTTATATATGGGGCTTTGCCTTAGTCTGTAGTCTCTGCTTCAGCCTTTATGCCCTATCTCATGTTATCCCTTGACCTGAATTTTTTGTTTATTTGTGGGTTGGTCTAATTGTTTTTTGTTTTTCCACTGATCTCATGGTTGTTTTCCTGAATGTGGTCCTCTGAAAAGCCTTTGGGGATTCATCAATTTTTCTGTCTGTCTTTGACTTTGTTACAAAATTTGATTCACATATCCAAGTTTTGTTTCTACTTTCATGGGGAAAAGCCCTTCTTTCTTTTTCTGTGAGATACTGAAATGCACCATTGTGCTTGATCATCAAGGACACAGCAGAAAATCAGTTGCCATTTATTATCCCCTTAAAATGGGAGGAATAGGAGGCCAGTAGCAGGGAGATGCAACTCAATACATTTGTATGGGGAGCTCTGCTTCAGAGACCAGTGACGTGTAAGTAACTTACCTTCACTTTCTGCTGAGATGCACTTTAGCTTCAGAATGTATATTTGCTGTGTGCATAAATGCTTTCCTTCTCTGGTCAGTGTGCATACACTTTTCTAGTGGGACCAGAAATTATTCCAGATTCAGCAGTTGTCTATAACAGCATAGGAACATGATAGAAATGCCACATTACTTCCAAAAGATTCATACTTCCAAAATTCATTACCATGCTTTGAAACTTGGCTTACTTCTGCCTTTGCTCCAGGACATCACAAGGCTGTAGCAAATACTGAAATACATTGCTCTATCCCTAGTGAAAATGACTGAAATGCTTAAGCAGAATTTACCACTTTTTTCCTATGTTTTCCTTGGTCTTTTGTTGTGCAAACCCACTTAGGGAAAGTTTCTGCATCCTGATGGGAACAACATGGGAGAAATGCTAACATGAATTTTGAATCCAGTGTCAGGACTGCAGTGATCTGCATGCCAGGAATAGTCAGTAGTGGTCAGGCTGAGACAGCTGCAGACAGGTTGTGGTGTCACCTGTAGTGGTTTGTGAGTGTTTTGGTTCAGGCTTGCTCTCTCCATTCACTGAAAGGTCAGGAGGAGCTGATTTCCTACACAGACATATCCAGTGTGCTTTAATGAAAGGTGCTGAAAGCCCTCTGTGGTATACTGTAGTATTTGTTAATACCAAAGAAGCTTGTCCTTTCAAACAAACATTTCCAAGTGAATTTAGTTTCTTAGTCTAACAGTAGTACAAATACAATTTTTGTATAAAAAGAAATGTGAGTGTCCAGTTTTGCACACACCAGATGCATAAACTGTAGGTCTGATATAGTATTGAATGTGTGATAAATATAAACAAATTCAAGGTTTGATGAATGACTTTATCATCTTTTCTTGCCAATAATTAGTGTTAGGTAAATCTATGTTGAATTTTGCTGGCCTCTCGGCCTCATTTTGTCTGCTTTCAAAAAGTTTCTAGGGCTTCCAGAAATGCTTTCAAAAATGAAGGCAACTGTTACTTGTCATCAGGGCGCTGTGTTGACTTGAAGCAGATAAGGATCTTTGTTAACATAAGAGCTGTTTGAATCTCTCAAAATGAGCTTATGAATTTACTGCCTGACAGTGTTTAGCATGTAAAAAGAAGTAAACAGCGCAGAGTATTGAGACAATCAACCATTTCTGTTTCATTCCTGGCTTTGGAAAGATACTGTTGTTTATGTAATATCTTCAAAGGAGCACATAATTGATTATATACTGTTAGTCAGCCATGTGCATTTTTACATTTCTGCCTGTAGGTAAGCTGAACACCTGGTGACATGGCAGCATGTTTAAATCACTGCTTAGGCAATCCACAGTAACAGCACAGATATCAGGACTTTCAAAATGGTTCAGTAGTACACAAAAAAACCATTCCTTTTAAGAATTTTTTTCTTTATTGCCTTCATATGAAGGATTAGTGGAGAGAGCAATGTGATCTATTTGCTGTTCCTGGTGGGGATGGCTGGTGGGTGGTGAAAGTTGCAGGGTGCTGTGCTACTCTGTTCTGCACAGTTCCCCTGTTAGTCTTTCTATCTTTAAACTTCTCATTTCTTCTGAGAAAGCAGTAAGCTTTTGTCAGCTAGGTATTGAATAGAGGTTTTGATATATAAAGCAAACTGTTCCGTGCTCTTAGAGATGCTAATGTGGAAAGAAATACAGGTACTACATCTCGAGCTTCAAGGCAGAAAATGTTAAGATAAGACGAGTGTACAAAGGCAGAGTGAATATTTTGAGATGTTAATTCTAACTACAGAGGGAAGAAACTAGAATTCTGGAGCGGACACTGGAGCTATATTGTAGGATGCAAGGATGACTCAGCCCATGCTCAGATCATGGTCTTGCCATACTTGTTTACATTAAAGTTCAGTTGCTATTTTAAGTCTGCAAATTTAGTGGAGAAGAAGATGAGAAAAAAGCAGAGGGAGAAGAATAAAAGCAAAAAGAGGGAGGGTAGATTTTAAAATGAAACAACAACAAAAATACCTGGACCAATCCCTCCTGCTCCGTACGCTGCTCTCTCAGTGGAGGAGCTTGTAATCCTATATTTGCCATATCAAGAGGATTCTTCTATGAGCGCAAATTAATAATTTATTCATAGGCTGGAGTCAGCCCGCATTGATTTACTTATGCTGCATTTCTTTTCATTCATAAGCCTTTGCTGGTCCCGAGCTCTCGGAGAGTGACTTGCTGCAGTGCTCCGGCGTGGGAGGAAGCAGCAAACGTGCCTTTATGCACAAGGACGTGCTCCCTCCGACTCGATTAAATGTGCGAGCCTGGCCGAAAGCCGGGGCTCGCCCCGGGAAGCCGCCGCTGCCGCTCCCGAGCGATGCTCGCCGGGCCGGCACCGCCGCTCTCGTCCCTGCGCCCGCCCCGGTGCGGCGCCGCGGCCGGGATGCTCCGGTCCCCGCGGGGCTGCCGCCAGCCTCTCCGGGCTGTGTGACAGACAGGTGCTTGTCACGCAGCCGTGCCCTGCCCGAATCGGTCTCCGGTGGGTGTGCGCGGCCCCACGCCCCCGCCCCTGCCAGCCCCGCCGAGCCCTCCCAAGCTCAGCCCCCCGGCAATGTGCAGCGCTCTCTTCTCGCCTTCCTGGAAGGGCTCAACTACACTTTCAGCTCCTCCAGACTTTCTCTGCTTTGCCGTGCCCTCCCTCTGGTCCAGCTCCTCCTGTGCCTGCCTCTCCGTCTCGGCGCTATCCCGTTAAAAGGCTGCTGCTCCCGCTCCGCTGAACCAATGCACTGGCTGGCTCGGTCTGGGATGAAGGCTGGAGGTTATCGGCGAGCGAAAGGACAACTCTAGGCAGCTTTCCATTTGCAAAGTGAGCAGTAATTGCAAGAAGACAGCCTCCCCAGTTGGAATCAATAGTCTGCTTTCTTGCTGCTAAGGGCACTTTGGAGCAGCAGTAGGTCACTGAAGTAACTTCAGCACACTGCTGACTGCGGAGTTGTAAAGAGAACTACATGCAAGTGGCTGCAGTAGTGCTGGAAAACGCTTTGCTGTTACCAGGGACACAATAGTTTTCAAGTCATTAGAGCTTCGCTTCTGGTCCGCTCCTTCCATTACACAGAGAGGGTCATTCTTTGGAGGAATGAGGATGGAGCTGTGAATTTTTCTTTTCCAGTGTTCCAGTGTCCCCTTCTAGTAGAAGGGGTAAGAGTGGGGGAAAAGACACTTTTAGAAGCAAAACCCCACTGCTGCTGAACTCAGCTTCACTTGAATTTCCCCAAACCTTTCCAGGCACAGAGAGGCACAATGCCAGAGAAGCTGAATCTTCTTCGGGCTTTGGGGGGTTTTTTCTTTATCTTCTGGACAGCTTTTAACACAGCCTTAGTGGATGTGGTTGGATCGGAGCAGCAGATCCCCTTGTCAGTGTAAGTGCTTTTGTGCTATTCCTCTCAGGACCATGTTCAAGGATGAGAACTTGGCTGCTCAAGTTCTCCTGTTTTTATATTGCAGATATTTGACTGTTCCAGGGCACCTTTGCTCCTCTATCAGCTGTGTTTAAAGTGGTTGTCTCCAAGGCGCTTGGCACTACTTTTATTTTATTGTAGGAGCATGTGTTGGTGGAGTATGTGGCCACTGTGTTTTAAGTGCTTGCATTTACTGAAATTGATGCTGTTAACTCTTTCTCATGTGGCAATTTATCATTCAGAACTGTTTTGCCATTTTTACCTGCTGTTTTCCTTTCAATGGATACAAGTCATGTTGTGCCAGAGCATGTTCCTGTTCAAGTTAATTCCTTAAATTTTAATGGTTCGGGTTGGCTGTTTCATATCGGAGGCCTTACCTTAGCACGGGGTCTATTTTGTGCTTATACTTGTACAGCTTCACTGATCTTTTGCTGTGCTTAGGTTCCTTAGTGAGCTCTCTAATGCAAAATTGCTCAGATCCTTCCGATTGCAGCTGAAGCTGTTACAGTCTCTGTTGCTTGCTATGACATGTGTATTACATTTCTTCCTGTCTCTTTTTTTTTCTTCACAGTGTAAAGCTCTGGGCCTCAGCTTTTGGTGGAGAGATCAAATCTATTGCAGCCAAATACTCAGGTTCCCAGCTCCTACAGAAGGTAAGGATTTCTTTGGTTATAATAAGGAAGGTATTAACAGAGAAAATGGAGGCAGATTTAATTTTTTAAATGAACAGGAAAGCAGTGCTGTACGTGCTTTCATCCAAGATCTATTTTTGTATTGCATACTAGTCCCTGATGACTCTTTGCATAGCACTGCACTATCTGTAGAGTCCTTGCTTAACCTGATATTTTTTCTGTTTGGATGACTTTTTTTTTGTCACTGGAAAGTAAACTCCAACACTTATTCCTTGTAGCCTAGGCTTCAGCCCAGGTTGCGGGTGTTTAGTCTGGTTGCTGCATTGTGATGATGATGATGATGCTGTGCAGAAACAGCTGTTTCTTATGAAAAATGTTAACTTCACTCAAGGGGCAGAAAATTAGTCCATATTGTATTATTTTCACCCTGGGCTGTGTGTACACAATGCACTGTATCAGGAGAAGGCGGCTGCACTGTTGTTTGTCAGCTCTGCAGTTTTTACAATGCCATTATTCCCCCAATCATCTCAACCCAGTGCTGAGATGTATTACATCATTACAGATAAGAGGAATGAATGTGGTTATCTTCTTGCTCAGCTGCACAGCTGGGTAATAAGGTTGTGAAGTATAGCAAAAACTTGAGAAATTGGTATAAGTCTACATAATTGGGGCAGAGGGTAATGAAAAAGCAGATTTGAGTATTAGGTATATATCAAGGACTCTGTTTAATTTAAATATGCCACCTATAGTAAACTTCTGTATTGTGGACAGTTTATTTTTACAACAGTTGCCAAAAAAAAAAAGACTAAGAGGCATATGTTAGATTGAGACTGCTATTTTGGGGCATTTAACATGTGATTCTCAAAATGCAGTATGTAAATGGGAAAACATTGAGACATTCTATGATCAAAAACTCTCATTCAATCCATATATTAAATTTATCCTGGTTTTTTGTAGATGTAATTTTTAGTTCTGAGTAACACAAATTTTACTTGCTGTTTGATTGTGAAGGAAATTATTCCTTGAACTTTATTTCCAAAGGCTTTTATATGTGTGAAATTATGTAACAGTACGTGTAGCAGCTGAAATAAAAAGCTTTTGCTACCCTTTAAAATGAAAGCAACTGGATTTAGTCATTACTAAAGACATATGAGTTCTTTAGTAGCTTGTCTTTTCAGATTTGTATACCTAGGACTGTAAACACGAATTTCACTAAGCGAAAATACAGGGCTATTAAGAACCAAAATATTTGCGGTCTCTTACTGCCTTTCAAGGCCTTTAAATGGCTTCACTTGCATATGTTGGGCAAACTTTCATTTTATTATGAAAATCTGGATACTTAATATTTGTTATACTTCCAGCTTACATTCTTTAAACTCTGTGTAGTCTTACATTGTCACTGTTTTTTATGAACACCTTAAATTGAAAAAGCAGATGGAGCTTTCAGTTTCGGTTAGTTTGTAGTCAAGTATTATTAAAAAGCTTTATTTTTTTTATTGGGCCATAACAAACAAGTATCTTTATTTAACTTTGGAGCTGTTCCACGTGCAGCCATTTTTGTGCGAAAATGGCTTTAGAAATGAAACCTACCCAGTGCTGAGCCCAATGTTTGTTAGAAGAATATGGAATGTACCGTGTGTGGCAAATGAGCTAAAATCCACAAAGAATCAGTATGGAATCCTTAATCCTCCTTCTCCTCCTCGTAGTAGATGCTGCTGTCATCCCTTCTGTACTGTATTTTTTCCCTCTGAAGTAACAAGATTGCTTCCTATTGGTTGTTATAATTGTAGGTAATTGGAAGCTATTCATGTTACCTTTTCATCAGCATCCTTTCTGTTTCCCTAACCAGTCTGTGCTCCTGTTTTTAAAGGTGGACAGTATATGCTCTTCCCAAGCAATTTTGTTTTTCTTTATTGTTTATATTATGTTTCATTATTTAATGAAAGAGAAAAGGCAAGACACAGGTTTGGCAGCTATTTAGAGCACTTTTATTCCTCTGTCACATACTTTATTGTTGTTTTTTCTTTTTTTTCTTCTGGTTACAGTAGTTTATAAGATGTCTGTTGCTTTTTCTTTTGTTTAGAATTCCAAAATCTCTGTCCATTTAAGCTTTCTGTATCCTGGTGTTGATTGTGGCAAATGAGCCTGGGTGAGAGATGACTTTGGCATGTGCTTTTCTGTATTGTTATAAAGTATATTTCTTCTGTAAGCTTGTATGAATAGAAACATACCAAACTTCAAGATCTGCAAGTATTTTCAACATGCAAAGTCAGTGACAGAGGTTGTCACAACAGTTAGGGAGGTGACAGCACAGGAGGACTCTAAGTACAAATGCCTTTTTTTCCCACCTCCTCCCTCCCCGCTAGCCAGGCATCAAGAATATGTTTGGTATTTACTGTGAGCTCTGGGTGATCAGAATCCATGTCACTTTAAAGTCAAGATTCCACTTTTAGAAGCAGTGAGACTTCTGATATTACCGGAGGAGCCCACATTTCCTGATTATGAATTAAGCACCCTTAAACAAGTGAAGATATAAAATGTGTGTATGATTATGGATCTGGACAGTGTAGATTCCTCAACTGTCAACTGCTTTGGAGAGCCATTTAGCTTAATACAGGCTTGTTAAATGAAAAATTAATGTAAAGGTTACTTGATTCATTTTGTCAGCACACACAGTGAGTGCTGCTTTCAAAGGGATGTGCTCACAGTTGAGGCGTGATTGACAGTCTCTACTGCCCAAATGTTTTGCACATTGAGTCATTTGACCCACACTAAAATTTCATTGAGCAAATTAATTCATGTTAGATACCCAGTAAAGACAGTTTTTGCCTGTTTACAGTTGTGAATATTGATGGAATTACTGCACTTTCTAAGGTCTTGCTGTACTGTGAACGCCAAATGGGTGACCAGCACTGGCGTCCTCTCGAGTTTGTAAAAGATGTGTAACAATATTTTGTTTGCTTTTTGAAAGTACTTTTTTTAATCCACGGCTTCCCATATCCTAATTGAATGTTTCATAGTTTTATGTCATTATGATAATCTTATCCAAGTATTTTGTTATGCCTCCTGGAAGTGTCTGGGATATATGACTTTTCTCAAAGCTTACTTTAGATGAAACACAATGCTTCAAATTGCTTGGAAAATAATAGTTCAGTAAGTAATTTCAGAAATTATGATGAGGTTTCAAACAAAATTAACACTTAAAAATGTTTTACTCCTTGCTTTCAAAGAGATGGAATATCATTAAGTCAACAAGAAAACATCCAGAAGCAAACAAGACTGTATTATTCCCAATTTGTCTGGTTTCTGGAGGGTTTACAGTGGCCATATAAATTTGGAGAGGCTCCCTTATGCTGTAGAGATATTCATACTCTTCACCTACTTAGTAAACACTACTGGGGCCTAAGAATTAATTTTAATTCTCTCTTAGGTGTTGTTTTTTTTCCTTAGACTGTCAAAAGACATCTGCCTTATTTGAATCCTGACATTTTAGATTTTTTCTTTAGTAAACATTCTGCTCTTAGTGGGTCCTGTACTGAATATGAGAGCGTGGCAAAGCCAGGCTTCAAATATGGGATGCAAAGCAAGGGTTAGGTGCCAGCAACACATTCACTTCAGCTGCTGCAATTAGGGTTTTGGAAAACAGGCTTTGGGGAATGCTGTTATACAGTCAAGCTCTTGAATCAGTGAAATGTCTGTGAGAAAGTGCAGTGTGGTCTTTGCTTTCTCAGGTTGCTTTTGATGAGACTATTCTTTTTAAAATAATCTGAGCTTTCATAATTCTTCATTTCGTCCTGAATCCTCAATGTTATTTATTGCAAATGTAGGAACGGTTTCCAGGTGAAAACACTCTTAATTTCTTGGTCCTTCCACAATGGTATGTTCCTGATGAGAAGCTAGTTTAAGGCTCCCTCAGATTTTCCTTATGTAAGGTGTCTGCTGGAGCCCTCAGAGTTATGTAAGCACTGCCTGCCTTGGTCTGAAGCAGGCTGGAGTCTGCATCTGCCTGCTCCTTTCAACAAATCCTTCATTGTGTTGGGACCTCTCAAATCACTGTTTTCTCAGAGCAGGTTTTTCAGTCAGGAGAGCATTCCTGTTTTTAAAGATGCAGAATTGCATTTTCTCTCCCTGACTAGGATGGGGTGCTGTATCTTGGTAGTTCCTTGTAACTGCAGAAATGTCACTGCAAAATTAATGTAATGGGATGATTTAGATCAATTAGCATTCAGCTGGTGGATCTGATTCATACAGTACATCTATCTTTAGTTTAATTGTATAATAGTGACTTAAATTCTTAGGCAAGTTTAGTGCAATCATCTTGACATTAATTGCCTTTCTTTTTTTCAGTCTTACGTTGGTTTTGGTTTTTGTAGGCTCTTTCTTTGCTCAAGACACTGCAACTACTGCTTTGAAGGTAGGGTGGAGTAGCTCTGAGACATGCAAGTTAAAAGATAGGCATTGACTGACTTTTTGGATACAATTTTAAACTTTTGCCAACTGAGCAATTCCGAAACAGCAAAAATATTTATTTTTTTATCGAGAAAAAGATCAATAAAATCTTTACAAATATAGCTGTAAAAAAAATTACAAAAAACTCCATCAAAGGAAATACCACCACCCCCTGAAAAGAAACCAAACCAACAGCAACAATCCCCTTCTCCCCACCAACCAAACCTGACGCCTACTTCAGCCCAAATGCAAAACCTCACCAGCCAGGTAAATGGTGGAGACCTTACCAAAAACTGTGTTCAGAGTTAATTCATTATAATTTTGACTTCTGAAATCTGATTTATGTAAAATGTGTCTCCCACCACTGACAAAATCAAACCTTAGGAAATAAAAGAAATATACGCCTGACAATCTTAAACCAGTGTAATTCTGATGATTAATATAAATGATGTTTTGCAAGTTGCAGAGCTTGAATCTCCATCCCCTTTAATTCCTACAGATCTTTGGGCTACATGAATGACAAGATTATTCTCCATGCCAAACTAGGTACAGAACATTTCAGTGTACTTTGAAGTATTTAATGTTACCCACAGATAAAAAATTGTAAATTCCTCTGGATAGATATTTTGACTTTGTTCAAGAATAAAAAAAAATCAACCACATTTGTTATGCTATTAACATATTTGGTGGGTAAACCTGGTGGGTTCCATGCTAATTTTCAGGTAGTATATTGATCTGTAGAGGAAAGGATTAGTTTTATCAAACTTGGAATATTTTCTTCTCTATAACAAAAAAACCCTTGGCCTTCATTGTTTGTAATAAAGGTTTGCCTTTTCTGGGGGCACTGGAAATTTTTCTTTCTCTTCTGTGAAGTTAGAATTGCACCTTGAATGATTTGTGATCACTCTCCTCTCCTGTTTGAATGTTATGGCAGGAATAATAATATTTTTGGCATTGATAATGGTTTTAAAATGCAGTTAAATGAGTTTGACTATCAAACATCATGTTTTAGAGTTCACTAGGTCTGAAAGCAAAGCCAAGCTGAATTCATGTTTTGCTTCCTTCAGCCCTCTCTATTTTGCATTATGCTCTGTGTCTTTCTGGGTTTTGCAAGCAGTGTGTGCTCCTCTTACTTGTATTATTGAAAAAAAAAAAGTTTTATTGTTAGTATGTAAGAGGAATATGAGATGACTTTAGTAAGTTCATGATACTTGCATTATGCTTTCAGTAATGTCTTTTAATATGGAAATTATTGAGCAGACAATCCAACTGGAAAACATCAGATCCTGAAAGGAAGGGAATGCTAATTCCCTTGCTTAATGCATTTATGCTTGTTTGTTTTCACATCCTGTATTGGAAAATGCTTACGTTTCAAGGTTAAAGGAGCTGCTCTCCATGCAAATTATCTTGACAGTGAAGGTATGTAGAGCATGAGTAGATGTTGTATTGTAGTGGTGATTCACTCTCAAGTAACTGCTAATCAATAATCTACACTTTCAAATGTCATTACTGTTCTGTAGGGGACAGTTTTTTGTTGCTGATAATAACTGCTAACACATTTTACAACACAAATTATATATTGATAGGGTAGATGGTATTTTGAGTTCTGTAGAAGCTTCACTGACAGGTTTTAATGAATACAATAATTAATGTGTAGTTCTTGTGAAGTTCTATTTTGCTTTTTCTGCATATAATAGTTTTGCAAAATTACGTGGACATTTTTATGATCCTGTTTAGCATCTGCCAAGTTAATTTGTGTGAAGCTGGAGTACTTCTTCACATTTTGTGACCAAATAATAGCAAGATTTTTATTTACAAAGGAAGTCTTTGCAAAAACACTTCTTTTAAAATCTTAGTTGGAAAGAAGTTGATAAGGGTCTTGGTAGCCTTTCCAGAAGTGATTAATTCCAGACACATATAATTATGAAAATATGCTGCCCTCAGGTCTCCCAGGACTTTCCGGGTGAAGTTGCCCATGTAATAAATGATAACCAGTACTCTGATTTTAAAGACAAGGATATAAGACATGAGGGGATTGTGATTGCTCAAGACACTCCTTCACGTAGGAGTGTAAAGATTCTGCATCCAGTATATCAAAAATTAGGGCAATATAAATTTTTTCTCCATATCCATGGTAGATGTACAAGAACTGGACTTTAAACACAAGAATTAGTGTTTTGCTACTATCAATTTATTTATTGAATTGGGTTTTCTTACTGGGAGAAAACCCTAGAATGGTGTGGAACTCTTGCAGGTTGGCTGTTCAGAACAGATTCCTGGCCATCATGTAGACTTTGTTGAACTGCTTTATGTTAGGAAGATGAGCTACTTCCTTTATTTTGGACTACCATCAATAACAGTAATTGCATTTCTTCTTTGATGTCTGTAGCTATGTGCTATTAATCTTTGTGTCCATATCTCATTAAGGCATAGCTGGGGTGTCCTCCACTTTTCAGAGCACAAACAGGTTCTAAACACAGTTGTCACTAACAGGGTAGCCAGCTAGCCAGGCTGGATAAAGACTTGCTGGTTTTCCTCTCCCTTTTTAAGCACACAAACAAATGATCTTATTAAAATATCATTTTACTATAGAGGAATAAACACGTTGACTATAATAAATGAAACTTGTTGGAAAAAGATGTAGACTTCTCAGATCATCTGTTGGGCTTCAGGTCTGACAACCACATGATAAGACATCAGCAGGGTGAGCTTTTCAAGGTGTCCCAACGTGTTCTTGTGTTAAATGTCACCATGAAGTACATAATGGAGCTTCAGTGGGGCTTGTAATACCTGGGATGTCCCAGTGAGAAAGAAGGAAATTATCAGATGTCAACTCCTGGTTGTGTCCTTTTATATGTACCTGCCCACAGGTTCTATTGCTTTGTTATCAACAATTGATACCTGTTAAAGTTTGTTCTTCACTGCTCTTGTTCTGGAGGAGAATTCTCCTGGAGTGTAACTTGCACTGGAGTTTTGCTCCTTTATGTGGAGCCTGATTGGTTGGTTGGATGGAGTCTTCAAGGTATACAGGTTCTTGTAGTGATTCTTCATTAGGAGTTTGACAAGTGATTGCTTCTAACCCTATTTTCTGTCTATCAAGATTCCTGAAAGAACTGGAAAGAGTTAAACCAATGTGTTTCACTGAGGTGATAAGAAAAAATTATGAAATCTTTGTGTTTTCTTTGTCAAAGCACCTCCTTCTACTAGTGTGTTTTGCTTTTACCTTTCTTAACTTGATACATTTTATTGTTGTCTTTGTTTCTCTTCCTGTTTCAACCACCTTATTTATCTTTCGTTTTAATCTTTCTGTTTTTAAATGGGCAGATTTTCTAGAGAGAAACGTGTTCTTCTGAGCCTGATGCAAAATGTTTATGTATAAATAATTTTATAGTACAGGAGGCACTTAGAGATAGTTGTTTATATTTATCCTTTTAGAAGTAGATCTTAGAGTGCCAAAATTGAAGAAGTAAAAGATGAAGGAAAAAATTGTTCTCAGGTCCATTAACAAACTAAACCATAAGGTGGCTTAATCTACATCATAAGATTGGGGATATAAAGTGAGAAGTGTGTGTGTGTATACTTAATTCAGAATATCAAGGCTTAATGTGTGGATCCTGTGGATTGTTGATTAGTAAAGTTTCTCAAAGAAATGACTGACAGTAATTTCCTTGAAGTATTCCTCTTAGTTTTTAGGAAAGGGTGGAAGAGCTTTTAATAGCCTCATAAGAAATTTTTTCTTGGTGCTCTCAAAATATGGATTTGACAGACTTCCCTGAATTTTGTGCAGGTGGTGGATTGTATGACCTGTTGACACCACTCCTCTAATATGTGCAAACTGAGTAGAGTTCTTTTGCTTAATGTTGTTCTGAATCACTATTACTGAATTAAAGAATTCTAATTATACTGTAAGAATTGAGATTTGTGTTTGACACTAATAACTCCACAGAACTGGTTCTGGAAACCAACACTCACCATCTCCTCTATACAAAGCCTTTCTGTCTTCCACTGTGGAACTCAATTTTTCATTTTTTTCTGGACTCATGGAATAATTAGTTCTGGAACAGGAATTAGACAGCCTTTTAATTCACATTCCTGTTCAAAGTGGGATCAAAGCTAAAATCAGTTCAGATTTCTTGGGTCTTTGAGTCTGATCTTCAAAGCCTTCAAGGGCAGCAGCACCCTGGAACTTCCCATTTCAATTTGACTGCTGAGTGTCACTTCTCCCCCTCTAAACATTGTTGGTTCATCATCTCCATAATCTCCTGGAAGGCAGGGAAAGGCACAGCACTCTGTCACGACAGACATCCCTGAGATTCCAGGCATAGACAACATTATGGAATTTTTTAGTTACTTCATCAGATCTCAATGCTTTTTCCCACCTATTATTTTAAGATAGTTCTCAGTAGCTTTATGGACTCTTAAACTGAGCTCTCTGCTGTTTGATATTCAGGTGGGCTTTTTACCACTCACAATAGGAATAAGTAACTGTTCTCATAATTATGAAGTCTCAAGAGTAATTTCCACTTATCTGATTGCATGAATAGGAGAAGACTTTTTAATTTGTCGTGGTAACACAGGAATTTATTTTCTAATCTAGGGCTAAGACAAGCCATTTAGCTCCCAGTTGCTTTATTACACATTTCTTTTACTATCTTTATCCCCCCCAGCATCTTAAAAGAACTTAGTGTTGCACAGAGAGTCTGTCAGCTGGTGGAAGATATTATGTCTTATTGTCTATTTTTACTTTATTCTACAGTAGCTGTCAAGGGATTTCTCTGTGCTTTTATACACAAACAAGGATTTGACTTACTTTCCTAAAAAGCAGGATTCAAAATTATGCAGTCATAATATCAGTAGCCTGTTAGGTAATAGCACAGTGAAAATGCTGTCTGGAGTGCATTATGAAAACTCTGGTCAGGCCCTCAGCATGCAGTGTTCCTATTGTTCTTCCAGGCCCCATTTTAATACTTGGCTATTCAGTGCACTTTGAAGATTTTGTTCCAAGCTATCTAAAATTTCTAACTTTCAAAACACACGCACAAAAATCTACATAATACGAGTATTAAAATTTGATGTATTGGGAACACATCATTGGTCACAAAATTAGATAATTATCTTCTAAAGTAACAAAGCTTCAGAGATAAAAAGCAGGAACATTGAAACTTTGGCTTTACCTTGAAGCTAAATGTCTATCATCTTCTGACAGCTGTGTGAAATGTATGAGTACCGAGCTGTTTGGACATGATGCTATCATATTACATTAATAGCAATTTTCCCTGATAATGGAAACTGGTAGGAGGCTAAGAGCAAAGCTTTAGATTATGACTTGCAGCCATTGCCTATCTGCATCCAGCAGATTTATTACCCCCTACGCATATTGTGCCTTTCATAATGTTTTCTGCCTTTTCTTCATCAAAGTACAACAAGAAAGATATTATAGATGGCATCAAACAGAAAAAATCTGGGTACTCATTTCACATTTCAGATATATGCTCTCATTACAAACTGCAAGGCAGTTTTACAGAAAAAGAAGGAATAAATTCTGGCATCCTCCATGAAACCTTTGTGAGGGAGAAGGGTGTGAATGAAAGAAAACAAGAATTTCTGTTGGTCCACTCTAATTTTCTGTGTATAGATATCTGGCTTTTATCCTGGGGCTGTGATAACCATTTCTTGATGGTCTGCTTAAGTCCTGTAATTTTGATGGCCAAAACTCAGTGCAGTGTTTAAGCACAATGCTAATTTAATGTGTAATGTCACACAGACAAATCTGGTGCACACAGTGGTGGTAGGATTTCATGGAGAGTGTCAGAAACCTTAAATTGAAAATTAAAACTGCAGGTGAAACTCTTCCTCTCTTTAGCCAGAGATTGGCTGGATTTTCCTAATTTTCTGTCTAAAATAAGCCTAGTAATATTTCCTTTTCCCTCAAATTTTAAAACTTTGAGATTAGAATTAGAGGCTGTGCTTCATTGTAGAGAGTTTAGCATACAGAGGGAATTGCTTGGTGAAGAACACCCTTAGCATATGGAAATAGAGGGAAGTGGAATGGAATGGATCAGCTCTGAGAGCTACAAGGCATTAATTTTAACACACTATTTAAATATAACTGCTTGCACTACTGAAAAGATAAATGATTTCCTGTAACAGTCCTGAATAACTACGAAATTGATGAAAACACACTTATTCTTGTTATTTGGTGTCTGTAACTGGCAATAAATCCCCATATGGCATTGCACTGGCAAGTGAGATTGAACCCTGTTTTTGTCAGAGGATGGATCCCCTCCTGTGCTTTGAATACAGGGTGATGTGCTCTGCTGATATCAGAAAAAGTAATTTGCAAATTTGCAAACCTTTTCTTCTTTCCCTTAGAATTTTTTCCATGCTGGTATTTCTTCCTGATTAACAATTTTCCACATAACTACTCTTCTGCACTACTTTTTTCTGTCTAGATCCTTCAGAATTTTTCTGACCTATTCTGGTTTTCTTCCAAGTAAGAGCCAACCAATAAGACTCTCATTAGAGTCAAATCCACAGTTGTTAAATACAGCTAAATTGGGAATCGAGCAATTTTATTTATCATTTTATGGGTGTCTGATTATTTCTGTCTACATTTCAATTACCATATAAATTTATTTTAATGCTTTCTTTGTCACCCTGTCCTTCTCTTCACTCCCACTTGTTTATAGCCATTGCTTTTTTTCCTTTGGAGATTTTTGCCATTAATGCCATTTTTCTATTCCTTTAGTGGCTGTAATCATAATGCTAAAGTGAGGATCTGGTCACCTGAGGAAATGATGCAGAAAAGAAAAAATTAGTAATAACATAGTAATACATTTTGTACCTAAGAACGGGAGAAAGTTTTGCAAATACAGATATTTTCCTTAAAATCTTTTCATTAATTTGCAATGCATGAACCCTTAAAAAGAAGAATAAATAGATTAGGATCCATTGGTGCACTCTATATGTTGTGAGTGTTGTTGGGAAGAGAGGGTGGCTTTTTTCCCCAGTAATATACTTTGTTGTGCCTTGGAAGGCACGGGCAGGAAAGGGGGTGGGAGGGACAGAATCCCCCCCAAAACCAAAGGGAAATTCTGTCGTGGAGAGGGAGGTGAGTTTTGCAGAAAGGCATCAGTGTCAGGAAGCTGCTGCAGGCTCAAAATTCAGCTGAAGGTGAGAACAGGGACACATAAAGGTGGCAAAATCAAGAGGAATGGAACACATTGGGAGCAAAGAAACAGAATGACTGAAGAATGCTGGGTATTTTTCTCTGTATTTAAGACAATTGGAGAATACATTTGTATGAAATGCAGGCAATATCTGTATTCTGGTAATTTTGGAAAATCTATTAAAAAATATTAGAAATAAAAGGTCAAGCTTACTTGTTTTGAGAGCACGAGTACCACATGGTTTAAAACTGTAGCCAAGAACTAAAAAAAAAAAGAAATTATATGCTAAGAAACCTAAATTTCAATTCAGGAAAAGCATCTGAAATTAAACTGGATTTAGTAATGACTTAATTCTGACTTTTGTATTTTGCTTCTTAGATGCTTAAACTTGAAATGCTTAAAAATTTAAAAAAATTTGTAATTTGCTTTGCTAAAGTCCTTTATTCTGTACAATCCCAGTATAACAGGGTTCAGCTACCTTCATAAATTGGCACTGCTCCTGTCCAGTCCACCTTTGAGCATGTTATTAATGTAGATATATATTTGTTTAGTAGAACTTCCTCAGCATTACAAGATGTCTAGGGAATTTTGCCTGAAAAAGGATGGCAGAACACAGCATCATATGAGGGATTGGGACCTACACTTGTGTTGGAATATTTCAAATGTTAGTGTATAATATTATTCATGTAGATGATATTTATCTGATTGCATGCTGCTTATTTATCCCAGTTTATAAATATACAGGAGTTAAATTCCTGAAGGTTCTGATTATTCCGGACCTAATTTGTCAGACAAAACCAGCTGCTAACTCAGCTTTTCTCAAGAATCTTCAGTGAAATGCACAACCTAAGCCATGTTTTGAAAAGTACAGAATTCCCGTTCTTCACACAAACCCTCTCTGCCTGTTGGGTACCTTCCTCTCCAGAGTCCAGTAAAAGCCCAGGTTTTTCTGATGTGACTGAAAGGACGAGAATTCCAGGCAGACTGTACTGTGGCTTGCATTGCTTGGGCTTTACTCACAGCAAAATTTTCAACATCATTTAACCTGCAGGTTGGCAGAGATGATTCTTTCCCATCTTGGCTGAAATGTTGATGTGTTCATTGTCTAGTGCAGCCATTAAGCTGAATTAAATTATACTCCTGCTTTCAAAGCCTTCAAAAAACCTACAGCTCTAGTTTGCCCCTGACCTGGTGATTAACCTTATGCAATTAAATTCTGAAATATCTTCTTCCATGTGTATAAAGATGTGGAAAGTCCTGCTTTCTGTCTGCAGTTTAAAAAAGTTTTGATGGCAACTTCTGTGCAAAATTTACTTCTGTGCAGTGTGTTTTAATAGGTACTCTCTGTTTTGTAAGTTGGTTGGGTTTTTTAAATAAAATGGGATCAAATATCACAAGTAGGTATGCAGGAATGATTGATCCAGTTGACTGAAGAGGTCAATTATCTATAGCTTTGCATATATAGCAATGCTGTCAAGAAAACAGAACCATCTATACAGCATTTATAGCATCTGTTTCCAGAGGCTTAGGAGCTTGGATGAAAACTAAGTGTGTGAAGGATTAATGTTATTATTTCAGTCTCATTTGGAAGTAAACTAATTACCATAAGATTTGAATGCACAGCAGCTCAGGGTCGATTGAGGCCAATGCTGATGGAGTCACTTCACCTGTTGATGTGAGTGGCGCCTCTGCAGCAGTTTTGTGCCTGAGGTAAGGTCATTTTTGGGTAGCTTTTAATGAAAAATTCTTGCTTAAAGTGTTGTGTACCTCAATTACTGTCAAAGAATAGCAGATTCTCTGTTAAGGGTCTAGGGCTAAAATCATCACTGCTGATGAGAAATGATGTAAACAAGAGAAGTGAAGATTTGCTGTTGACTGGCAGGTAGTTAAGGCAGAAAAAAATTTCCACATGTATCGAGGATATATGAGCAGGTCTGCATCTACTGTGACTGCATGCTGCCTTGCAAGCCTTTAAACCATTTCTTGGAATGCTGAATTTTGTATAAATTGTAAAAGGATTGGGTCTGCAATCTGGTAGTTTTCTTTTATATTCACAATAGTCATACACAATAATGAGACTGTTATCTGTAATGAAACCATATTCTCTTGGAAAAGAGGTGGAGGATGTTTGAAGGGGCAATGTTCCTCTGACTAGAAAAATGTTATGGTTTAAATAAGAAGAGTAATTATAAATCTTCTTGATGGCTTCACATTAAGTCGAGCTGCAATTTATTTCACTGCAAAAGAGTATGTACTTTGCCAAATTCTACTTTTTCTCCTTGGTGGGTAGGAGGTTACAATTGAAAGATGGCTTTTGTTTCCTTGTTTAATTGCCTAAAAGGAAAAGTGACTGGAATAGAATCCTATTTCTTGTAGGGGAACAATAAAATGAGATTCTCTCACCTACTGATTTCAAAATATGCCCTTCTTAATTCTTCTGTTCATTGCCTCCCACAGGAGCTGGCAATCCTTCTGTGACACCAACTCTTCTCTGTCCTTGTGTCACGTATAAGGAATTGCTTTTTTTTCCCTTTTTAATGAGTGGCTTGATATACAACATATTTTTTGCCTTAAGCATTTATTTCTATTCTCTTTTCTAGTACATTTAATTTCCTTCCCCCCCAATCCTCTGTCCTTGATTCAGACTCCCGATATTACTTGGTAATTGGCTTTTTCAAAATACAGTTTATTTAATCCTGTTTTCAGATTTACTTCTGTGTATTAACTTAAAATTTTTAATATACATACACATGTAGTAAAGCTGTTAGTACCTTCTCAGCTCTTGGAAATACCCCAATACCTGTTTCTAAGGAAATATAAAAACTAACCTTGATGTGCATAAAATTCCTACATGGATGGTGACTACACCACTTCCCTGGGCAGCCTGTGCCAATGTTTGACAACCCTTGTAGTGGCAAAATTTTTCCAAATTCCTGATCTAAAAACCTCCCCTGGTGCAAAGCTGTTTCTTTTTGCCCTATGGCTTGGTAACATGGCCCTCTCTGTCTCTGCCACTGTCATTCAACATCTTAAATGCCCCTTGGTTTTGACTGCATTTAGTTGAGAGCTTCTCCTTGGTTGTAGAATGGGATTTTGTCTGGAAAGTGTAAATTATTCTCTGCTTCTCATTGTGCATGAAACAGCTCAAGGTCGTGATTTGCTATAGTTGCAGAAAGAAACCAATCTAGTTGGCTGTCTTTTAATGGCAACCACTTTAATTTAAAGAGAGAGGCACTATTTATAGGATTTTACAACTTCAGGCTAACTGCTCTGCTAGAAAGGGGGAAACAAGAGCTTTTGTGTAGTTTTATGCCTCTTTTTTGAATGCATGTTTAAAATTCCTTTTTAGAGCTATTTACCTGTTCCATCTTAACTTTTCTCTCATTGCTGTTGATAGATCTTATGAGATATGTTTTATATATTTATGTACATAATATGATAGCCTTAAAAAACAAAACTCCCCAGAATCTCAGAAAACCTTGTATTACATTTGACTGTATTATGTACATGAAACATATGAAACATTATGAGGTTTGCTAAAACAAGATATAAAGCCATTTGAATACCCCTTACTGTCTGGGATGGTAAAATTTATCACTAATGAGTTACATACTGTGTTGTCTATTCTCTATGGACTCTGTTTAAATAGTCTTAAAAAATAATAGAGTAGAATTGTGATATGATTCAAAGTCTGGATAAGGTTTACAGGGAAACCTTTTTTGTTTTTTATAACATGGTTATCCAGGAGAACAAGAAAAAGGCTGATAAGAAAAAAACCACCTGTACAGATTCCCCCCCTGCCATGTATTCATTATACATTCAAGGATTGCTCTACCTTTGCAGAGATAAAAATACCCAAGCACTGCAGCAAGATGTTGTATTGCAGGTGGTGTTTGTCCAGGCATGAAAAAAACCTTCCTTACTCTGGTTTTCTGAAATGTGGAGAAATTGTGAACAGAGATTTACTCTGTTGTGCTACATAAATATTGGCAGTTGTGAATTAGAGAGGGAAGGAGGAAGACAGTAGGTGAAGTTGGATACTGTTGTTCATTGTCCTAAACAGGCCAAGTCTCTTGCTTAATGTTCCAAGGGCAGGATTTAACTGGTTTTGATTTTTTTTTTTTGTAAATTACCATCTGGATTCTTTCTTGGCCTTTCAAAGAAGCAAATCCTTTCCATACAAAAGTACCCTTTGAAATTTCCTTACCACAAAGTTTTTGTATACTTGTAAGTGAAAACTAGGAAGAATGAGAGCTAAAAAACAATCAACACCCTCAAGGACATCTGATTTTCCCAGAGCATGCTGTGAATGACATCTTAGCTTTTCCTAGTTATTTTTGGTGTGTGTTTCTTTTGTTTGAGGTTAGTTTTTGTTTATATTCAAAGATTTACAGGCTGTTGGATAAAGCAGTGATTTGGTACTTTAATCATGTACACTTCTACCGTGTAGAAGTGGTATTTTAGTAATGCTTGGCTACTCTCTAGAGAGCTGCATAGCCCAGAGCTGCTGCTATGTCAGGTCTTCAGGAGTAAAAGCACTAAAAAATCAAAATTCTAAAAACAATCATTGGGATATTTTGGGGGAGGATGGGGTAAAGGTATAAAAAACTCACTCTGTTTGGCACGGTTAAACAAATTCAAAGTAAACCAGAAAAATTGTTGAGGAAACTTGACTTGTGGAATCATCTTATTACTAATGTTGGGTGTGTAGCTGACATCAGAGCGAGGAGAGCTGGAAAGGAAGGAGTTTGTAGCTTGGCCTGGGAGCCAGGTGCCGAGGCAGGTGTGTCATGGGGAACACATCTTGCCCCAGATCTGCTGAGCTGCCTTCTGAGGAGTCTTTGCCACAAATGCTTTTGAAACTGAATATAAAGCAACTGCTCAAAGGGAAGTAATTCTTGACTAAAACTGTAATAAAATTAGGATTAAAGTTTTAATCAAAGGGGGATTTTTTAATGACATATTCCGTATTTTTTGATGTGTGCTGCCTATTGTGGGTCAGACACAGGAACAAACGTGTTTCTGAAGATCAGTGTTTCTTGGATGCTCATTTCCTCAGCCATTCTCTTCTGGAACTGGGAATGGCAGCACAGTTAGACAGCACTATGGTTTAACCCTTAATCTAGGCATAGTTCAGTCCTTTTAGTTTTTCCTCTCACCACAGATAAATGTATTCCTCTTGTAAATAATTGGATTTTAGTTGACTGATACTAAAAGATAAACTGCAAAGGTGCCAGAGGGCTGGGAATCTTAGCTGTACTGGCTAATGGTCCCAGCAAGGAATCTTTGTGGTGCAGCTCTCAGTCCAGACCACACTTTGTCTATAAGCTGATCCTTACCTGGACTTTATTAAGTTTGACCCTTCCTACCTGGAATCAAATTAATGACAAACCCCTCCCCCCTCTTCAGCCCTGCTTATTTGTGGGTGAGCTGCCTGAAAAGTTCTTCTATTCAGATTCCACTCTCTTATGTGCTTCTCTATTTCTCTAATGTGTTTCTCTGAGTATTTCTCATCTGATTGGAATAATAAGCAATAGACAGTTATTAAAAAGCAAATTCAAACAATTGCAAACAGGCAAAATATTGCTATGTACAGACTGATCAATATTTCGTTTTCTACAATTTTTTTATTATGTTTGGGTTGCTGAGGATAATTTTTCTTCCTTTTTCAACCAAGAGGATGAAAATTTTCAGGTAAATGATTCAACCCTTCAGGAAATTCTCTTTAATCAGTGCCATGTGCAAGCCAGAATTTGTAGGTGATCTACTCAACTTTTAAAAATAAACCCTTCAGCATTCCTATAGTTGCCTAAACATTTTGTTTCTATGACAAATGCTTTTAAAAAAAAAGAATTATTGTCCTGTTTCACGCAATTAAATTGGTCAACACTGATTAACCAACCCAATCTCATGAAACTCTCTTATCTTTCTGAGATTTCTTACCATTAGGAGTAATTAAAAAACCTGGAGGATATTCAGTTAAGCTTTGACTCTTTGTATGCTTCTGTCCTCAGGAGTGCTCAGCCTAATATGGGGATTTTCAAGTTCCCTCTCCTTTCGTGTGTTTTGGGTGTTTTGTTTCATCAGGTCAGGAGAAGCATTTTAATATCCTGACAGTCTGCCACGAGGCAAGGTGTTCCAAGGGAATGTTACCTGTTATACTATTATAGCAAACAAAAACATAAATCATATGGAGTCCATAATAAGGTTTTATTAGCTTGACCTATTTAGTAGTTTTTCTTCCCTTTTGTGACCATTTCTGTTATAGGGATCAGGAGAAGTGTCAGTTTTTCACTACGAAAATGGTAAAGCAATTACACACACCTTTAAGGCATTGTCTTTTGAAGTTTTATGTTTCATGCAAGACTTTCTTCTAAGCCTAAAAAATGGGAAGGAATTTCAGAAGTGTTTTGATAATGGTCTGGGATATTTCTGTGGAACTTTTTTTTTCTTGCCTTTACTGTTTTTTGTCACAGGATGGCAGCATGAGTAAGACCCTAAGAAGGTATAGCAGGGAGTCCTTTTTGATGTTTTTTAAAGATTTGTGTAGGGTTAGTTTTATTGTCCTTCAAAGGGAGACACCAACTATAATTTTGCATCCTAAAGACTGATCAACTAAGTTTGCAATGCCAGAGCATCGTTTTATGATCTGGAGAGCAAACTATGAAGGGATGAAGTGGATAAGCTTCTCATTTGAAAGAGAAAAATTCCATTCAGATCAGGCTTTTGAATAGTATTGACTTTTATACATTGGCCTTTTATTTTCCAGATTAGAATCCAGGGTTTATTTTTAGCATGCTTGTGTGTGACTTGGAAATATTTTCCTTTTTGCAACTGGACTAGCAACTTTTGGCTTGTCAGAGTATTTCACCAAACGTATACTTGAGGCTGAACCAAATGCATAGATCCCAAAACCGTGATGCATCTTAGAACTTTTATTAGAACTTTGTAGGCCAAATCAATTTTTAAAATGAGTTATTTGATCATTGGTTTAACCAGATCCTGGGGAAGATCTCTCACAAAATTACTGGTTTTGCAAGACAGGTACTACTACTGGACATCCCCCTGTCAAGTGCAGTGATTGTGTCTCAAATATCTCATGGGCAAAAGCACCTGTTTTTCAGATTAAATGGTTCCTGAACATGTACATGTGTTCTGCTCTGTACAAAACTATGGATTGATTTTTCTTGCCATCCATTGCCTTTATCCTCAAAATTATTTGCTTAAAAAGGTAGAATACAAAAGGAGGGAACCCACCTCCGATTCATGATCTAATGCTTTTACGTTTTATTTCTGTTACTCAAATTTAAACTTTCCAAATCTTAAAGCCTTAGTTTCCTCTGAATTTCATTCTCTGGTAGTTTTGTGTCCTGCTCCACTATTATATTTAGGAGTTTTATAACTGAAGACTTTCAATACTTGTTCCAAAATTGAGAGATATGAAGAAAAATCTTTTCTTACTGAAAACTCTCTGCATGGTAGACTGAATTCTTCACTCTCTTTCCATAGATTAATTCAATGCAGAGATCCTAAGCTGTATCTTCATGACCAAGTGCTAAGCCTTGCAAGTTTATGGCTTGGGTACAGAGAGCAGTTTGTGTTCAGATAAGAAGCAAAAAAATTTTAGTCTGAAATAAGCCCAGTATTAGCCATCACATTATTAGCTTCATCCATTTTGTTCTGTAGGAACAAAAGTTGTTATAGGGCACTGTCAGTAGAAAGGCAGAGTACAAGAGGAGGTGGAATGAGGTTTGGGTGGTACATGTGCTGGCATATCACTTGGTGTGATTCTGACTATGTAATCTCTTTCCCCGCAGACTTCTTTCATATTGGATCTTAATTTGCCACTGCAGATAATTCTGCTCTAAACCACTTAGAGTTGTCATATGCTCTCACATAATGCTATGTCAACCACAAAGCCAACAATGACTTTGATCACTTCTGTGCTGTTTATTAGTCGCTTTCCTTTCAGGAATTTCTGGGCCCTTTTGAAAGCTTTAAAGAATTCTACTCCAATCCTGCCTCAAACCAAGACACCCTTCAGCTGAAGAGGGCTCTGCATTATCCCTGCAGATGCCAGTGGTGCTGGTTCTGAGTCTGCAGAGGAGTTCATGAACAGCAATATAGTGCTTTTCTGCTACTGCTGGGGAGCTAAGCAAACTTAGGCTGTAGTGCTCCCAGCTGCCAGTAATTTTAGAGGCTTTAAGTATAATGCTCACTATGCAGATTTACATTTACAAATTCTATTACTTTGTCCATTTTGTTCTGTGAGTAGTTCATGTCCTTCCTATTCATTTTTCTGTGTATCGAGTGTTATTTCAGCTCTAATTTGTTTGACATTCTTGGTGGTAGTATATTTGTATTCACAGAAAAGCATGTGAACAATTTCATCTATTGATGCTGTACAATGTGCCTATTAGATATACAAGTAGCAGTTGAATATATCCCCCGACCATTGTTAGGCCTCTTCAAATGATAATGTGCCCACGTTCCTCTGTGAGGCTGATGCAGCATAAGAATGAGTCTGCAATCTTCAAGGACCTGTATGTTGTGCTAGCAGTGACCAGAAACTGAAAGTAATTACTTCCATTACTTATGCAGTGAATAGCAGGGAATATGTGTAGTTTCATTATGTTCATTAGTTTTGCTTGTGGATGGCAGCCATTAGCAAATCACAGCGTTGCAGTTCACCTGGCTCAGCTGGGGAGCTCATCCCCTTCAGTGGTGGCATCATGAGCAGAAATAGAGTGAAGAGCTCTTGGTCATTGTCCAGATATTTCCACATGGACTGTGGAATCAGCCAGTTACTTTTAAAATTTCTAATTATTCTATACCAACTCCTTCACTAAAAATGCCTTTGCAGAGTGATAATTATTATGCAATGATAAAAAAAATATATACACAAATCTTCTTACTGGCCTCCTTTTACAGAGCTATTTCTGCATATTTGGAAGAAGAGAAAAGCATAAGGAGATTTACTTTTAATATCCCAGGAAAGAGAAATTATGCTTATTTTGTCCTTTTGGTTAAAGGTTCTAATAGTAATAAGTGATATTACATAAAGGGATCTCAGTGTAACATAACTAGAGAGCTGTCAAGTCCATGTTCTAAGATCCCCTTGAAGGCAGGAATTAAGAATGACAACTTGTTAATATTTATTTCCTGAGCTGAATTTTAGGCAAGTCTACGTGTTTTACAGCAGTAACTGTATAGAACAGCGAGCATGTGGGTGTTCTCAGCAGGATCACAGTGTGCTGCTACCAGCAATCTCACTAAAAAATAGTAATGAAGCAAGAAGGAAAACAAGTATCTGCTAGTAATGTATATGCTAGTGAATAAGCTCCTTGATATAAATAGCTCAAATACATCACAGTTGCAAAATGGAGCAAGATCACCCTAAGTGGAATGTTAATTGGGCAGCTTCTTTAGGCTTGTGTAGCTTCTCACTCTTGATGCAGAGTTCTTGAAATGTCTGCTTTGACGTGGCTCTGACAGTACATTCAATAGATAAGATGAACTAAATAGAGAAGGCAAGCTCATGGGTGGCTGAATATGGGACTTTGTCACTCTGTTTTGTTGTGACAGCATTTTTGAGGCACTTATGGACTTCAAGAAGTAAAGTAAGTAGAAATCACGTGACTTCTTTGCGTCAGGCTTTTGAATTTTCTGTGAAACACAGAATTTGCTTGAGCAAAATGTTATTGGGTTTTAATTACTGAAAAAGCACTCTCAGCTAGTCATAAACAAATAAATAAATGGTGCAGTAAGTCCTTGCTGTGCTGTTGAGGGTAGTGGCACTGGATTGCCATTCTCTGTTAACTACTGCATAAATGATCTGAAGTGTAGAGGTGAATGCAAGTTCTGTGCATAAATGGAGTCTGTACTGACCATCTTTCATTGCAAAGGGCAAGCCCAAGGTTGGTAAAGTTGCTTCCTGGTACCATGTGTGTCTGTGTGTCCCAAGGACCACTGGCAATATTCTTTTATCCTGTTCGTTCACCCATACATCCTATGAGGGATTTCAGCATTAAATTGTTATACTGTGGACTCAATGCTATTAATCTAAAGTGTGTTATTTAACTTATTCTGGGTTATTAGCTGTTAACCTTGAAAACCAGTGAATAAAAAATGAGAAGTGTCCTGATGCCAAGCATTATTTCTTAAAAATGCTGTGCCTGGGTGCAGTAATTGTCATTAATAACAGAAACGAGACAGTGCTGGCTCAAGTATTAGTTTAGGTCACCTGTTATATAGTACACAAAGTAAAAGGTAATATCATACCATTTGGGAGCTTGAAGGACTATCTTCCCCACATTTTTTTTCTTCATCCTCACACACACCAGGGTTACTTTGGGGTTTAGTTAGCAAATGGACTTCCCCACACACACTCATCATTCTCTTTATCATAGTATTGTAGCTTGGATTCTGAAAATTAAACGTTTACTGAGTTAATAAAGCGGTTAGGAAAAGGATTATTGACTTTTATGTGTGTTGCTTAGTTATGGGCACAGGCAGAATTTGGTATGGTCATTATCAACCTTCAAAATTTTCTCAGGAAAGAATGAATTAGGGTTATGTGCACCTGATATGCCTATTGATTTGAAGTATGATGGGGAATTCTGAGAAGATAATTGATTTCTTAATATGGCTGATAATTGAAAGGGGACCTCTTCAAACAGATAAGCTTTGCATTAAAAGAAGTGATTTACTCTGTATAATTGTAATGATTTAACACATATCTTTTCAAAGTAGCTTTTTTTGAGATTTTTATTTAAATCTAGAGGTTGCTTTTTTAAAACAAAGTTTAAATTTGGAGTTATGATTATTTTGGTTATAAATTAAAATTTTGGATTTAGCAGGTCTTGTGTTTTCTCTATTTGCAGTATAATTTCTCTCAAACTGTGTAATGTCTTTCACATAATTTAAATTCATGAGTTCTGAAACCCATGATTGTGTGAATCTTTCAGTTACAGGCTCTATAACTGTACTGGAATAACTGCATAAAGGAATAGTAACCCTGAGCTTACAGTCTTTCAATATGTGAGAAAAAAAGTAATGTTTGAAGACCAGGAGGGTTTTGTTTTGTTCCTCTATTTGTAAGGAGTAGGAAATGTGATATAAGAGGTTCAAGTATGGTGCTATATCCTACACCCCCATCCATTATTTCTCTCCCATCAGAGAATGCACTTTCTTGGCTACTTCTTGTCATTATGTACTCTGTCCTGAGACAGAAAAATGGAAAATCTCTTGGCTGGCATTATGGCAGCGATTGCAGTTAGTGGACACCAGCTTCAGCTGGAAGGATTTTGTAAAAGTTATTTATTTAGAGTTATTAAATTCTTTTCTTATCTGTTTGGTGGATATGGGCACATTAATGTTTATAAAGTATTTTCTGAAAATTGAGGGAAGGTGTTTGAAAATCATAAAGCAGAGCCTTTTTCCTGTTCTCTGCCATAGTCTTCAAAAAGGATTAAACTTAAAAGCAGTCCTGTAGGATCAGTTCTGGGAAAGCAGCAGGGCATTTCAGCTCATTTCTCATGGCTCAAAACTGGGGACAGGCTTTTCAAATCAGATGTGTTTGCAGAGCCAGGCTTAGCTATATTTGTTTGCTGTCTTTTGTACTGACCCATAAAGTTTTCTTTCACCATGGAGAGTGGACACACTATTTTGTATTTTTGAATATAAGAAGGGTCTGTTATCACTGATAATTTAACTCGAACTTTTCACAACATGTCATTCCCTTGAAGAGTTGTCTTTAATGGACACATTCAGTTTCTGTAAAGCAATTTTTGTGTTGTTTCTGAATACATTCTGTCTCCACAGAGCAGCCTGAGAAGCCCCCCAAGATGACCTGGGAGTTATTACTGTTTTGCCTTCTTTGGAAAGAATCTTTTGGGTTGCTCTAGGTCTAGTATTGTGTACATGATAGATCAAATTAGTGGTATAAGTTTTTTCAAGAAACAGTGGGACTAAATTTAGAGAATATTTTATGCAGAATATTATGGGAAGAAAACTGATTTTGAAGCACATGATTGGGATTTCTAAATATCACCCCCAAACTCCCCATTCTGGTGAGAGTTATGAGCCTGTTATAAAGTGACTTCTGTAGTAAGAAGGAAGCTACTACTGCTCAGAAAAACTTTCCCCTTTATGATTCCTGCTTGCTATGAAGTCAGAGCCCTTCCAGGATAGGACTACAGGAGGAAAAGAGGTTTTCACTTAATAGTTATTGGTGAACCCAGAGAAATATGACCGTGCTGCTGGCATTGAAGATGGATGGCTGCAGACTGTAGGAAATGTTGCTTGAAATTATTCTGAAAATATTTATATATTTATAAGAAAGACATGTGATACAGTGGTGATGTTGCTATAGCATTTGAAATAGTTTGGCCGACTGAGGAACACATAATGATTGCAGATAGTTTTGGGCAAGCTTTAATGCAAGCAACCTTTTGTATGGTACAGATAACTGCCAGGTATAAGTTTACAAAGTGGTATTTCTGTGGTTTCTCTTCAAGAAGGAAAGAGTTTCAAAGGCTCTTCCTTAGTAGGACTTCCTAAAACTTATTCTGCAGCAATTGGGAATTTGCCCCAAAATATAATTCTTCTCCAAAATGTAGTTACACTACTTTATCTTATTTTTGTTCTCTATGTTGTGTATCAGAAACTGATAAAACTTGTCGTGGTTGATTAAAATGAGAAAAATTTTGCTAAGGCAAAAGCTGTTTAAACATTTAATGGTATGTATGCAGAGAATGTTGCAGCTGAAACATCTGAGAAATCTTACCAGGCCATCAGATTAAGACTTTGAGAAGCCCAGCACAATTTAAATAATTCTGGGGACAATCACTTGTTACTTTGTTTTTACCCTTTTGCCCTTCTTAAAGCAAACTGTTTTCATTTAGAAAAGAAAATGTGTTGATTTTCCTTTTTCCAAGTCACTTGATGTAATGTTTTCAGTTTTTTTTTTCTGAAATTTTTAACGTGTGGTCTCTGGCAAAGATCAGGGAAGTGTCCATGGTACTGACACAGCAGCAGAGCTTAAAGCAGCAGTTAGCCAGGACTGCTCTCTGTTTTCAGACTTAGATCTTTAGCTGTATCAGCCACTGAATTTGAGTGGAGCCATGGAAATACAGCACTGCTTGCACAGATCAGACATTCTGCATTCAGTCATAATCATTGTGCTTTTGTCCTGTTCTGGTCCCAGCTTCATATTATCAGTTCTTATTTCTTCTTTATTGTCTGCTCTAGAAGTGAGATTCGTTCAGATGCTGACCATGTGCAGAAAAGAATCAGGCTTATTTTATGTAATATTTTATTTCCTTTGCTATTTTTTCTGGATTCAAGATATGCCTCTATAGAAATGGAAATAAGGCCTAGCAACTGAGTGGTATTGTGGAGTGAGTTCCATCAGCTGCATGAGTAAGTGAATGACAAGATGAAAGAATTTGAAATGAGCTTAAAAATACCTCTTCCTTTTACTTTGTCCCTTCTAATTTTTGAAATCTGTCATATTTTATATTTAAAAATTGAATTGAAACAGTATTCTTCTTAGGATGGTATATTTTAGTGGATTCTAAAATTTGAAAGATTTAAAAGACGAATGGTTTTCTTTAGTGAGCTTAAGATTACTCTTGAAAGCAATAACTCCTTCAAGAAATATAGTTAAATGGATAATATTCATGTGACCAGGAACAATTTTAAATGTGCAGTTGGTTATAGGTCTCATAATTGGAAAGGAGAATAATATAGAAATTTTGCAATCCACCAATATATCCTAATACGTTCAATATGACCTAATTCAAATAGCTACAGTTTCTTAGACTCCAGGAGTTTGCTGAAAAACCAGAGTAGTGCAGTGCTACATTGCAGTTATGTTTGGCTAAATCTGAGTGCTGGCTTTCTAACTAATCTTGCAGACTTTGTGCTGCTCAGTTCAACAAATGACGTGGTCAGTCTTGACCTCTGCATTCTTATGAAAAGCATCTCTGTTTTATATCAAAACAGTGAGTTTGGTGATGCAACTGGGTCCTGTAGAATCCTGCTTTGTGCAGAGTGGGAGTCCAAATTGAAAAAGAGGACAGTAAGAAATGCTGGGAACGGAACAGAATGAAACCAATTATTATGGTAAGCTAGGCTCTTAATGTATGTTGGACTCAAACCTTGGATAAAATATGCAGGGCTGATTTTCCATCCCAAAAAGGTTGCAGTAGGATAAGAAGTAGTAGAGGCAAATCTTTAATATGCTGAAGTGTACAAGACACCTTTACAGGGTGAAATTAAGACCAGCATACAAAAGAAAAGAAAAGCAGAGAAATGATAATTTGAAAGCTCTGTAAAAATCACTGATGACAGGAAAGAAGTGATCAAGAAATTATTCACAGTTTCTTTCAACAAAGGAGTTAAAAAGCATCACATGAAATTCAGTTAAAAGTTTTGATATAAAGGAGATGCTGTTTTCATTAGATATAATTAATCTATGCAATTCATTGTTGTGTGATATTATAAATTCCAAAGTATAAATAAGTTCAAAAAGCAGTTAAGCAAGTGCACAGAGGAAAGGTTTACCATAGATTATTAAAAATTAAGTGGATGCAGATGCTACTTTTATCTTGAAGTTCTTACATCACAGGTTTTTAATGCCTGGGAGAATATATGTGGAGCATATTAACACCCATGTCTCCCCTCTTTACAGCATTTAAGCATCTGCTGCTGGACACTGTAGCAATGAATATTGTGTTCATCCAATGTGACTGTTGTGTCCATAATGATTATTGTAGGCTACATAAAGCATACCTTGTTCATCTTTGTTAATTAAGGGTGACAGCATAAATCGTGGTGGCTTCAGGGAGATGAAGTTTAGGCATAACTTCCTGTGCTGGACAGGAGCTGTTTCAGGTGTGGCATTGGAGCTCTTGCAAATAACCTGGCTGTTTTGCTCCCCATTATAGGTGTGTTGTGTGTGTTATTTCCTTGTTGAATACAGTGTGTGACTTCAGCTCAGTATTGTGAATTTTGGAACTGCTCTAGGAGAAGTAATCTTTGATGTCTGCACACTAGGCTAAAGGAATGATACAGTGCTTGTCTCTTGAACTGCTTGTGACTCTTCAATACACATAAAAGGAAGACAATAAAACAGGTAGTTGAAAGCAATATCAACCACACCAAACTGTTTTCTCCTGTTGGTTCCTCATGTAATTTGCTGTGTCATTTGTGATTATATTTGTTAGTTCAATTAGTTTTAAATTCCTTGCTAAAATAATTTGTTAGTTTGACTATTAAGAAAGGTCAATTAAAATTACTTAGCCCAGAGAAATCAATTTACATCAGAAAAACTGTTTGAAGACACCACTATGTGCCTGATTCACTGAGCAAACTGGGCATGCAGTTGGATTTGAACTCCAGATGTTGGTGCCTCCCATCTACAATGAACTTGCACTTTTAAGTTATGAATGCTGAAGCGTATGAAAGGTTTCATGAGTTAGGAGTTCCATGGCTGAAAGTTTGCTCTTGTGCCATTTCACTTCAGTTCCTTGTTATTTATTGCTTTCAATTATTTTTTTGTTATAAACAGCTAAAAAGAAAATTAGAACTGTAGCCTGTCATAGTAAATCCTTGCTACAAGTATAGCTTGTAATCTGTTTCTCTAAATAAACTGTTGAACTGATTAGGCATCAGCAGCTTCTTTGTGTTTTGTCTTTACAGCCAAAATAATAGAAATAGGAACAGCTAAAATTAATTTTAAAAGAACACATTACAATACATACACCTCATTCTCACCTCTTTTACCCTTTGCAAACGGTGAAAAGCAGTAAATTGACTTGAAATTGGGCTGAACTGACACCTACAATTCTTATACTGTGCTTATTGTGTGAGAAACTAACTGTAGCATCATTAATCAAGCTGTCAGGTGCAATGTGAAAGTCCTACATTCATTACATAAAGAGGAATTCCATGAAGAAATGGAGCCCCTGTGATGAATAGGCACTGGACACCAATTATTGTGGTGCTATTAATCATTACAACCAAAGTTAACATAGACTGGGGACTGCAAACTTAAACCACCGTGGGGCAGAAATGCACATATGCTCACATTCATATACATGGTTTTGTGAGCTTTATAATCTTAAACATTCACTTGATGAGATGACAAGTAGAAGTGAGTGTTGCCAAGTTAACTCAGAAACACTTCTGAAGGCAAGTATGATAGATGAGGAATGTTCTTGCCACGCTTGCTCTGGGAACACATGAATCACACCGACTGTCACTGCCCCTCACGGCCTTCCTGGGGAGCCTGGTGTTATTTCAGGGATTTCTCACATCTAACCTTAAAGTGACTGCCTTGTTTCCAGAGTTGGAAAGCTTCTCATCGTTTGAGAGTATGAAAAACATACGCTTGCAAATGACAGGAGGGGTGTGTAATATCTAAAGGATATGTTCCCACTGATAGAAGTCTTTACACTTCTATGTAATGAATATCTATGATTGAGGTACCCGGAAAATTTCCTTGGATGGCAGATATCATCCTGACTTAGAGCTTTTTACATAAGTTTCTGTAAGTAGTTTTGTGGCAGGTACTTTTTGGGAGTCTTATTCCAACTTCCAGTAATTCCTGAAACTTTGTCTGAAATCAAAGCTGAATGGATTTAATGCAAGTGAAAAAAAGCAAACCCCAACACTGCAGAGGCAGTGCATCTCAAACACAAAATAGGCCTGATCCTATATGTATTTGAAAGCTCTAAATTAAATTATTGAATAATTTCCAAAATAGTATTTCTTTTATCCTTATGTCTTTTCCTCCAAGATTAACTTTTGAAAGCCATTCTTTTGTGTTAATTCCTGTCTCTGGAATAATTCTCATTCATTTCAGCTGTTTTGAACATAAAGTAGATATACTTATTTGGATGATCACTGACTTAAATAGTGAGATTTAAACTCTTCAGTTCATTTGCTTCACCCTTCTCATGTTTTCATAGATAACTCTCTGAACTGTGGCAGAAACCTAAAGTTCCATTTTACCCTGATTCATAAGAGAATGGTACTCTGCCATTCTTTCTTTTTCAACAGGTTTTGAGTGGAAACCCTGCCTACTGCTTTGCTTGGACTTTTCAAATTATCACTTGAATCCTAAAGAGTCTTCAGGATTTCTTGTCCTTTTTTTAGGCTGCTGAGAGCAAATGTTGCCATCTCAATGTTTCACTGCAGAGAGGAAATGAATTGCATGAGGCCACTTTCTGTACAATCATCACAGAACATTCAATCAGAATTAATTGCTAAAATTATATAATTACAGCTGCACTGAATAAGGCTAGACCACAGCATCTGTTCCAGTCCCAACTGCATTTACTCTTGCTTTTGGGGGAAAAGTGTAAACTAGGATATTCCCTTTTCTGTGCCATTTTATGAATACCTAAATAAAAGAGTGGTTTATTTAATGGGAGACTTTGAAGTGAAATAGATATTTTAAAACCACTACATGGTAATAATGTTACCATAGGAAGAGAAGAATTATGACTTAAATTATTAATTAAATCCTGAAGGGCTTTTAGGTCTGGTTTTCTTATGGTGAGCAATCTGAAGAATTGTAATAAAAGAAAACAGTAACTTGAATGGAAACTCTCTATATTGAGTCCAAATAAGTTAATACTGTGTTAATGATAGCATGAGGAACAGTAAGTTTACCTCTAAATATCAAGCAATCTTCGGAAGGGAAAGGTGTATGGTTTTTGACAAAGCAGGAAGAGGAATTGATGCTTCAAAAGACACAGTGAGAAAGGTAAAAGCCACATTTGAGTTCCTTGTTTGTGTGACAGACCTTGGTGTCCTGTCCATTGCATTTACCTCTAGGCTATTGACTAAGCAGTAAGGAAATATTTCCTTTTTGCCAGTCCTAAGCCATCAAAATTTTTGAGGCAGTCCCCTTAAATCAAGAGATGGGCTTTGAACAGAGAGAGAACCAGTACATTCCATTTACTTGCTTCACTAGTTCTTTATCTTGAGGTTGACCAACTTTCAGAATTTACTCTAAAATCATGAAATTGGTATAGATACCTTTTCATCAGAACTCAATTTATATGTAATAACTTTTCCCTCAGAAAATAAACCCTTAAAAAGGCATAAACAGCTTGAAATTTGCATTCATGAATAAGGAAATTTAGCAGTCACTGTTCTGCTATGGAAACTCTAGGAGTTCAGGGTTATAACAGAGCATTTATTAAAGCTAATTTATTGTCAAACATTTTAGAAAACTTAGATATATCAAACTGACAAAGAAAATAAGAGTTATATTCCATACTAAAGTAGCTGTGTGTGTGTCACAAACATTTAATTCATAAATTGTGTTTCTTGGTATCTCCTTTTTCAGAAATCTAGTAACTTGCCACTGAATCCTTGTTGCTCCCTCTTTTTATGTTGAAGTTACTAGTTTTGAGCATGTTTTTTGCATATATTAGATTTGTTAATACAGTCTGATTTAAATGTTGTCTTTCCTGAAACAACCAGGCAGCACGTCTGAGGCTGTCATTTAACACAAAATAACAACTGAATACTGCTGCATCAATCCTGTAAATTCATTTACTGCTCTGTCTTTGCTAAGAAGGCAGGGTTGGGGTTTTTTTTAATATTTTACACGCATAATAAATGTTGACAATATTTATCCAAAACTTTTTATTAAATGAGACAGAGATAAAATTGGATTTCATGATAAAAGGAGCACTCAAACAATCTCATTTAGAACATATAGTCTTTTTTGCAGAGCCATTCTGCAAAGCTGTTTGGTGATGAGTTTTGGCTATATGAACTAAATATTTTACTGACTGAACTCTTAATGTGCTTAATTTCCAGCAGCCTTTGCAGATGCATGGAAGCATATTGTGTTAATTGCTAAAATGACATTTTAACATATTTTCTTGTTTCAGAACTGACATTCAAATGTTAACTTCTCCCTCTACTCTAAGACCACATTAATTTATGACCAACTCTTATACAGCAACACAACTTAAACTGAAGCCAGAAAGTAGTATTAAGGTGATGAATTAACAATAGGTTTAATACAGTAATACTATTTCTATGTATCTCCTTCCTAGTTCTAACTACCCGGTTATGTGCATGTGGTTTCCATGTAAGGGGTAAAGTCATATGAAATTAGGTTTTATGTGGACTGGACAAGCTGACAGTTGGCATTTCTACTGGGAATGTGATTCCTTTTTTGGTCAGGAGACTGATGTTGGATATGGGCTTTTGACTTAATGAAATGCCATGATGGAAAAACACAGTTTGTATTGTTTCACATGTACTAGGATTTTTGTGCTGTTGAGATTCATGACTGAAAGATATTTTGATGAAAGCCTTGCAATGGCATTATGTGTGATTAAATTACACAGTGTCAGCCCAGCAGCATTGCCTTCAACAGTATAAATTACCTTTGTGCTCTTTGCTCTGAGAGCCTTTGGAGCACCTGTATTTATGTGCTGCTGTCTGCTCTTGAGGGCCCTTCTTTCATAATGAAGGGTGCAGCTCTCCTCACATGGTGTTTGATGCAGGCATGATTACAAACAGCAAGCTTCATATAATTTGCTTTATTTGTTCTACTGTTGAATATACATATTTCCATTTTAAAGATATCCTCCTGTGTTTTGTTTTTTTTTTATGGAGACTTAAAGATTTCAGTAAACAAGTATAATTAGAATTTCTTTCCAATGGAAACAGTGATTTTGCTGTTGGTGGGAGGTTTTTTAAAACGTGTGTCTGGTGGCTATTACGTGCCAATGTTCCCACGTTTATATTTAACCCAGCTGAGTTCAGGTCTCCTTGACCTGAATTAACCCACTGGACACTCTGGCTTTGGCCCTACAAAACTTTATTACTTTGATGTCAAAAGGAAAGTTTACTGTGTTGAGCAGCAAGAAAAATAGGGACTGGTAAAGTCAGGACAAGCAGCAGGCCATCTTTATTCATGCATCCCTTTTGTAACTGGAACAGGTTGGACCAGGAAGGTCTTCCCCATCCTGCTGAGCTGCCACTGAGGCTTTGTCTTCTCTTGAGCTGCTCTTGTGTCATTGGGGGTTTGCTCAGCAACATTCTGGTGCCCTGCTCTTGGCAGTCTGAGTGAGGTTAAGGTGTCCTGTCCACACCTAAGCTTTGAAGAAACTGAGAGGCATTTGAAAAGCACAGATATTTCATGTTTTCATGGTCTCTCAACATAAGGTAAATAGAAAAGAAGAATTTATTCTGACAATTTGCACTGGTTTTGTTTTAAAAGTTTGGATGGTTGGTACAGTGATGTAACATGAAAGAGGCAACGGTTCTTGAAATCCTCCTTGTAGGCTGGTTCATTTCATAAGAGATAATTGGGACATAAGTTAACAAGTGGATCTCACAAGAAGATAGGCTGTAATTAAAGTGAAACATTCTAACTACTTTCACAACTAAACCCCTTAATTTTTAATGGTGAAATGATGAAATAAGACTAGGAGGTGAGCGAACAAATATGTGGCTGTTGTGCGTGTTATACTTGCACAGGGAATAAAGGCAATCTAAACAAATTAATGTAAATGTGTTTGAAAATGGCAGAAAATCCTACTGAACGTGCTCCATGGTGTGCTTAATGTAAACTTCTTGGAGATCTCAAAGATAGCACTTGTTAAGACATGTGACATTAGATCACTTAATTTAGCTGCCTAATGTCCTGGATTTCTGGGAGAAAACATGATCTTGATTTCACTGGAATAATTAATATAAAACTTTATATTTGAGTGCATATGTTTCAGAATGTGGATATTGCATTACAAAGCCCTAGGCATGTACAACACTAAAAATCCATATGAAGAAGTAAAGTGCCCAGTGTTTGGAAGGATTCTGTTTGTTATTTTGATTATGTGTTAAACACATTGCAAAAAGTTGAGAAAAAACACCAAACAAACAGGGAACTGAGCTTTAAAATAGCTGTAAAAACAGTAATCCTTGTTTTATGTGCATATTGCACACAGTATTCTGTATTCTTACTTGTAAGGCTCAGATGTGTCCGATCAATTTGAGTGTAGTTGCACTAGGGTGTTCCTTCATTCTGGAGAGATGTATTTGTGACAAATTCAATCCTCTCTTGTTAGAAAAGGTGCAAATTCCAGAAGTTTAACTAATTTCAGATTTAAGAGACAAAAATAGGAAATAATTGAAAATGTAGAGGAAAACCTATTGCCTGGCTATGGCTGTGTGCATGCTGCCATTTATTGGGAGCTGGGAGCTGTCAGTGTGGAAGGAGCTGGGACTGGTGCTTTAAAGCAGCAAACAAAGGCACCCTGAGCCTGGGCAGCACCAGAACTCACATTTCTGTGGTGCCAAGGTAGCTGCAGTGGTTTCAGTGTAATGGTGGGTGATTTCTTGAAAATGTTAGCTGAAAAAAGGCTTTTGAGATGTTAATTTGCTCTTATGCAAATTAACTTGTCAATGGCACACTGAGTGTGGAAGACCCAACTTCTTTTCCTAGAGTGGTTCCTATGGTTTCAGAGTTATGCTTTCTCAGTTGGGAAGATATGAATATTTATGGTACACCAAAAAACCCTCATCTGTGTTGCAGTTTCTATAATTTTTATTTAATTTTACATTAAAAGATGTCATTTCTATCCATTGCATAGGTAAATGGCTTCATCAGCAATCATTTTATGCATGCAAGAGCTGGCCTGATTTACCAAACGCTAAACACAGATGGGTTTGTACCTAATGCTCTCGAGTAGCTACTGGAGGAAAGAGTGCACAGTATATGCCTAATACATTATTTACTGAAGATAAATGCCAGACATGATTATGGTAAATTAGACCTTTTGAATTATTTATGAGACTCAGTGCTAAATGTTTTTCTCCTCCTCGCGTTACTATAAAAGCTGTTATATAATTGTTGGTAAACACTTTTTTTGTTAATTATTCAAGATAGAGGAAATAAAATGTTTGGTTAAGTGAATCTGTTATTCACTTAAAGCCATCTGTTTTTTGTTTTGTTTTTTTCAAATGTATTTCAACATTTTTCTCTGCTCTTTGAGATAAAAATTAGTGCATTATCAGATAACATTGCTTGTAGTCCTGTTGTTACCTAGATGGAGAAACTGAAAGGCAGAGTATGTATGGAAAACCTTTTTTGATTATTGTGACTTTTTTAACCATCACACTTCACTTACTAATATTTCCTGAATACGTGAGTGGAAATATATTCCATGAGATGTGGCTATTCTCAGTTGAGTGGATTTGTGGCTAAAGTTGGGTATTTTAGCTTGTGCCCTGACATGCACAATGATTGCCCTCTTTTCTGCTGAAATATTTGGGTTTCTGAGGAAAGCAAGTGTGTGCACTACTGACATAATATTTTGTGTGTTCCAATCTCTAACTGCTTCATTGGCTTCCAGTAAAACACCAAATAAAAAAATCTGAACCCGAATTAAGTATTCTATACAAAGTATTCCTCCTCTAACCATTTTAATGTTTGAGGTTCTTTTTTCTTTTTCTAATTATATTTTGAAATTGAAATTCCAAGATGCCGCCTTTCCCAAAGGCCAAATGAACATAATCTATTTGACAGCAGACTGGCTTTTGGCAGCAAGGAACACGCTGACAAGGTGGGCATATACATCTTTTGTCAGTTTGTATTTAGCATGCAAAAGATATTTCCTGTGCTGTGAGAGTACTTCTGGACCAGTTTTAAAGTTATGCTGGCAGTTATGTGTTCAAGTCTCATTCTGCATTTTTCACAGAGACAATGTCCACTCATTTATTCCAGATGGAGAATCTTTGGAGCAATTCATATTTATTTTGATAAATTTTCTCAGTTACTTTTTCACTCAGTTGGGATAGGAAAGCTCATTAGTTTGAAGTTTTTTTGGCATCATATTTGAATGTGCTGTAAAACATGGCAGCTCTTAGATGTGGAGATGTTGTGTGATTTTGGGAGAATTAATTCCAGGAAGATTTTCTCCATGATTTGTGTGTGCCTTATGGAATACCTTGTTGAACTGAGAGGTATGAATGGAGAAATGCTGGAAACATACTCAGGACTGTTCTGTAGTATGTGCCCAGTTCCCACTCACCATATTTCTGAGTCTGGAAGAGAAAACTGTGAATTCATGGAAGGTGGAGAAAGTTTGGTTAGGAAATTATAGGGATAATGCACTCCTGCCATCATGTATTTCTTGTCACTCTTTCTTATGAAATTAAGAATCAGACAACTTCCTTAACAACTGAGATACTTCGTAAAGCTTTTTTTCTTTTTTCTTGCACCAGATTAAATTTCTTTTCCCCATACTTCTCTCTTGGATTCAGCAAGAAAAATGAAATACTATTTTGTGTTACCATTTACTGACAAGTGCTTTTTTGAATTGTTTCCTCTCTTTATAAGACATTATGAGAACTGTGCTTTGTTTGTTTTGTTATTTTTTCCTGGAAAGTTTATTCTACTGTAAAAATGGGGAATGGACAATTCAGGTCCAAATTTAAGCTGTACATTTGTTTCAAGATAGCTTTTATAAGTAATGTTAATATATGCATTTTGTTCCATTAAAGGGGTAAAGTGCAAAATGCTTAGCATTTAAATCTGTGAGGACAGATGGAAAAAAAAAGCTTTAATTTAAATTAATTCAACTTTAAGATGAATTTCTACATGGGTCCAAATTCTGCTTGTTTGATTTTTTCCCTCTCTAAACCAATGAGTGAAGGGAAGCAGCCCCAGTGTGGTTTGGCCTAATCCTGTGTGCAAGCTGAGCTGGTTGAAAACACGCTGAGCAATGATTTGTGTTTCTCCTGTACCCACTCACCAAAGGAACAGGAGAACAAATAATGATTTGTCCATGCATATTCACATCGCTTGACCTATTCCAATTTTTTCATTCCCTGTGATCTTTTCATAAATGCAGGGACTTGAATTTTAGATGTAATTAAAAAGAATAGTTATAAACCCTGAACTAATATACAATGGAGAACAAAATACCTGTGAGGATATAGAAAACATTTCCTATCACTCCTGAGAAGCAAATTCAGCCAGGCAGGGTTAAAAACTGGTGGTAGTGAGGTAATAATTAGTGTTAGTAAAAGAACTGCAAGCCCTGTGATGGGTAGAGCACTGGATTTAGTTTCAAATGGTGTGATGGGCTGTTCATCATTTCTCACACTGCCTGTTTGGGGAGAAAAGCCTGGGATTATGTGCCAGCTTTTACATGCAATTTCTTAATTTCTATTTTCAAGGTAGATGTAATTGTGGGGCTGGTGTGGGTACAAGTAGTGAAACAGGTGTCAGCTTAAAAATTTCTGATGATGACCTTTGAAGGAGAGGTGTTAAAACGTTGTTACAGTATAAAAAGTGCAGTTGAATACTATTGCCCCGAGTTACACTAAATTTCATGCCAGATGTGCCTAATTTACTGAGAAAAAAAGATGAAAAGGGGTTTGGAGCTGTATAATTTCCTTGTTTTGTGGCCCTTCTTTCTGCAAACAGCTTTGTGCATGCTGACAGTAAAAACCACTGTCTTTATAATTTCATTGATATAATTTCATTAGTTTCATAAAGACTATGAATTCCAATGATTTCTAGATTTTCACTCTACAGTTAACTGTAGGATAAAGCTGAAAAATCCTGTTAAAAATAAAATATTCTGAACATAAGTAAGTTTGGAATCCATACTGTACTTTAAGAGAATTAGTTGCATTTTAGTATTTGCTTATTAGAATTTGAAATTTGTCATAAAATTAGTTTGGAAAATGTCCCCACTCATTCTGTTTAAATTTTGATCCTATGAAGGGAAGTTACAAATAACTTTTCATAAAAATTTTTCCCCTTTGAGTTCTGTCAAGTGGAATTAAATATGGCCCCTTTGTTTTCTCCTAATCCACTGGCAGCCTGCAGTTTTCTGATAAACAGTTATAGAGTAATGATTTATCTAGAGGGAAAACTCAAATGTTTAAAAGTTACATTATCTGGAAAATTATTTTAAAACTAAATGGTGAAGCAATGGACCCAGAGGGCATGATGATTCAAAACACCACAGAGGAATACTTACAGTGAGGTTTGTAAACTAAACAGCCATCAATATTTACAGGTTCAGACAAATGGTGATTTATTGTACATGATTAACTTGTGCTTTAGTAGGAGCCTAGTTGCCAAGACAAAAAGTAACTCCATGTGCCATTTGTTTGAAATAGGACAAATGAATTTTTTGTGGCTGAGAATAACAGAAATATCTGCAAGAAGTTGGATAGCTCTTCTCTAGCTTGAAAAAAACCAACCAAACAAGCCCACCATGTGCTAAAAAACAACCCCAGAATAAAAAAAATCTCTAACCCATCAACAATCCCAAAAGACCAAAACCCAGGAGCTGTGTGTGGTGATGTGTGAAGGATGACATGAGATGTTGATTTTTCTCAACTTTTTTACATTTAACAGTCTGTTGCAGGCACCCAGCATGATGTGTGTTTGGAAACTCAGGTGTTGGTGTCTAGCAACAAACTAACAAATATTTTAAATGGAAAAATCATCATAATGTAGTGGGATACTGTTTATTGGCAGTCCTGCTTACCCCAAAGGGTTAACATCTCTGCACCCCCAGCCTCCCCCGAGTACATCAATAACGCATTTAAAATTCATTACTGGTAATTTTATCATTGGTAGCCGTTTACTGAGCTTTAATGGGAGTGCTGATAAGAGCCTGTCTGCAGATGATAACAGACTTTTCCCTGCCCGTGCCTGTAATCAGGGCTGTGTTTGTTTGCTCAGCTCAAGATTCTCAGCCCAATTCAGGAGCTCCTGGAGCTGAGCAGCAGCTCTCACCCACAGCCCCAATCCAGCTGTTATTCCATGAGCTGACTGCAGGAATTAGGACTTAGTTCTCCTAGGGAAAAATTGGTTTTAGAAGCATCCTGTTGTAACAGTGTTAGCACAGAAGTGATTTGGAGGTGAATGGAGCTGGGTACTCTCAAAAAACCCTTTTCCAAGGGTGTTTCACCTATAAAACAGCATAAAACTAATTTTATAAAAGGCCAAATTATTTTGCTAGAAATTTTTTTTCTTAATATGATGATTTCCACCTGCTTATAGGAGACTGGCTCAGGCCTGACAGTCACTAAAATCCCAAGCAGGGATCCCTGCAGGTGTGGCTGCTGTGCAGGGGGATGATGGAGGCTGCTGGCAGGACAGGCAGCAGTAGCTCTTTGCCTCCCTGGTGCTCCTTTCATCATTTCCTAAGAAAGGAATGAGCTTCCTGCTTCCTCTCAGTCCATGTAGCTAAACCTTTTCCTTGTCATTTTTCCCTTCCTTGGGAAACAAATGACCTGCTTCTGCCTGTCCTGTGTTAGGTAGAAAAGGTGTTTAGGCAGGACATGGGTCAGACACAGTTCTGCTTCAGTAGTGGCTTCTGCTGGATCTTGCAGGGAAAAATAGTTTTGGATTTTTTTTTTTATTTTTATTTCTCCCAGTCCTTAATGCCTCTAACTTCTAAGCAAGTGCTACTGGATTCTGGGCACTGTTTACCTCTGGCAAACACTGAGTTTTTTCCCTTTCTGACATTCAAGCAGGAGTTGGAACCAGCATCAGGAAGGGTGGTTCTCATGCAGACCCTGAGCACGCAGTGGAGCTGAGGGCAGCCTGGCTGTGACTGCCAACTCACTGTTCCATGACTCTCATCTTTTAGCTGCTCCCAGTGTATTTTTGTAGGGTGGCCAGGCCTGCCTTTGGCTGTTGTGAAAAACGAAGTTTACTTCCTTGGTAGGATTTAAATGTTTAATCGAAGACAATAAGGACAGGGCAAGATAGCAAAATACATGGCTGCCTTTTTAGAGCATGAGTGTTTCTTAGCTGTGGCTTTAATTTATTCTTTTTATCAGTCTTAATTTGGGCCTTGGTCTATAATTTCTACAGGTGGTTGGTGCTGGTAGCTGGGATATCAGTAGCAGATGTCTTCATATCAGTATCAGGGGTCTTCACTGGGTGTTATCTTGACCAGGCAGTCAGTTCACTCGCTATAAAGACACTTTATCAATTTATACTCTTAAAGAAAACTATATCTTTAAAACCATTTCCATACCACACATATAGTATCCACCCTACAGAGGTATGAAAAAAAACCCCAATGCTATAATATGTATTTATAACAACTTTATATATACAACGTTCATTTGAATATTTGTGAAAAGCCAACTTTATAATATGTGTTTATAACAGCTACTTTTAAGGGCTGATTTGTGTTTTGACTATATCTAATTCTAAAGTATATGTCAATGAAATAACTGCATGTATTGTATATTCTATGATCCCAATTAATTTAATTTAATATGTCAAAGTTCCAGTGTAAACAGCTCTCTAAATGTATTTGAAATGCTTCCTCTCTCCAATGAGAGGAAAATTTGGACTGTTTGGTATTAAATCCTGTTTCATAAACAGTCATGGAAATGCACAATTTTCAGAGCATAAACAGTCTCATTGGCCTCATCAGAAATGTTTAAAGTGACTAAACTGATTAGGAGCTGACTGATGTAACTGGAAGACTACAGTCACTGCAAAGGTCTGTGCTTGGTCCTGGAAAACCTACTGGCAAGCATTGTCAGCTCTATAAGAGCATCTGTTCTCTGGGAATCTGAACCCATTACAATATTAAACAAGATTTGGATCAACCTAAACTCCAGAAATCTAAGGTACCTGAAAAAAATATTTGTAATGTATAAACAGAGCTTGCTCTGGCAAGACTCATCAAGTGCCCTGTAGTTTAATACAGATGAGAATATATGTGGAAAACAAGCCCAGCCTATCAAGAGGAACAGCAACACAAAATAAGAAAAGACCTTTCCTACTATGTCTTGAATTGATTTCAACAAAATGAACCTATTACAGAATTGCCTTTGGGGTTCATTAATTGAATGTTTTCATTTCCATGTAAATACAAAAATGTAAAAGAAAAAAAAAATGTAAACCCCGAATCTTTTCAGGAAGATTCATCTCGGGCATCCCAGCTTTCCTCAGTGTGCTCAGCTTTTCCCAGCTGATCAGTGGCCCCTGTGTGAAATTGGCTGTCCCTGCAGGGCCAGCACCATGCCAGGCAGAAATGGGTCCCTGTGCCAGTGGGCAGTGCTGGACCTTTAACATCAGACACCTCTTCGAGGTGTTATTATGGAACAGGTTGAAACCTGCAGAAAGAAGCTGCTGGTGATAAAACACTACCTGCAAGGGGGCTTGTAGGGACAGTAGGATGAATAAAAAATACTATGATGTCCATGCAAAATGTGTTCTAATAGAAACACAACTGCATTTTTGCTAGAATATTATCAGTGTGATGCAATGGTACCGTTTGAAGATCTTCTTAAATTGTGCTTGATATTTTTAGCAATGTGCAGTGTTTTACTTAATCCATTTTAATAGGATTTATAATCCTTTTTTTTGATCAGAAGCTTAAAGCGTTTCTGAAGCTTCACTAAAGCAATAATTCTGATAAAGCCAAAATGGTTGTATGAATTTGGCTTGTAGTCTCTTGATGCAATTTTTATACATTCCTACAAAGGGAAATAGCCCAACACAGTATTTGTCATGTGGGTCACACCTGTTGTAAATAAATGGTCTTTTTAGTGGTTTACAGTTAACGTATTTTCTATATATTTGTCTTATTTTCTTGAAGAGTTTATTTAAGAACATTTTGAGATTAATCAGTGCATAAAATCCATTTCCAGGGCTAAAACACCAAAACTGGATCCTGTTCAGAGCACTTTGTTGTATTACACATAATGAAGTGTTAGCCAGATATTTTCTTCAACCATTACCTTCTTTTTAATCCAATTAATCTGGTGTGAGCACACAGTCCTCTTTGAACCCAGGTGACTGGACCACATGCAGACTCCTCCCATCAGTGAAATCAGAGGCAACTGGACAAATTCAGAGAAAAGGGACAGAATCAATAGTCCTGATGATCAGATTTGCAGAATACATAAACTTCAATTGTTATATAGATGTATTAGCACAAATATACTCTCAATATCATGTAAAGCTATCTCACCCACCTAGTTATATAACTTGATCTTAACACATTTCTTTTTACCCAGTTTGCTTGGTGTAGAAAATAGGTTTTTTAAAGCAAGGATTAGTAGTAGTAAGTGTTTAAAGAAAGCATTTTGCAGCCTTTTGCTCACAAAAAGGATTATATTTAAGAAATCTGACTTGACCTGGTTTTCCCACATGGGAGAAGAAAGCCTTCTTTTCCTGAAATGCTCTGAAGGTGTCTTTAGCCCTGCATCCACACAGGACAACCTTGGTCTAAATGGTAAGGCCTGCAGAGCTTCCCATGGAGCCTGCTGGAATTATGTTTAGAATCTTGAATAATGTTCTCTTTGTATAATTTCTCTTATCCCCTTAAATATTTTTGCCTGGTTCTATTTGAGAAAAACACAAAGTGCATCACAACTGAGCTTTCCTTATTAGCTGATTTAAATCTTAGGTTTTTGTTATTATGTCTGTCAAAGGTGATCACTGATAACATCAGAATAGCGAAAGCAGAGAATTTATTATAACTATCTGCTTCCTCTGAAATGCACTAAGTAGCAGAAACAGAGCCTTTGGAACAGCAGTAGTGCAAGAAAAAGATATGGTAATTACAGTGGTGATGTTTTATAAAACTACTTTCTGCTATTATTTTCTGCATATCCTTGGGCTCAAAAAGCACTGGGATGAATGTCATTAAAGACAGTGTATTCCCAGCTGTGCCAAGTACAGTGTTCAAGAAATTCCTCCCGTGTCTTTTGAAAAGTGTTTCAACTAGTATAAAATCTATTTACAGAAAGTATGAACCAGAAGACTGAGTAGGGAAAATACTTTGGGGAAAAAAAAAATTGTAAACAGAAATGAATACATATTTTCCAATGAATTTTGGAATATCTGCAAGGTAAATACAGTAGTTCAGATAGAAAATGTTTTTGTGTCGACTGAAATGGGGTCCTCCTCACCCTGTTGATCCATTTTAGGGGAAAAGTAAAATTGATAATCACTGGGAGAGGTTTTTTTTTTTTGAATCTGGAATCTGAAGTGCATTCTTGTATTGCAGGTCACTGCAATAAATTAGAAATTCCCTGTGCCCTTTGTCATATTTCCTGTTGACCTCTAGTCACATGAATACTGGGTATGTTAGATAGTTTTTGGTTTTTTTTTTTTGTTGAAACCATGTTTAAGTTCCATGATTGCCAAATACCTGATACAAAAGGATTTTATTGCATATTTAGGTAAATCCAAACACAATATGTTTTTAGGATGCTTGAAAATATTTTTCTTACTGATTGTAGAAGACTACATACATTTGGCCTCATTAAACATGTGTTAGTTGAGAATAGCCTGTGTGAAAGAATAATCTGGCATTGTATTGCCTCAACAGAATTCCCTTTTTGCATAGGAAGGAGTTCTAGATTATCACTGCATGCAAATTTCTAGTTTTCACAGTTATAATATTGTATATCAATTACTTTTTAATGTGCTATTTATCCACTAAGTAGAATTCTATAGTCAAATGTTTTAGTTTGCCATCCTGTTTGAAAATCATAAATTGAATAATTGCAGAATATAAACCAGTGTTGAATTGGATAAGCTTGGTTTAAAAGGTCTATCTCTCTTTCATACGGCCCATGATTACTGGATAGTTTTTCAGAAAAGGTAAATACTGAGAAATTCCAAATTTTGAAACAGTAAAATTGCAGTCAATGCAGTGTCCATCCCCACCCCCATCCCAGAGCCAGGATAAACCTGAATAAATGGGATTGCAGGGTTCTGTTGGGAAGGCAATTAATCCCTTGAGAGAGAGAGAGAGATCTATTAATATGCAAATGAAGATCATGACACGGTCAGCATATTTTAAAGGGTTTTGTGTCACTGACAGGCGTTTCCATTGAAACAAAGCAATTTTCAAGAATTTGCAGGAAAAAGACGTTCTTTAAAAAGGAGTTTATAGAGGATGATGCTTTCAGAAGTGCCCCTGTGCCGTGTTTGTGACAGAAGCTGCCTCAGTGCAGGCTCCAAAGCAGGGAGTGCTGGCAGCCCAGGGGGTTTCACCCCTGGACACTTCAGCAGCGGGCACTGAGCTGAAATGTTTCCTCCGTGTGTTTGTGTGTCCCTCACAAGCAGACACTGCCCAGGCAGGGCTCAGACCGTGCTGTTGGTAGGGCCGGGGATTTCCAGTCAGCTGTGGGAAGGAGGAGCCAGGGCTCCCTGGGGCAGAGGGATCAGGAGGTTTGCAGGGCAGGCACCTGCCCAGGGTTCTGCCTGGCACTGCCATTGCCTCGTTCCTCTGCTCTTCCCTCCTCTCTGTTTTCCCCTGCCCTGGGCTTTAGTTCTCCTCCTGGATAATTCCTGCCCCAGACCCTCTTTAGCTATCTTTGCAGAGTGCATTTCCTCTGTATTGCGTGTTCTGCCCCTTATTTTCATCCAGAAAATGGAGACAAACATCCTCCTTCCCCCAAATGTGTGAGCCAGAACAGGGGCTTCAGCTGCTTTTTAAAGAGTGTTTAACCCCCAGCTCTTGAGAACGTCAGAGTTACTGAGTCAGTCTTCCAAAATCACTGAAATGTTCTTGATCTAGATTGTTATGAGGGGGCTCTGATGTGTTCTGACGGGGAAATTTCTCTCTATAAATTTCCTTAAAGGGGGGTGGTCCCTCTGAATATCATCTTGGGTTAGGCTGGAGACCAGCAGCTCTTTGCCCAAACCATCCCATGCCTCCACCCAGGGTCTCCTGTGCAGTGAGGGTGGCAGAGCTGCTTTCAGCCCCTGGCTTTGCTAAAAGGAGCCATGAGCTGTCTCCAGGAGCTGTCTCCCAGCTCTTGGGAGGGTCAGTGGTGCTGGCAGGGGACCCTCCCTGCTGGCCCAGTGGGGACCATTGGCCCTTGGAGCAGAGATGATGCTGGAGTGAGGTGCTGGGGACAGGGAGCTGCTTGGAGGGCAGTTTGGAATGTGCACTGGGAAGGCTGAACTGCAAATCTTTGAGGAAGCATTGCAAATTATTTTAAAATGCTGGATCTAATATTGCAGAGCAGCAAGCAGGCCAGATCCTTTGATAGATAAGCACTCAGAGAGACTCAAAGGATGGAAGAAAATTGAGTTGCAAGTGGTCTCTTAAAAGGCTTTGACCTACTTAAAATCTTTGTGGAAGCAAACACATAGTTGTGGGATGTTATATTTTGTTTCGTTTGTAAATTTATTTTATATTTATGGCTCCAAGCTACTTTCTGATAAGCAAGGGAAAAACTTACTGTGTGCAGCTGAAGAGGTATGAAAGATGTTATTTTTGTGCAGAAAATCCCAGAGCTTCCAGTAAACATGGTAAAGCAGAAAGTAATAGCACATGAAGGATTTTAAATTGTGGGATTAAAGAAAATATCCATTCTGTTCTGTGATTCATAAACAGTGATAGTATTTCTCATAATAAAACACCTTTTGCTACAGTAGCATTGCAAGAAACTCAGTACTTTTTAAATTTTTCAGAGAAAATGTCATGAGACAGTGAAGTGTTGAGATTGTGCAAATTAGCATTGGAAAATAGTTTTTCAACCTGATTTTATGATTATAAAATAACAAAAAAAAATTGCAATAGCCTGCAGCCTACATTGGGACTAAGGTCTCAAGAGAAAAGACACCAGTACTTAAAATATCTCTTTAGTTTGTGAACAGCAGCAAAACTGACTTTTTATCATGAAAAAAGAGAGATGCTGAGAAACTACTGAGTGTCCAAAAGTGCTCGATCCAGTACAATAATCTGTGAATTTGGGTAAAATGCAAAAATGTGTGTAAATTGGGCTGATTATTAACTAGTGGTTTACAAAAATCTTGGGTGTGACATAAAGTACTTAATGTGCTTATGTCGTAGATAAGGCATAACATTTATTTTCTAATCCTCTAAAGCTGGAGAGGGTCTTTGAAAGGGTTTTCATCAGGATCAGTTTTTAATGGGAGAAAATGTTTCCCTGTGAGGGTGGTGAGGCTCTGGCACGGGCTGCCCAGGGAAGCTGGGAATGCCCCAGCCCTGGAGGTGTTCTAGGCCAGGCTGGACAGGGCTTGGAGCAACCTGGGGCAGGGGAAACTGTCCCTGCCTGTGACAGGGGGTTGGAACAAAATTATCTTAAAGCTCCTTTCCAGCCCACACCCCATTGTAAGGTTCTTAAAACAGTGTATGACTAATGCAAAAGATTTGATTTTACTTTCCCTTAACACTTGCCTTTTGATTTTTGCTTTGCCTTGCTGTTTAAGTAGTATTTTGATATGAAATGACAATTTTGTGACAGAACATAGTTCAATAACATTCAACCATATCTAGTTGAGGAATATTGCTTATTTAATATGCTATTTGATGAACATTTGCCTCTATTCCTATGTTTTATAAAAGGAGCAGAGGTATTTTAGTTTATCAAACAATGAAAATGTAAGAAGGAAGAAAAAGTCATTTGAATTATAATGAAGTGGTATAAAATTCACAGTACATTAGTTTTCATCTGTGGGATCTTATAATGAGTATTATTCTGCTAGGCTAAAAATTAATGTTGTGAGGAACTCCCCTCAAGTGCTTTGTGATGTTTCATATCTTTTCACTGTGTTAACCATCACAGGGTTTGACCCTGAGTTCCCAAATATATCTCATTAACACAGAGATTTCTGCTTTAGTTTAGGTAATAAAATCACTGTAGCTGATTTTCCCTGCCATTTTGTCAGTGGGATGGAAATCTCTAAACCTCTGCTTTCTACAAAAGTACCTGGAGAGCGCCAATATTTGCCAAAGAACCTTTGTTGCCATTTCCTGAGGTATTGTACAAGTATAACAGCTTCAAGTTGCATTTTCTGCAGTCCTATCAGCACAGATCTATTTGACAGAACTGGGAGACTGCACCCAGGAAACAAACCACTGTCAGGTTGCACATGAAGCGTTGGATTTGAGGAGCACGGAGACATTTTTTAGCCATTTTTGGTTCTTGGATTAGTTGTGCATGTTGTCTTTTGAAACTGAAGATAGAACCCCTTTACCTTCACACGGGTTGTAGAAGGCTCCTTTCTGTGAAAGTCACAATTGATTGTGGGAGATGATCTCAGTGAGTAGAATCCAAACACTAAGCAGCTCTTTTTCAAACCAAAGATGCAAAGGCAAGTCTTTTTATGGGTGTATTTTCTTAAGAGGTTTATAGGAATGCATAGGATGCAGCTTTTGCTTTTATTCACGCTGTTTCAGCTGTTGGAGTTAGAGTCTGGTGTTCTGAGGTTCAGTTAATGATTCAGATCTACATCTGGAGTTATAAAATGTTGCTGCATCCATAGAAATGTTTCCTTGATGTAAAACATTAGAACTGAATAGAAATAAAATAGCAATTAAATATAATAATTTTGCATTAAACACATAATCACAATTGCAGAATTGTACATTTGAAACCTTAATTTGTGAGACTGAGAGACCATCCTGTGCATTGGAAGTCACTGATCTCATGAAGAAAGTTGAGTTTACATTATAAAGTGTTTGAACATGCAAGCTAAAATGTTTTTGCTTTTGAAACTGTAAATTGAGTTTTGGTTTACAAGTGCTTGAGTTTGTCAGATTGTTTTCTTTAGCATAACTTGTTCATTTGTTACTCCCTTGAGGGTTTTTGTTTGCTCCTTTTTAAAGACAAAGCCTCAAAGAGCTTTTTGTGTTTCCCGTGGCAAACATCCTTGGGGATGGGTGGATCTGAAGGGCTGCTGTGGTTGTGAGCCCTTCACCTTTGGGGGTGACCTTAGTGACCTGTGCCTTGAGGGGGTGAGGAGCCTAGAAAAACAGGTGGATGGGATGTTACCTGGGCATTAAAATTACTGTGCTGCTTCAGCTGGGTGACTCTGGTCTCAGCCTGCCCTTTTTTAGCTGCCCTGGTCCCTCCCAGATGTTTGCAGCCCTTTGGGGCAGTGCTGATGCTGATGGTTGTGATCTCAGGGGCTCCTGCCCAAGAGCTCTGCAGTTTTCATCTCCCAGTGTCAGGTTTGGTAAAGTAAAATGCTTCTGATAATCCAAGAAAGTGAAAGGAAAAGCTCTTCCCATGTTACTAACATGAAGTATCTCAGTGAAAACAAGAACTCTAGAGACTGTTTTCTTGTCCTTTGAGAATAGCAACAGCTTTGGCAGCAAACAAAAGCAGTTATAACAGAAAAGATCAAGCTAAACACAGGGGTTGCTTTCTTCTTCCCCTACACAGACTTGGATTTTTTTTTCCTATTTGTACCCAGGAGATTATTAATTCAGTAACGGTACAGTGTCCTAGAAATGTAAAGTATTTAATTCACTTTTTTATTTTTACAAGTCAAAATTTAAGCTCCAGAGCTATCTCGGACTCTGCTTCTGTTTCCCAATTGATATATGTTTTTTCTTTTCAAAATGATAGGACAAGAAGGGTATAATTCCTCTTGACACAAACTAAAGTAATTTATTTATCCACTGGGCTAAGAAGTCTAGTGTTTTTATAATTTCTGTAATATAATTAACAATACTGGCAAAAATCTGAGGGAGAACTAAAATCAAACTTCTCACACTGTGTGCGTTTTATCGAGTGATTTTTACTTCTTTGTTTTAGAACATCTCAGAGTTCAATTGTGTATAGTTACATGGTGGGCAATGAAAAGAGAATTGCAGCCCCAAAATCTGCAGTGGAAATACGGCATGGGAGAGAGCAGCTGGACACTGCAGCAGCACAGGTGCTCTAGGAATGAGTGAAATAATTGTGATTGCTGTGATAAGGGCTGGTCACAGCACACCAGCTGTCTCAGCAACATGAAGCAAAGTTTCGGCTGGATCAGATATTCATTCATGAGTTTAGCTTCTCTGCTTTACTGTCCTGTGGCTTGCACGTGAATTTCTTACTTGTCAGAGGAGAAAATTATTAGTGGCTGAAATAATGAGAATGTATCTTGGCAATGTGTCTGAGAAGAGTCTGAAGATGAGATGATGACAACAAATAAAACTGTTTATCTTTAGAAGGTGTGACATTTTATAACTAGTTGAGTTAATCTGTATTTATGTATGCTCCATAGTAAAAAACGTGGCAAAACCTGGAGAGATTTATAGTAAAACTAAGGGAAGAGCTTATTTAACATAATGCTCTGGGTGTGGAAAGATTAAAAAATACTTTGCAGACAAAGTTTTGTTGCCATTCAGGGCTCAATTTGCAGTGCAGTGCCTACAGATTCCTTGGTTGGCCGTGTCCTATACACTTGATGCTGGAATAAATTATATTTGTCTGTCAGATGAAGACTAAATTTAGTACTGAATTAGCCTAATTCTCTCTCTCCCCTGTGTGATCTGCAAACAGCCATATGTAATCAGAGTTAAATGCATTTCAGAGCCATGTCTTTTGTGTCATGGTGAGCGATTGTTAGTTTTCTCCTCCACAATTTTTGAGGCAATTTTTGTATAGCAGATGAATGAGACTTGCACATCCAGAGTACAGCACCAGGTACACTTGCTAGCTATTCCTGGTAGTTTTTATCTTTAAGCATGTTATTTATTTGCTATTAATTTAGTAGTTTAATGATTTTAACGAGTAAAATGCCTCAAATAGTATGATTGCATGCCAGTGAGGCATTTGGATGAAACAGTCTTCTGATAGCACAGACACTTCCATCCCTCATGTCTGCAAATAGTGTTGCATATACTTACAGAAGTATTAATTTCCTTCCTTTCAAATAACTCTGATTCCACATACAAGAAAATATTTTGTGGCAAGTGCATATTAGAAGACAAGTGGAATATTGTTTTTTTGTTTTGTTTTTGTTTTGTTGTTTTTACAGCAGTTTTAGGACAAGGTATTTCAGCCTCAAACCCTTGAGTTTCTTCAGATAAGTCTCATGCTTTAAAAATTAACATTGATATTACTTTATAAATGTTAGCAAATTATTTGTTCATTCTAATATCATACAGGGAAAAATAGAAGCCATTAGTATGAGTATTCACAATATACATCCTGAATTACAATGTTGGCTTCTCTCAAATTAAAAGTTGCAATGACTTCATGTGCCTGTAGGGATCAAAAGCAGGGCATTTACTGCTACAAGCTGCTTTTACTGAAGTCTTGTTATTTTCCTCTTGTAAGTCAAAGCAAGCAAGACAGCAGAACCCAGTGAAATCTGAGTTCCAGGGATCTACAGCTCCCTGGTGCACCTCTTTTAACTAAAGGAGGAAAGCAGCAACATCATGATAAAGGACAAGATTCTTGATGGACAGAGATTTCTCAGGATGTGGCTGAATTTGGAGATAAACTTGTTTTATTCCAAATGCTTTTGAAAAGTTGTATAAAAAACCATTATTGTTAATATGGAATATCAGGCTATAATTGGTTGAGTATATGTCACTGCTAGCCTGAATTCTGAAATTTTTGAACTGATTGTGGTAAGAAAATGAATAAAGAAAATCCTTTACTGTACATTTTCAGGCATTTTCAATTTCAACTTTACTGGGTTTGCTACTCTGTATTTTACAATGAATTTCAAAATGCTGTGACATTTGAGAACAATTGGAGGAAAAAGTATGTGTGTTGCCCTTTATTCCAAAATAGTAATTCTGAACTTTTGCTTATGCCTGTATTTGAATTTAAAGAAATGTTAATGCTTGCATTGGAAGCTGGACCATTCTGAAACTGCAAATGCACTGCAAGCAGGAGAGAAAGATTATATAACTTAGACAGGAAAGGTAGAAATGGTTTGAAATTGCAGGTACACTGAAGAGGTGAAGCTTCCAAACTGAAATTGCATTAACATTTAGCAGTGGAACAATAGGCTTGGATTATGATTTGTTTTTATGGAAACATTCTTAGTTATTTCTCTGTATCTTTCTGCTTAAATTGTATTTTTTGACCCCTTCATCCATAAACATGAAATGCCTTAATAACTGAAAAGTAATTAATAGAATGAACAGATCTGCCCAAACTTTATACAAAACTTCAGCAGTTCCAATGACATTGTATGAATTGAGGTTATCATTTTTATTGGATACTTGACTGAGGGAGAAACAAACATCCCAGCAGGCAGTATAAGAGGAGAAAAATATGTGTTTTATAATAATTCTATTAAAAAACCTAAAAGTAATTTTTACCCCTCTTTATTGGTTGGAAAAAAAGGTGTTTCCTCTGTTGATTAGTGTGTTGTCCATAAAAAGGTGGAGGTTTCTATGAAGATCGAATGAAATAGGAAACTAGAAGATAATGTTTAATATATTTCAGGGCAGAATAAAATATTATTGAACTTCATTTTTCTGCATAAAATCTTTTGATAGACTTCAGTCTCTTGTAACTCTGATCGGATCTGACAGCTCTATTTACTGCACACACTTCTACTTAATTTTCTTGAGGGTAGGGTATAAAATTTGTGTATCTCCCCCATTCAGCAGGTTTTCCCGACAAAGCTTCTTCTGTGCATGTGAAGCAAGAATCCTTAAAAAACATACAAACCCACAACTTTCTTTGCACCTGTTAGTATAAATATACTTTAAAGAAAATAAAAAGAGTGTATTAAAATCTTTAAGTCTGCCAAAAATGCATTAACCAGACTGGCAGGAACACAGATGCTAGAGACCTAAATACTGTTTGCAATATTTGGCTAATCAGGTGTGCAAATATTTGCCAAATATACTTTGCTCTGGCAAATGCTTGAGAGTGTTTTGTGTTTCAGATGCAATTATGAGCAGGTTTCTTTCTGTGCCTGTACTGTGTGTTACACACAGAGTAGCTGCTCTGCCTTTGATCTCCAAGTTTCTGATGGAGAGAAAGCTGGCTGTAATGGAAAATGTTTATGTAAAAACACCCACTTGTTTAAATACAGGACATTTTGCTGACTTTTAATGGTGACTCTACTAAAAAATGCTGGTGGCTTTGCATTTTACCATCTGTGTGTATGTTTAAATAATAAATTAGCTTTTTAATATTCAGGCTTTTAATATCTTACCTGGTCATTCATTTAAACTCTGTCTTATCTCGTTGTCCCTTTCTGGTATACCTGGATGTGTGAAACAAGACCAGGGAAAATATTTTTACTCTGATGTAGCAGTGTCACATCCGCTGTGCCAAGTGTTAAACATTTTACCACAAGTTAGTTCTCATGTAAGTGGCATTTTATGCCCATTTTACAAGAGACTAATTTTGCTCTGCTTGTTGTCAGAGAACTGTTGGGTCTCACAGTGTTTGCATTTGTAGTGCCAGCAAATGTCTCAGTTTTAAAAGTTGCTTATGCTGTGGCTGAGCAGAGATGTGTCACACATCCTGTCTTGCTGTAACAACATGATGTGTTTATTACAGCACAGAGTCGTGTTGTGTGTCTCGAGCCTCAAGGAAATAGTTTTTACCAGCTCCATTCATGCAGGGCTGTGGATTTTCTTGTGTATGTAATAGGCTGCTGTTTAGTCAGCATGAAATCCAAATCAGCAGCCAGTGAAAGTGTGAGTACCTCCACAGGAACTGTGTCATTAAACAAAGGTTGAATCAACAAAATGTTGTGGGGAGATAAAATTGCAATTATTAAACCTTTTCTGTTTTTTCCATAGCAATAATATGAAACTGAATCTATAACATGAAATCCATAGAACCAAGACAATTATTTGGAATAATATTCCATCCAAAATGTCTAAGAATTCTTAAATATTTTCCTGGCTATTTGTTACAAATTCTGTGTATCTGTGCACAGACTGTAGGTGGGAGTTTCTCGGAGCACATCCTTTGTGTTACAGGACACTTGAGGGCACTCAGCAGCTGGAATGCTCCCTGCTGGTAAAATCTTTAGGTAGAAAATGTAAATAGGTGGCTTGGAACCTGCTTACAAGCCTTGGTCTAAGCTGAACTGCAGTCCAGCAGGAGGTTTTAACACCTGCAAATTGTCTCTAAGCATTAACTGCCTACAAAGGTTTCTGATCCTTTGAAGGGAGCCCAAACTGGGAACATCGTGCCAGAAAGAGTTGCTTCAAATCTGCAGAAACAAACTGAATTCCTTTGCCCCTTTTTAGTGAGGGTGGCTCATGACCATAGTAAAATGTTAAGATTATTGCAAATTATTAAAAGGATCTCTCCTTGCTTAATAACATTTTCTGTCTTTATCAGTAATAAATGCCACTGTCAGCATATTAATGATGTTTGTTAATATGTAGTTTTAAATGATAGTGATATAAACAATTCAGAGGAGTTAGATGTGGTTTTTTTCCTATGGTTTGTCAAGCAACTACCTCATTGGCATTTCAAAATTCTTTTTTAAAGGCATGATTTGTTGAAATGGAATGGACTAGCTCAGTGTTAATGGTGGCATGCAGGCACCTCGGGCATCATTAGCTATTTCACTCTGTCAGCTATTTTCAGAGGGCAAGGGTTTTGTGACATTTCATTCACCAGCTCTGCATAGTTTTTGCTCAAGGAAGGTTTCTAAAACAGATAATATTATGATGAATTAAAAATATAAATTATGAAGACATAAGGATATACACGCTGAGTGCAGAACGTGCATTTGTTTTAGTGGAGATCTGCCTCTGTGGGAGTTTTCCTGTAGGTTCTAAGTGACCTATAATTTATAGTTGTCTCATAAATACTCTTTACTGTAGTATTTTGAAAACATACTGTCATAAAAATTGACTTGCATTTTCAGAATACACAATTCTGTTTAAGCTGCTTTTATTCCTGCGTCTGGAGCCTGGGCTTGTGGTAACTGGCCCTGCTACACTCTGTACCCTTAGCACAGGATAAATATGTTTGTATGGAGAGCACGGAAGGAAACCACCTGTTCTCTAAAGATGTGCAATCTGCTTTGCCTGGTTTTGTTTTCTGGGTTTCTGGGGGTACTTTTTTGTCTCGGTTTTGTAAATTTTAGGCATACCGTTTGAAGAAGCTTTTCCCAAGGTTTCCTCTCTAGGAGGAAGCAAAATATGCAGTAGAGTATAAGCTGCTGATCTTTCATCCTTTGTGGTGGTAGGGTTAAAATACATTGGTGCATGTTAAGACATGAGAATTTATCAGAAGTGGATTGGTAGTATCTGGTGGTTGTAGCTCCTTTGTGATTAAACTTCACAAAACTGTGACAGTCATAGTGTCAGGTGGCTTGTGCCCTAAGAATTGCCGAGCTTTAAGACACTGCATTTGACAGACTTTGCCAGCTGTTAATCCAGGAAATTATTAAAATGATTAAAGCATCTTGGATGTGCATAGATAAACTTTCTGATGGCATCATTAGTGTGGAAATGTAATCCCCTTGAGGAAAAAAACCACAGCAGCATTAGTTACATGGAATTATGTAGCACACAGATCAGAGGGTATAAATAGACAATATAGAGAAAAATGTTTTGCTATCTAAAGACTTGAAATATTTGTTGTTCTCATTCTGTTGGTATTCATGGAGAGCTCTGGATTATGAGACCTGCTCTTAAACACAGAGGGATAAAAAAGAAATGTTTTCTTTTCTTGAGTGTGGTGTGAAACTGGTTGTATATAAGCTTCTGGCGTTTCCTCCTTACTACCAATGACAGACTAAATATGGGCTGTTATTTAATATAATAATTGTTCCTTGTTTTTCTTATTCCTCAAAATTTCATTTCTTTTGCCCTTGGCTTCAAAATCTTCCATACTATTAAGTCTGGTTCTGAGACCTTCAAGGATTTGTAAAATATACTCTTAGCAGTTGAAATTAAACTGAAGCAATTTCACCCTGCAGTCGAAATTCAACCACACTTTCTTCACGTTTCAGCTTACCTTTTCACCTGAGATACCCAAATATTTATGCTAATCTTATCAGGAAAATAATTTTTAAACATTCTTCCATGTTTACCACTGAGGGTACTGTAGTACTGAACTCAGCCTCTGTGTTTAGCCAGAGCAAAAGTGGAATGTTTAAGGTCGACTGCTGTGTCAGATTCTGGGAAATCTATTATCAGGCAGAACATTTCACACTTCGGTAAACTCCAAATTAATTACATTGATGGGACATGAATACCAAAAGAAAGTGAGCGTAATTAATGCTACTTCAGCAAACATCAGAGGAAATATTAGAGATTTCCAATTGATGATAATGCTAATGTGTTACATAAAAGTATTTTATTAGAAATGGTATAATGCTGTCTTTTGCAGTGCCTATGTAATGTGCCAGTTTATTAATTTAAACATGTTTTTATTGGCAATATAAGATTATATCAGCATGCAAATGTGTTTTAATATGGTCTTAATTACACGCAGTTCCCTTGCAGGACAGTTTAGGTGTGAGGACAGACAAATCTGAAATTAAATAGGAAGGTATTGGAAGACCACAAGCCTGCTACCTTAGACCTGTGGAGGGCAGACTTTGGCCTCTTTAGGTGACTGTCCCTTGATGCAGTCCCTTGGAAGGCATTCTTGAGGGCAAGGAAGTCCAGGAAGGCTGGACATTCTTCAAGAAGGAAATCTTAAAAACACAGGGAGCTGGCTGACCCCGTGTGCCAAAAGATGAGTGAGTGGGGAAGACTGTCCTGGCTGAACAGATAGCTTTGGGTGGAATGCAGGGGAAAAAAAAGAAAATAAAGAAAGAGTTTATGACCTTTAGAAAATGGGATAGCAAACTCAGGGGGACTACAAAGATGTCATGAGATTATGCAGGGAGAAATTTCATGGGTCAAATCCTAATCTGGTTACTGCCATAAAAGATAATTCAAGAATGATTCTGTAAAGTTGTCGACTACAAAAAGGAGGCTGAAGGAGAATCTCCATCCTTTATTGGCCTTGGGTAAAACATAGTGAGCAAGTGTGATGAAAAGGCTGAAGTATGGAATGCCCTCTTTGTCTGTCTTTAATGGTAAGACCAGATATTCTCCAGGTACCCAGGCCCCTGAGCTGGAATAGAGGGTTGGGTAACAGAGAAGCCCCATAATCCAAGGGGAAATGGGCAGCAACCAGCAACCTCCCACACCCCTGAAACACAGACCATGGGTCCAGGTGGGACTCACCCAAGGGTATGGAGGGAGCTGGTGGAAGCACTCATTGGGCCACTTCCCATTATTCATCAGGGACTGGAGAGGTCCCAGTTGATTGCAAGCTGCCAAACGTGATGTCTGTCCACAAAATGGGTAGGAATGAGGATCCCAGGAAGGTCAGGCTTCTCAGTGTTGGAGCTGGAGAAGGTCATGGAGCAGATTATTTCAAGTGTCCCCATGTGGCACATGCAGGACAACCAGGGGTTAGGCACAGACAGTGTGGGCCAGTTTACACAAGGCAGGTCCTGCTTGACCAACCTCATCTCCTTCCGTGACAAAGAGCCCTGGGTGGATGAGGGAAAGGCGGTGGTTGTTGTCTCTCTGGACTTCAGGAAAGCCTTTGGTGTTTTCTGCAGTGTTCTCCTGGACAAACTGGCTGCTCTTGGCTAGGATGGGTGTACCCTTTCCTGGATGAAAAACTGGCTGGGCCTGGAGGGTGCTGAGGAATGGAGTTGCCTCCAGCTGGGGCTGGTCACCAGTGGTGTTCCCCTGGGATCTGCAGTGGAGCCAGTGGTTTACCAATGATCTGATGGGGGGATTGAGGGTACCCCAGCCATTTGCAGATGACTCCAGGGTGGGTGGGAATGTTGATTTGCTGGAGGGGCAGAAGGGTTCTGGAGCACAAGTCTCATAGGGGAGCTGAGGGTGTTTAGTCTGAAAAAAAAAGAAACTCAGGGGGGACCTTATGGCTCTTTACAGCTACCTGACAGGAGGGTGTAGTCAGTTGGGGTTGTTGTATCTTCTGTCACATAACAAGAGAGACAGGATGAGAGGAAATGGTTTCGAGTTGGGGCATGGGAGGTTTAGATGGGATATCAGGAAAAACCCAGGGAAAAGGTAGAGTCGCCATCCCTGGAGGTATTTAAAAGATGTGTAGATGTGGCACTGAAGGGTGTAGGTTAGTGGTGGCTTGGACAGTACTGGGTTAATGGTTGGATTTGATGACATTAAAGGTATTTTCCAACCTAAACTATTCTATGATTCTCTGTCTTCTAGGGTTTATAGTGCAACATTAAGAGCTGATGCTATCTCAAAACACCATCTGTAATTCAGTGACATTTACACAAAAATATGCCATTAATGGTATTATGCCTTCTATAGTTTATAATCTAAGCCATAATGAATTCCACCCTGCCTATTGTAGAGTACTGTAAGAGCAGCCACTGTAAAACAAGCTGTTGGCATCCAGAATGCAGTTTCTCACCCAGAAACAATGTAATAAGAAAAATAATTAGATTCTGTGATTAACAGAACACAGTGAAATTATATAAGGTGGTTTTGAATTTTTTTGCAGATGCTAGCACTTTATAAATTTGCATTGGAATCTTATTTCAGCTACTAAGACTGACTTTCAAGCAACAGCAAGCAGGCTATAGTTAACCACTGAAGCAGAAATTTAGAGTCAATGAGTAATTATTAAGAGCTTTCCAGAATATTAGCTGTTTCAGTTGCTGCAGTGATGGAATAGTCCATTAGATATTTCTGTTTCTGGCAACTCCTGAGAATTGATTCTGATACGAAACAAGGAGCCATTTTGATCAATACTGTAATTACTCTTATTGATGGATTGTTTTACAATGATAGTCATCATTGCAACGTGTCTGCTCGGGAGGCAGCAGCACTGTCCGCCGCATGCAGTAATGCGCCACAAATATCGGATTCAAATCAACACACTATTGAGGCTGGGCTGACAAGCGTGAAATTAATTGTTCCACTTCATGTAAGACCTGCATTCTTCTTTTGAGAGAGTAATTTGTTGCTGTGTGTAGCCCGGGAACAGTACAGCTTCGGTGCCATGCTAGGTGTGGCTCTCTTGGTCTTTGTCTTTTCCCCGCAAGACGGGTTCTTTCGCCCTTTTTAAGCAAAACCAGAGGAATTTGTGACTCAAAGGCTCTGGCAAAGTTCATATTCTGTCAAGTTTTTGAGAATGGAATTGCATATCTTGGTAAGAGAAAAATAGGCTTTGTCATCTAAGCTACTGAAAAGTTTTAAAATACAGGAGTATCACTGAGGCAAGGAAAGTCAAAATCCTTGTATATGAAAGTATAGCAGAACAACATAATGCTTCAAAAGCTGTTTTTCTATTTTTTTCTTTTTCATCTGAAATCTTACATCATTACTAGTGTGATTTTTAATAAATATTTATACTGAAAATGTTATCTTCAAATTACCTTGGTGGAAAAAGAGACTACTCTCAGTGAGAGAAAATATTTAGAAACATGAATATACTGTGCCACACCACTATGGTCTATTCATGGTTGGTTGGACAAATGGCTTATTAATAAATGGAAAGTAAGTAATTAATTTATTGTGATAATGAAGTGACAGTTATTAGTTCAGTTCCCAAAATTGTGTTGCCCTTACACTTGTGCGTTTCTAATTTGAGGATGTGAACTTTCAGCTTTAGGTTTTTTAAAAAAACATTAATGATATTAAAATACCTGAACTTAAAGGTTTTTAACTTTATCCTGTGTCACTTTATCATTTTTTTCTCTTTTGTAGAAGCTTTTCTGTCTCGAATGAAGGGCAAGGGTGGTTTATTGCCAGCTGGCATGGTGTGTGTGCACCCATGCTTGTGTAATTTTACTGCTTCTGTGTAAACTCTAACAAAGTAAATTCATGGCTGGCTATAAGTATACTGGCTTGAATATGGAAAGTATAGAAATAACTGTGGAACTCAAGGGGCATTTCTAAATCTACCATTATGTCTAAGAGTTTCAGACTTAAATGTTTGAGGATGGTGCTAATACCTCTGTTGTGAACAGCTGAGAATTACCTTGCAGGAGGGGAGAGCCCAGCACAGGGTCCCTGATTCATTTTCATAAATATAAAGGCTCCTGTCACTTACTGAAAAAGAGTCCTGTCCTAAAGCTGCTATTCTCTCATCAGCACAGGACACTGTCAATCTTTTTAAATATTCCTTATCTGGTTGACCGTGGTGGGTTTTTTGTGATGGCAATTTCAGGGTTTCAGAGATACCTTGTGTAAAGTGATGGTGCTGAGAGGGTTTTACTTCTGAAGGGGATTTGTTCTTTCTTTGTGTTCCAGCTTCTGTCTTATGCTCTTCCCAGGGAATCTTCCAGTGATGGAACACTACCAATGGCTTTTTAGTGTACCCTAAGCGGATGCACAGATGGTTTATTTTTCGAGAATACCACTTAACAGGCAAACATTTGCTTCTTGCTCAAAAAAAAAAAGCTGTTGAAGGGCTTGAATTGTACTCTGACAGCGTTTATCACATTGGTACCATACCTCCCCTACATCCCATGTGTCACATTTGTGACATGCCTTAGAGAATCACAGGATGGTTTGGGTTGGAAGGAACCCGAAACACCCTCCTGTTCCAAGCCCATTGCCATGGGCAGCACCAGCTCCCACCAGCCCAGGCTGCCCCGAGCACTGCCCAGCCTGGCCCTGTGCTTTAGTGCTGACACTGACTCACAGTGCCCTGACTGGCAGCATTCCCAGGCCCTGATAACCTCAGCATTCCCTGCCAGCAGCCAGCACAGCTCCTGCATCTCGCTGAGTCCCTCTGGCCTCACCTCGTACCATTGAGGTGTTTGTAGTGTGTATCAGCAAGAGCAAAGAATCAAGTGTTGTTTAGAAGTGGGAAATTGGTTGATTTAAATCTACTTTCCTATATGGAAAGAAGGAAATATTTTGAGATGTATAAAATAACAGAAAAAAAAATTAAATCTTTAATGAAAGATTTGGCTCAAGATGTGTCCTGTGCTAATTGAATTTTTTGCTTTTGTTTTTTTTTGTTTTGTTTGTTTTTTTAACTTGTTTGGCTGTTTAGTCTTTCCTGAATCAGTTGAAGTTTATGTTGTCATCTGAACTTCAAATTGCATTTCCAGGGTGCAGGCATGAATCAAACACAAATGAAGGAAGCCCAGGGCTCAACTCTAGCAAATCAAAAAAACTGTCAGGGAGATTTAGCTTTGTGTTCCCTTTTTCTCACATATCTGTACTGCAACAGTCAGCAGGGAAGTTAAGCTTTTAAATATATATTGAGACAAAACTTTTGAATTTCAATGGATTTTTTTATTTTATTATAAAATTAACATTTATATATCCATCAAAAAAATGCACAGAAGTTTGCACATAAATTAATCAACTATGAAGGTTCTTCCATGAATTAAAAAAGAAAAATAAAAGACACCTTCCCTTTAAACACCAAACTTTTTTTTTTTTGAAGCACATTATTTTTTGTTGAGTTTTGACTCGTTCTTTGAAATTGTTTTTTACAATGAAGTCTCTGAAATCTAGCATTTATCTTTAATTCATCCCTAGGCTAAACACACAACAAAGCTCTTTGCTGAAGATAGATCATGCCAGAAGAACAGAAATGCATCAGACAGTTCTCTGGGTCATATACTCAAAGAACTGCTACTTGCTGACTTTCCAAAATATAACAGATATTTTATTGATCTGTCGTCTTTATTACCATAATCCTATCTGCTTTATTGCTATTATGGCATGTGATCTGTGATCACTTGAGTTTTTTGTTCTCTAAGGTATCAAATATAATACAGCCTCGGTCACTTGTAGTTTTAAGATTGTTTCTGCATCTATTGATCTTTCAGCTTATTAAACTGCAGGGAGTATAAATTCAAGAGCTTGCTTGCTTGAGAGATGTTTGCAAGTTTAGTTTCTTGTCGGATAGAAATCTCTGTGATACAAAGAAGGAAAAGACAATCAGAGTGGTTTTCTTTCGGAGGTGAAAGGAGGGAATGTTGCAGGGTGCAATGGTGGGTGGGCAGGACCAGGCACCCCGAGGTGTGCTGCTGCTGCTGCTGCCCCACAGATGTTGGTAACAGCTGCTTCTCTTCAGTCTGGACAGCTCCACCTCAGCCAGAGGTTTTCTGGGCAGAGAACATAATCCCCTCGCTTGAATTTCAAATGATGCTTTCCATTCCTGAACGGCAGAAATGAGCTCCCTTCTTGAAATTCTCTGAGGTGCTCCCTTTTGGTGGCTCTTGTATTTGAACAGAGCTGGTTTGCTCCTTCAGGTTTCTATTGGTGTAAAGTTTTTTCTGGCATGTGTGTGTGTGGAGCAGTTGATGAGCCCAGGGTTGTTTTTTTTTTGTATTCTTTTAAAAACAAAAAATTGTACTTGTTATTTAGTATAAGCCTAAACAATACAAATCAATACAGTTTTAACAAAAACTGGTTATTTCTTCTTCAAAAATTAAAATCAAACGAAATTTATATTAAAAAAAACAGAGCTTGGTATTTTCAGAGCCTTAGCAGGCAAATGTATTTACCTTCATGATGATTTTTGGAAAGAAAAAAGTATTAAAAAGTATTAAAGCATTAAAACTCCCATTTATTTGATGCTGTTTGCAATGTAAAAATTTTGTTATAATTTTTAGCTAACGTTAATGTAACTACTGTCAGGAAAATATGCAAACTTTCATGCGATAAATCACTCAACATTTTGTAGATCTAGTCACTGATTCTTTTTATTTCCTATTTTTTTGGGTCTATTCTATAGTGAAGGCTATGTATTTATCTGCTTAACATTATAAAAATGAAAATATTACGTGAACATGAAATTGTGAGGGGTTTTTTAATTTACATACTGCCCAAATCTTATTGATAATTAAAAGAAATAAAGATTCTCTGTCTGAGAGCTTTGCCAGGTGTACCTTGCCTTTTTTTTCCCTTTGCAATGTTATACTATGGATGAAGTCAATTTTGCACTTTGTTGCACAGTGGAAATTCACCTTTCTTGCATAAAAATCTGCCTACTTGGAGCAGTTGTTTTAAAAAAATAAAGGCAGGAAGCAGCTATGAAGAAAAACAGCTGAATACTTCAGAGTGGGAAATACTTGGGCAGAGGGAAGTTGTGGCTGTTGACGCCCTGGATCAGGTACAGTTATGAACCTGAGTGTGTTATTGAAGCTGAACCAAATGCTGCCTTTAAAACCAGAAATTTGTCTCCAGTCCCAACAGACATATTTGAAGTAGCAAGTGCTCAGTGTATAAATGCTTTGATCGGATTAGCAGATTTGAGGATTAACTTTGTCTGTTTCAGAAATAGAAATCACTTTTTTTTCTAAAAATCTCGTATGCCTGCATATGTATGCTAGTTTTCAGAAGTTCTCCTTTCTTTTCTTATTTATACTTTAATCCTGGATAATATAAATGTAGGCACATATAACACATTGTATGATTAAAACTTGTGAGAAAAATGGATCAAAAGTCTGTTTTCATTCACTTGAGTCAGCGGTCCTAAATCTGTCTCTCACAGGTACTGGTTATTCACCTGACATGGTCACAAAGTACCCCCTGTCAGCTGACAATTGTCTGCCTAAAGCTTAGCCTATAAGAAGGAATTACTCCCCCCCTCTTTCTCCATGTATTTGGGAGTAAAGCTGGAGTGAGTTAATTTTGAAAATCTGGAGTGCTTGCTGAAAGCAGTTGGGTGTATGAGGACTGTAAAATCTAATATGTACTGCATTATATATCTGTAGTTTTAAGAATGGTTCAAAACTGAGACTTCACCATTTCTCCTTTTTTGTGGGAGGGCATGAAATGGACGATGTACACTGGAAAGATGAGGAAATATATAAAAAACTGAATATAGAAATGAATCTGGTTGTTGTGGTTTGAAAAGCAGCCATCGTGCCTGTGAGTGAATTTGTTTTCAACAAGAAAGTTTCCGTGGCAGATTTATGGAGCAGGTAACCAAATTGTCGTGGTAAAGTATAATCACTCCAATACTCCATAGAGAAAATACAGATGAATTTCTGTATACAGATGACTGAAATTTCAAGCTAGACTTTAAAGATTCTGTATTTTCAGTGGTTTTTCAAGGAGAAGATGGGTTTGGTTTGGCTTTCAGACTTGTAGCTCTCAAACAAAATTGCAAGTGAGAGGACTGCAGCCTCTGTAGCAATTGAAAATACAGTATCAGCTCCTAAAAAAGAGCATGATTATCACTAGATTTATAATTGTTGGATGAATTCTTAAAATAGTAATAAAACTGATTTTTATGTTTTGATTAATTAGAAAACAAATCTGAAATACATAGTTCAATGAAGGATTCTTAATGTATTATATTTTTAGATTAATAGAAATTGATGACAGCAGTAAAGTCAAATTACTGTCCTCTGGTTATAGGATTTTATAGGAAAACCATGTTTTGAAACCTTTTTCATAAACTGCAGTAAGTAAAACCTTCAGACGGGGTCAATTATATTTTCAAAGGTTTAGAAAACAGAAGCAATATTAAACATTCTTGTTATCCCCCAGTGAAGTGAAATACTGTTTGCTGCAGTACCTCTGCAGGTTTGGGGCTTCATGTAGATCACTCACAGCCTTTATTTGGTTGCAGTAGCATTCTGCTCTTTGTATCATATTGCATTTGGATTGTGTATGAGTCTGATTCTTGCTGCTGCTTGAATTACAGATTATTGTATTTCATACTACTTTAACTCTTGTGGGCTTTTTATTTCATGCTATCTACATAGGCTTTAAAGTGCAAAATCTTTTTCTGGCAGCTGCTCCTCCTGTGGTTCCTGTTTGCACAAGCAGGAGCTGCACTGATGGCAGTTTGATCAGGGAGGAATGTATCACGTACTGTATGCAAATTTCTTTTAGTTTAAAATTATTTAGAACACTTGCATACAATGCATTAAGCAATTCCCCTCAGATTTAGGGGGGGAAAAAAACGCTAAAAAAAGATTCATCCACTCCTACTTGAAAGTTTTTTTTGGCTAATTAAATGCCTTTTTTCAGGTCCCTTCCCCTCTCCCCCCCATTAGCATTATGAAACAGGTTAGTAAAGTCACGGTTTCTTTCGAGCTATTTTAATAACATTACTTTGGTACCTCATTTTCACAGGCATTTTTGCTGTGCTTAATAAAGAAGTTTGATCTGTTAATGTTGTGGCTTGATTTGGTAGACAACGTGAATATTTTATCCCCTTTTGGTTTGTTTATTACAATGTCCAAGGCACTGAGTATAGACATTTTGTATTTCTGAATGGGAAATTGAAGGAGAAGCAAACAGTTTTGGTGGAACTCTCTGTATTATTTTTGGACTGGAGAAACCTGACATCCAAGAAAATTGCTTGTGCAGTTAGATTTTGTTTTTTTCTCCATTGTGGTGGATTACACACTCAGCTTTAGAACAAAAGAAATGATGATTTATGCAGTACATAATGGTCCAGGGGTAATGAGTGTGTCACTGCATGCTTTGTGAAAATGAAATTCAGGCAACCATAATGTATAGAATAAATTGTGACAACTGTGAATTAGAGACCCATAATTCCACTGGGGAGTTCTGAGCATGACATAAACTTCAAATGTGAAGCTTGGGTGGTTTCTGGTGCTCCATCACTGGAGCTTAGAAGAATTAATTCCTGTTCAAGGCCCTTGACTCCAAATTCATGAAATTTTCTTTTCTTGTTCAACATGTGAACCTCATGATTTTTACCATTTTAAGCAGCGTGTCCCCACAGCTTTTATCAGGATATCTTTCATGCTCCCAGTGTGTTCCCTTGTTGTAAGTTTATGGAAAAGGGCAAGAACACCTTTCATTTTCAAACTACTGCAAACTGACTTCTCAGCTGTACTCAGAATGGTTTTATTATTGTCTCGTTTAAATGTCCAAAGCTGCTCATCAGTGAGGCTTAAAGTCCATGACCTTGTGTTTGATAAAAGCTCTTAGCTCCATATGTGTGTTTTTACAAGGAATTTAAAGAGAAAATAAGTGTGTTGTGGTTCTAACTGCTGTTAGTTTCTTGTGGAGTTGTGCAGATTTTAAATAAATGGTTGAAACATATTTTTTTATGCATTTCATCTCTTAAGAGTTATTTGGGAAAAAAAAATTAAGGGATTTCTACAGAAAATGGGTGTTTTTGTTTTTAAGTGATAGAAAGTACTTGTGAACTTTATGATACATATTTATTATAGGCTGAAAAGTGGGTAACTTTGTACAAATTGAATAACAGATTATAAGCATTTCATGGAAGATAACAAAGATGTTCATTTCAATGCATCAGTTCTTCAGAATCACAGGTACTGAGTGCTCTTGCTACATAAAGTGTGTTGTCTCTTAGGCTGTGTATGTTTCTCTTGCATATGAATTATGAAAAGTACATTTCGTTCCCTCAGATTCAGGTTTTAATCAAAAGTCTGTGTTCTTTCCATTTTTTAAACATTTACATACACACCGAGTGTATGTGCGGAAACTGGTCTTGTATTAAAAAACTAAATACTTTTGTTTCTGTATTAGGTTTGAAGTTTGCTAGTGTTATTTTAACAATCAGTGTAGTAAGCCTTTTCCTTTTATGCAGACACAGTACTGATGACACAAATATTATTGCTGGAATTCTGTTATTATTGATTCTTTTTTTAACTGTAGTTCCTAGGATGTTTGGGATCCCACAATGCAAACTGAGACTGATGCCAAGGCTTCAGAACAGAAACAGTCCTGAAACAAATTGTTCTTGGGACTGAACTACTGGGGCCTTTCACAGATTTTTGTTTTCTTCCTGATTTGCCAGAGAACAAGGAGAAGCTGACCATGGAAATACCATTATCTGTGTTTAATACCTTGAGAAGAGAAGCACCAAGTAATTTAGTGACTAATTCAAGGTTATGCAAAACTCTGTGGCAAAGCTGGGATTTGAGCCTGGTACTTTCAAGTCCAAGGTTAATATCTCAACCACCAGACTGTTCTTCCTCTAAGAACGTAGCTTTTATTTTAACCCGAAATTTCACTTTACTGCAAAACTAAAATCCCTTTGACTTAAATTTTCCATAGTTACTCTCAAGTAACAGGGGACTAAAGAACTGCTTCTGAAAAGTCTGACTATTATATTTTTTGGTAAAAAAACTGATATTTGAAAGCATGTTTAAGCTTAAGTAGTAAGACTTATGCTTTCTTTGAGTTTTTCTTTAATTTGCCACCTAATACTGTAGATACTTTTATTATTTCCTGTAACTGTTTCTGGAAACCAGACAGATTGTGTCTATCTCAGCAATATTTGAAGTACAAAGCGTAGTTGTTATATTTCTTCTCTCTTTCAATATATATTTATAAAATGGAAGCTGTATTCTGAAGAAATTATTAATAATGTGACAATTCAATGTTCTAAAATTTAAAGCCGCTGTAGAGGGGCAATTGACATCAGACTTGATTTATATTGTAGCTCTCACTTTAAAGAATTAAAAGTATAGTGTTCAAGACAAAAAAAATGAAGTATGAGTACATGCTGCCTTTCTAGAAGATACTTTATCATAGAGCAGAATGATTTATTCTAATGCAACTTGTGAAACTCCATCTGGAATAATAGGGGAGTTGTTTTACAATTCAGCCCTGAGAAAGGGTGACAAGGCAGGACCAGTAACTGGAAGAACAACAAATAATTAGGAGTGTAATCAATTATTGGGAAAAAAATGGAACATTAAGGAACTCTGAATATCTGTATATCTAATGTGTGTGCTGCTTTAGGAAACAAGCGAGCCTTTTATTTGCCAAAATATTTTCAGGGGAACTCAATTTTCAGATGCAGCTTTAATGATCTGGTTTGTTAAGATGCCAACTGGGGTAGAAATAAATGTAATGGTACTTTTGGATATTGTTCATTCTTATTCACTTTGCTCTGTGCTGTATGCTAATACCTGGTCCTCTTAAACTAATTCAGAAGATCTTGTAAATATTTTAGTGAATGGATAACGTAGTTTAAATGTTTATACATCTTATCTATACAAGGATATTGAAGAATGGTAACAATTTCACAATATTCCTGAAACACAGATTTAATTTGTTTTATGAATGAAGAAATGAAGACATAGAAAAGTTAAAATAATTCCATCAGAAGGCTGCTGCAGTGCAGGGAAGACAGCTGCAGTGCTCAGGAGATTTGTGTTGTCTTCCCAATTGTCATTTAGCAAGTGCTTTGTTCTGGCTCAGTGTACTGTGCAAAAGAGGACTTTTTTATCCTTTCTTCTAATCCAAATATACAACCTTTAAACCCACCTCTACCTTCTTACACCAAAAGGGAACCATTTCATTTTAATGGAAAAATATGCAAAAGTTAGGCTCTAATAGTCATGGAATTGTTTAAATTTTCTAAACTTATTGATCATTTCATATGCTCTTTACTAGTAGTCTATAGTATTTGGATTACGGAAGAATTCCAAGGAAAGCCAGAGATGGCCAGCTGATTGTGACCTTTGCTCAGTTGTTGTTATAAAATTTGTGAAATGTTTCTGCTTGTTAGTGAAATTATTATCTAGGAACAAAGAGTTTTTCTGGGCAGGATTATAGCCACTGCATGCTAATTAATGGAACAAAGGGATGAGGATTACAGAAGCAATAACAGTAAAATATCCAGAACAGTTGCACTGGGACATTATCTTCCTGTCAGCTGTGCTGCTGTGTGCTTTGGCACATCTCCTCTTGTCATCCCACAGTAACCAGAGACTTTTACCAGGGCCTCACAGAAACGCCTCGCTCTGGCCGTGTGGCTTTTCTTTTCCTGAAGAAATCCTACCCACAGGGTCAGCAGGACCAGATGGGGAGCAGAAAACAATCTAATGCTGGTATTCTGAGTGAGATGTCAATGGCTGACCAGAAGGGATAGAGGATGGGTGATTTCTGCAACCACCAATTGTGAGAGAAACTGGTTAGGGTGAAGTGATTCACTCTTCCAAAGTGCACGGTGGCAATTTGTGTATCCTCAGTCAGTTCTGGCATGAGATCCCAATGTATAGAGAGATTTTCTCAGCTAGCAGGGTCATCAAAGAGTTCTAAATCTGGTAACTGATAGTTAAGTTTTTGCTGGAAAGTATTGCAGTATGATAAAAGGTTGTTTTGCTGAAGAATGTTTTCATTTCTAGTACTGAGTACCAGAAATCAGATATTCTTAGCATATTCTCTAGATATTCTGAATTTTCTTCAATTTCTACTCCACTGTTTTATTTAGAAATGTTGTCTTGTCAGGGCTTCTAGTGGCTCTTTTTTTAATTTATCCTATCTCACACCTTGAGGCCCCTAAACTCTGATTTTTAGATAATTAAGTGGGTTCATGTGATTTTTCTGTTTGTTGTTTTGGGAAGAAGTTTCTGCCAACCACAAATCTCTTCTACAGTGATCACCAAACACTCTTCATTTGAACCAAGAACATAAAGGGGCTGGATTGGAATATTTTCATGCTTATTTCTTGACTTTTTTTTCAAATGCACTATTGACAGAAAAGCTGTAAAACTGACAGAAATCAAAGTAACATTCTTTAATGTAAACTTGCAAAATTTTCTGATTTATTGCAGTAAATTGTCCCTTTAACTGTTTCCTATAAATGTATAATCTTATTTTTCTAACTTTCATGGGTGTACTCAAGTGATTGGCACTATTCTTGTGGTTTGACTTTTCATCACCAGTTGGAACAGGAAAACTTTGAAGAACGAGCCAAAAGCAAATTAGGAACAGTGCAGTTTTCTGTTTGTTTTAAAGGCTGGAAAACATTCCCATATCAGCTAAGGGATTGTTCAGCATCCATGTGATTAGGGTGTTGTAGAGACATGCAGAGATGTATGATGGCACCATTAAAGCATGGATAAAGCTCAGGACTCCCCACAAGCTGAGTGTCAGTGAAGTGTTGCAGGTAGGCTTGGGCTGCTGCTGCAAAATGACCTTTTCTGTGTTCAAATGCCCTTTAGGAGAATTTGGGTGTAGGTATCTGTTGTGTTCCACTGTGTGAGGAGTTATTTTAAAAATGGATGATCGGGAACAAGGCAGAGAAAGTTGCTTTTATTATGCTGTAGAGTTTTCAGTTATCAAAACCCTTCCCAGCAGTGATTCTGTGATAGGAATACAAGCTTTTTCAGAGTCAGGAATTTCAATGCAAACATTGAAAGCAAACATAAAATAAATTAATAATGCTATGTAAAAGTAATGTGGTGATAGTTTAAGTTAGAATTCTAGAGCAGGAAGAAATGCATGTAGTGCATCCCATGATTAAAGTGGTCCTTGTGAATTGTTTTCAGTCTGTGTTTAAAAAAAAAATTGTAGGTGGTGTTCTACTGAAGTCTTTAAAGATATCTTGCATCTTTTGCCAGTGGCTATTATGCATTCAGGCACCTCAGGAACAAAGAAATGACAGAGAAATGGATGGCCTGGGTTTAACTAAGTAGATGATGGTACAGATGAGGCCTGATAAGCTTAACACTCCATCTCTGTGCTGCCACTGTGGTTTGCAAGGAGATTAGAACTGTCTGACTGTGAGGAGGGCAAGCTCCACAAATTCACTCATACATGGCAGTTCTGTAATGAGGTGATACTTCATTCCTTAAACTACTGAACTAGAACTGCACAAACAGATGTGTGCCTCTGGCAGTGCTGTGCAGGCAGCACGGGCTCCGCCGTGCCTCCAAATGCAAACACAGTGTCCACTGGCCACGATTAAATTTCATCACTGTACACTATTCTTTGTGTGTTTGTAATAATAAGGGACAAGTGATGTTCCTGTGGAAAAGGAAAAGTAAATTTAAGGGTGTTTATAAGGCAGGGTAGAGTTTGAAGTGTGTCTAAATAATTATTATAATTTTCAGTAGATGAACGTGTCAAAATTTGATGCTGGAAATTGAGAGTACCTTTCCCTTGGTTATTTGCATTATGTTGTTTCACAGCAAAACTTTCAGAAAGCTCACAGTATGGAGATGTGGCCCCGCTTCGAGTGTTTTACACAGTGAAAAGCCCAAGGTCAGCTCAGACTCAGAGCTCACCTTTTCTGTGTTTGGGGGCAGCAGTTTCACAGAACCACGGAAGGATGTGCAATGGCCACTGAGAGCCCGATTCACAGAGAGTTATCTGTATGTGCTGACTTGTGCTGCCTGCTTTAATAGCACCACTTGTGATTTTAACTTCAGTACATGTTAATTACTCTGCTGCTTAGAGGCCTGAATGCAGTTCACCAAGGCCATTGCTTTGTGGTGTGTACTGAGGAATTTATCAATAGGTTGCCTCGCAGTGACCTGTGATTGTGGTGCCTTTGTTTGATGTTCAGAGGTTTAGTGAAATTGTGCATTTTTATTAAGCAATGAAATAGTAGGAATCTGCTGATGGCAGTTTGCTGAATATTGTCACGAAGAATATACTTTAAAAATGGAAACTTTAATTTCCATGTCTCTGAAAATTCACTGTTAATTATAGCATCCTAAGGTTTACTTTATACAAAAATAGTACTTAGAAGAACTTTAACACAATGAATATTAAAATTCTGTTCTTCAGAAAGCAGCAGCACTCTCTTTAAAACCAGAGAACCAGTAACTTTATCTTGTTTCTTCTCCTCGAACCTTGCTGGTCTAGAGACAGTCCATCAGATTAACAGCACCTCCAAATATTTTTTTTCCCAAGAAGGGGTCACTTCTATTAGATGCTGATTACTTAAATCTTGTCTTTTTTTGAATTGCCAAGAAAGGGCATTATTTAATTAATAGGGGAGTTTGATCAAAGAAACTAATCTGCAGCATAAATGTAGTTTTCAGTGACGAGGCTTGCCATTATGGGATATTGAACCACACAAGGCTTAGAACATTTCTACAAATACATTCACTAGGGGAGTGTTTGTGCTTCAGGAAATGTAATTTTAGGAATTGGTCATTTTTGATAATGAAAAACCCAACCAGAGCAAGATCTTTTATTTGAGAAACTAATTTTCAAATTGCAGTATTTGAAAATATCAACTGCTATCTGCATATGCTCCCAAAAACACAAGCTGTTTTCTCTATGTGCAAATAAAAGAATATTTTTAAAGTGCTCTAAACATATAAACAGAAAAGGTACAGAAAGGAGATAATGTGTTCATTTAACAATCAAAAATTTTTATGTGTTTACTGTGTTCTTCTACTTGCTTCCTCTCATGTGTGAAGGGAGCGAAAGTAAATTAATTACCATTAGCCTGAAGGAGAGCACACTGTGTTCTTTACAACTTCATAGTATTGATCTAGCTGTTATTCATGGCTTCCATTCTCTGCTATGCAGATTGATGCATCTTTAATTCATAGATACATTATCATTAATAGTGGTTTATTGACCAAGCAAAACAAAGCTGTTGTTGGGTCCTTTCTAGTGCCGAAGCTCTGGGCTTTTTCTGATAAATTTATTAGTTTGTGCAGTCTATTACAGTCTCTGGAGTTAGATGGTTTATTTCTATACACTAGGGTGATGATCTGTTGTGGTGCTGTATGTAATGTGCATTTTTTGTGAGATCAACACTGTTGGTAATGTAATGAATTCCTAAATTGCAAAAAACCCTTTCTGCTCCTTTTGACAATCAGAAAAAAGCTGAATAAGCATCTCCATGTTTGTGTACATATTTTACAGCTAACTAAACATAGAATATTCTCTAAGTAATAGAAAAAAGAATGTGCCCTGCATTTTAACTTGAAATAGTTTTGGTTCAGATTTGATTTGGGCAAATTTCTTTTAAGTTTTTGAAAACAGCACTAAACTGATGGTTTTTTGAAATGCTTCCAGTCTCATCAGATACTGACATGTGGGTACACAGAAATAAATCTACTCTAGCTTGGTAGCCAATTTATTTTGTTGTTTAGTTTTGTGGGATTTTTGAGAGGAAAAAAGACAGATTTGTAGTACAGGCGTGAGACTACACAAATTTCTGAGTAGAGGGTCTGAATCTGGTTCATTTTTGATGATAGGTTTTGATGAAGGTGATATCATTATGTAGCTATGTGCACTTCATAAAAATGTCTTGTGCTGTCAATTTTGGAGGAAATAAGGGCAGAGTTTGGGGCTGCTGTACTTCAGTCCTCTCTGCAACGTCTGAAATTGCTCAGGGTTTATTTACTCTTTGCAGTGGTGTTTGAGAATACCTGCATGTGGGTATGAAGTGATTCAAAGGTTACCATTGTCTAGATTATTCATCCAATTGTCATAAAAAATCTCAACCAACCAGAACAAACCAAAAAAAATAGGAAAAACAAACCAAAGAAAGAGCTACAAACAGAACTCTGACTGGGATTTTGATGCACAGGACTTTTCCTTAATGAGGTTTCAAGTGTCATTTTTAAAACTGTGAGGGAGGAAAAAGTCTGTTGGGGGAAAAACATATTGAGAGCCAGCATGCCAGATGCCAATCTAAGGATCTCATAGCTAAAAGGTCCAAAGAGAAAAGGATCTGCACAAGTTCTGCTGTACAGGGCATTAGTTTATATCATATTACAGCCTTTCAAAGGCAGTTATTAAATATTGGATTAAGGGTGGTTTGGCAGTTGATCTTTAACCCTTCCTTTGTCCTTGTCTGTTCACCAGCTTGTTTTATGAAGCTTTGAGGGAAATCACGATGGAAATACTGCTCTCCATGAGGATGCAGAGAAGCTGGCCATCCTGTACTCTTGTGAAGTTTTATAAGTGACTGGGAATCACATATGGAAGTGAAAAGCATTAGCTTGTGTGGCAAAACCACAAATATGTTTTCACACTTCTAGGCAGTGCCAAATGCTATAGTTAGGTTTCCAAATATTTTTTTTTAATGGGTAACTTGCTGAATTCTTCTCAAGGCATCTGCACATAGACCACATGCAGGTGGTCTGATTTTCAGAGATACTGGGAATAGATTAATGTCGCTGGCTTTGATGTGAGTGAGGGGAGTTCAGATTTTGAAAACATAGTAATTTTTAATGTTCAGTGGTGAGATGAAGAATTGGGAGCCTAAATTTAGGTGCTCAAATTCAGGTTTTTGGCTGTTATGCTTTTTCTTTTTATTACAAGTCTCCTTTGATCTGTAGTGCTGTGACACCTGTCTGAAACCCTAAATCAATATAAATACTTTTATCAGGTGCGTACAGAAAAGTGCAATGACGAGCCAGAGCAGCAGGAATCAATGCTGTGTCCTTCAGAGTGACAAACAATGAAATATAAAGCTCATTTAAGAGTAAACGTTGAAGGTACCACACAATGGTTTAGATAGAGAACATTGCACAACATAATTTGTGTCCTGAGGAGATTGTGTTTCCTTTTCTGAGGAACAAAACCCATCAGTGATTCTTAAAAGCAGTGCTATTGGACCTTCTCAAAAGGCATGGATATTGTTAAGCAAAGGTTTATATTGGAACACAATTCTTTTTTCTCTTTTATTTTTTTTCCTTCATACATTCCACTTTATTTCAAGTTTTCTTGGCTGCTCATTTTATTTTTTTGCTCATTTAGGGACAACCATGAAGAGTGGGAAGACAATTGTGTAGTTTTTCTTAGATGGAAAATAAGTGTTGTCTAATAAAAGCCTATAGAAATAGCAAAACTCAGTATAAGAGCTGGGTGTAAGGCAGGCATAGGTCAAGGAAGAATAAGGAGAGAAAAAGACTTTCAGCGATAAGAGGAGTAAAAAGAAAAAAAATCATTACCAGAATGTCTGATTGAAAAAATTAGTTTGTTGTATCCTGTGACTTTACAGCACAAAGTAAGCTCTCTCTTTTGGCTGTTCTTGTTTCCAGTAATGAAAGAGGCTTTTGGAGAAGACTAATGCAGCTTTGTGTACAAAAGAAAATGTTGTAGTATCTCATCCCTGCTGAGAATTGGTGAGGGTAGGGAGTTGTCAGGTTCCTTACTTCTGAATCTTCAGAGGCTTAGAATAAATGTCCAGGGCAAAAGGATTGCTTTGGTGTTTTGTGAGGAACAGATTAGTTATACATGCTTTTAAATATACTTACTTTCACCTGAAAATATGGTGAAGGCTTTGCTTTGGATGAACATGCTCTCTGGATCATGTTTAATTCTGCAGGTTTGTACCAATAGGTGTTTTGTTCCTCTTGTAGAGCAGTTTATGTGAAATACTGTAGCGAGTTTTCAAGAGTATCGAGAACAACCTTATGGAAAAGGAGTCTTCAGGGCAGTTCCAGAATGTTCTTTTGCAGTTTAAATGAGGGCTTTATGTTCTTTTTTAAAATAGAAGTAAAGGTGTGGGTAATTGTATAGACAGCTTCTGTGAAATATATTTCCAAAGCAGCTTTTAATAGCCTTTGTTAACTGGCTCTTGAAGCATCCTTGCTGGCCTGTGGGGATGTTTCAGATGTCTGAAAGAATTTGCAAGACAATAGTTTACTTTTTCAGCTGTTTTCAATTGTGATTAAATCCATATTCAGGAGAGCTGGTGAGGTGACCCTCCAGTTAAAGGAGTTCCAAGTGCCCTCGGCCTCTGCAGTGGGGCTCTGGAGGCAGCAGCCAGGCAAACATTCCCAAAGGTTTGTTACTCTGGCTAGCACTGACCAAAGCAACTGTGTTAAAGGGAAAGATGGGGACGTATTTCCAATTTCTATCTGCTTGGAATTAGATTGCCTAACTCGTTATTTGGATCACCCATTTGTGGTGATTTTTTTTTTCATTAGCTACTTTGAGTAAAAATTAAAATACTTAATTAATCTCAGAGAGCAAGCATTTGAACCTCCTGGAGAATGTTTCCTTATCTTTTTTTTTTTTATTAGATGTTATAATTTGTGCATCACCCGTGTGACTGCTTTGTTAAAATTGTATTTGTGATGAGAAGCACTCTGTGGCAGAGTTGCTTTTTTCTTCCCCACTAGCCCAGCTGTTTTTACCATGCTTGTATTGGAGAGTCTTCCAATTAATGCTGTTTACATGGCATACTCGGTTATATAGATGCTATATATGTTTATATAGAGATAGATATAAACATATCTCATTGTGAAAGGTTCAAAGAGACACCTTGTGTGGCATTTCTCTGGTGGGGCAGAGGAATGCTGCTAAATCAGGAGTTGGGTTGTTTGGTTTTGATGATCGTTCAGCTAAATGCTTTAATGGATTTGGTTTTGTAGAATTTACATATAGCCCTGAGGTAAAAATAGGTCAGAAGTAAATATCTTCATACAGATTAAATATGCTGGGGGTATAGTGCCCTTGCAGTGATTTCAATGTGTAAATTATTTTGCAAGGAAAGCAATAACTATCCTTGTCAAGTCTGCTGATGATAACAAATCTCCCAGGATTGCTGGTCTTTGGCTGTAATTACCAGGTACAGCGTTGAGTAGCTAATCACAGTAAAGCAGTATGCAAAAAACATTCCAATGTTTTGTTTTTAAAGTGTGTTTTGTAAAGTAACCAAAGTGGACTTTGAGGCAACAGGAGTTCCTCAGACACCAGTGTGTGCAAGAGTCAAATGTGACAGGCTAATCCAGAGCTCCTAGGAGCTGTTTGATGAAGTGAGTGAGAATTTCCATGCAGAAAATGAGTGTGCCATCACACTGGGCATTGCTGATGGATTTCATCAACACAAAGAGGTTCAGGAAAGGTTAATAGGAGTGTGTAATGTGGTGTAACACAAACTCTCAATTACTAAGGAGTTCTCTAATGTCAAGGTGAGGAGAAGTGTGCCATCGTGGCTCATCTTGCCATGCAGATCAAGGGGAAGTTAACAAAGTTGACTGCGGTTTATCGAGCAGGGCACTGGAGGAATAACCAAGAGAGCTTGTTTTCTGTAGCTCTGAACTGTTGTGTGACATTGGGAAGATTACTGAATTTAAGGATAGCTCAATATCCTCTTCTACATGGAGATTTTGATAGATACATGCTTTATAAAGTTTTTGAAACTCTGTGGATGAAAAACTTTATACCAACTCTGAACTAAAATAATTTTGTTCAACAGCAAAACAAAAAAAAATAGTTGTTTATTTTGTTAAAGTTGCTCCACTGAAAGAATTCATTTTAGAGTCAGGAGGATCAGATAGCAGCATAACAGTGGCACTCTAACAAAACCACCCCAGCATGGGGTCAATGTGATAAGGGGAAAATACAAAATCTTGTATGAATGAGAGATTCACAGATGAGTCTATCAGAGGAGTGCACCATCTGTATTTGGTATCTCTGCTGTGCCTGTGCCATCTGAGTACCCTTCTGCTCAGTGGAAAAGCTCAGACTCCCACTCACATGCGTGTGTAATGCTGGAGAAGGCTCCTTATTTGGCTTCCAGTCGGGTTTATTCCAGCAGTTCATACATGGTTAGTGACCCCTCAGCTCTAATGAGGCATTCAGAAGCTGTGCTGGATGATTTTAAATCTTCTACTGGGAATTGCTCTACCATCTCCCACATGCAGAAGGGATGTGTGAAAGAGCTCATGCCACATAAGGTTTGAACTGTCCCATCAATTTATACATGGATATTGTCTTATAAAATACTGTGATAGAATTTCCAGATGAAAAGTGATTTGTATTTGTGTTGATTCAAAAGTCCAAAGCCATATTTTGCTATAATTTCTTCTCTCTGCCTAGCTTTAATTTCGACAGAACTGTTAATGGGGTAAGGCAGCAAACTAATGAGACCTCTTGAGTTTGTTCCATATATATGGCAGGTTTTGGGTTCTGTAATTTAAAGAGTCCACAAAACCAAACCTATATAAAGTGGAAAGAGGAAGAGGTGTTTTTAAAACACCCTGAATAAAAACACCCTGTAGATTGTGATGTTTTAAAAAATTTTGTGCAGTTGTGCTAAAAAAATCAAACATGTGAAAATCGTTATACATTAAGAGGAGCAGAGGAAAATGAAGGGGGTAGATTGTGATGAAGAATAGATTATTAAGAGAAAAAAGAATTTCTTTATGCATAGAAAATTAGTTTATTATCAATAAACTTCTGATCCCTACAATTTAAAAGAACTTGACATAAAAATTCAGAGTGACTTCACTTGAAAAAGTCAACTTGAGTGATAAATTCACGCCTTTAGGGGCAAAGAATATGGTCAGAACTGTGGCATAACTTTTGACTCTGTAACTAAAGAAATTGCTTTAAGAGATGCAAATTGTATCAGCTGTGAGCTTTTTGCAGCCTTTCAGTCTCATTAATTACATCTGATTGTTGGGGCATCTCAAATATAGAATCAAAATAATTCTAATAAGTTTATTAACTCCTGTGGCCCTTCAGTGCAGCACTGCCTCTCTGAAGGGAGTCACTGTTAGGACTTGCATGGCAGAGGGAGTGAAGCAAATCTGAACAGTTCAACCATTGCATAGCACAGCCCTTCTGCTGGGCCAGAGATATTAATTGAAATCAAAAGTTGGTGATTTAATCAAAAATGTATGTTTCTGCAATCTCACTTTACATTCGCAGTGTTCAGGCTTGAACATCTGAAAGTGGTTTTTTGAAAACGGCATGGAGTAAACACACATTTAATTTTTTTCATGGAAACAATGGATAGATTGGATATTTGATCTGCCATTTGCATGCTGGTTCTGCCTTTTCATTATAAAACATAAAATGTATATATATAAATGCACATATAGTTTTAATATGCCTGTGACAAAATCTCTCAGCCAGCAACATTTGTGAAGTGTGTGCAATAGAGCTACGAGGGCACCTCAGAGGCAAATAGCAGTTCCAAATATGCAGCACAGAGAGATGACTTTTAAAGTATTATTACAAGATTCCTGTCGAATTCCTTTCTTTAATCAGGATGGTAGTGGTATTTACTGGCTCTGAAAATCCCAGGGAGTGGGAAGAATTTTCATCATAAATGGGTGTAGTGTTCTGCAGATGTACAAAGCAGCCAGAGCCCTTTGGAAAGACTGAGACTAAGGACGGTGTGCACATGTGTAAGTAACTTGAAATATTTCTGTATACAGCACAAAGGTGAAATTTTGATTTTTATAGGACTTGATAGAAGTAGATACAAATAAGAACACAAAGACTATGTTTCTCTTTAGGATAAAAATAAGGAGAAAAGTATTTGAGCTCTAGCCAACAGTTTTGATTCAGGAGTGGACTTCTATTTCTGCCTTGGTCACTCAAACTCTGTGGGTTTTGGTGTGGTTTGGCTTTGTTTTGTTTTTGTTTGTGGGATTCTTTGGTATTTTTTTGTTAGTACTTCTTGGGTTGTGTATTTTTGTGTTATTCTTTCAATGCCAAATATTTAGGTTGCATTAAACACTTCTGATCTGTGTTTTGCACAGATTGCTTTTTGGTTTGTTATTTCTAGATGATCATTTACCAAGAAAAAGCCCCCACACCTAAACCAGTGAAAAACATAAAAGCATTAAGGGTTCTGACAGTGAAATACTGTCTGTCTTTCCCCGGTGCTTATGTGAAATGATCTGGCAAAACAGATACTGAAGAAATAATGTATTTTTTGTGGGCTTTCTAAAGTGATAAATGTTCTTGTCTCTCTAGAGAATTTATTACCAAATGCTGATTTTTGCAAGCAGACAGAATCAGCATTTCAAGCATTTTTTTTATAATGCAGCAGATCAGAAGTTGTATCTGCTTCATCTTCTAGACAATTGGAAGTTCAATTATCAGAAGAAATTTCCAGCTATGATTCTAATATTTCTTACTTTTTTTAAAGCAAGTCAATTGTTTATAGCAAAGTTAGAGCTGTTTTCTCTCCTTTCTCTCCTTTTAATAACAATATACATGTATTATTACAAATGATGAAAATCATCTCTACCTCTTAATGAATTGAAATTAGGGAATTTTGAAAAAACCTAAGGGTTGAATTTTATGTTTTAAAACTAAATAACTTTATCATCAGTTTCATTATTTTTACAGAGAAGGAAAATGACAATTTAAGGCACTGCTTGTATGAGCACCTTCATAGTAGCAGTGCAACCAGGTAGTTTGCAAGTCTGGAGTATAAAGGCGAACCTGGCCCAAAAGTTTGTTTTTTTCACCACTCATTTTGTTTAACTGGAACAATAGTACCATACTTCTTTCTCAAGATAACATAAAAAAATAAAATAATTTCATTTAAAAACAAATTCAAATTTATTTCAAAGGGACAATGTCTTTGCTGTTTTAATTTACTTGAAACTAAGCCCAAATTTAATATGTAAAAATTTAGTAGTAGGGAAAGGATGAGGGCCTGATAGTCAGACAGCCACTGCAGTGAAAGGAAGAGAATTCAGTATTAATGATGGCCTTTGTTGTGATTTTATTGTGGCTTTTTTTCACTATCCTGTGTGATTAAGGTTTCTTGTGTTGATAGTTGTTATAAAAGCAGGTTTTTTATCAATGGAGTGTAAATCTGTGAGCACTGAGAGCAGGGCCCAGGCACACCCAGCCCAGGCTGGCACCTCTCCCCTCCAGCCACGAGGGCAAAAACTGCTGGCACTTTTTCCAGTCACATAATTTTCCTGCTTTGGAGCCTTCCAATGATGGCTGCAAAAATGATAAAAGTGCTTTTTTATGGCAATGGAATTCCAAATATAAAATACATATTACATAAACCTCTTGGTTGCCAAGGTCTTGCAGACCAAGTGAGCTCTCCTGGTTTTGCTGCAAATGTTCTCGAGGGTTTCCAGTAACTGAGTGGACTTGCACCATGCAAAATGTGGGGTCTTTTCAAACAGATCTGCAATAATATCTTCTGTTTCTTCCAATTCATTCTTCTGTGTTGGAATGTTGGCATTTAAATTATGAAAAAATTGTTTATTTACTATGAACTGGCATAATTGCAAAATCATAAATTACGAGTTAAGAAGTCATTCATATCTATTTTGAGTGCAAGTTATTTTTAGTTTTCAAAAGCACCAGTTACTCAACATTGAGAAGTGTGGCTTTTTAATATGCTTTCACAAGAGCCTAATAGACCATGTGGTAGGATTCTGTGTGCCTAGAAAGTGTTGTGGATTTCAACAGTACCATTCAGTTTTCAGGCAAGTGCAGTGAATAATTGCCTGGCTTTCTTCACTCGATGGCAAAGCTTAAATCAATAAATCTGATGACCTGAAAGCTGTCTCTTCAAGTGATGCATTTTAGAATACTTTCTAAGAACTCAAAGGTCAAGTGTAAAGGAAACATTTTTATCAGGAAGTGATATGTTGAACATCATCTGTGCAGCTGGAAATAAGTGATTCAAATTTGTACTTGATTTGTTTTGAATTCTCCAAAGCTTCAAATCCTATGGGATGTGGACAGACATTGACATCATTAATTTACTGACAGTGTTCTCAATTTACTGATCATTTACTGAATTTTATCATGGTATTTTTTAAAATAGCATTTACTTCTCTTGTCTAATGTGTTCTTATATTTCTTATAATATCGTTTATATTTTGTGAATAAAAATAAAAGTGCATTTTTCTATTTTAGAAAAAACACTTTTATCTCTAGTAATGACAGAAATGGACTTCAAGAATTGAAATCAGAACTCTGTTGATGGTATCTAAGTGCAGATCAAAGAAGGGAAAAATACCAAATCTCCTTGCCTACCTCAAGGGAGCAAAATGGAAGGGGTTTGTTTGAGGATTTTTGGATTGCTAGATTGCTATTATAGTCTCACACTGGAGATTCATGACTGGTAAAGGAAAAATTAAATTATTGCTGAATTACGTATATAAAAAAAATGGCCCTAAATATTTACAGACAAATTCATATTTTTAACTTTGTTCTGAAATTGTCTGCAAATTATATTTTATTAAATATTGTTTCATTATCAAAACATTCACACAAGTTTTTACAGAGAAGTGTAAAGTTTAAAGGGAGTACAGAGTGTCAGTCTACTTTGATAACTTAGTTTTGTCGGGGGAAATGTGCAGGCATTCTCTTAACAAAAGAGCCTTTCTTGCATCACCAGCCAGGGGGTAACTGGTCCTGACTTATTCTTTGTTTTCAGCATTTTAATATTCATCCAGGTGCTTTGAACCACTGTTTTTGGTCACCTTATTCTCCATTGTCTCTCTGGAGTTGTGTAAGAATCATCATTCTGCATGCAAACTTTAATGATAATTTTTTAAGATCATACCATTTAATTTTATTCTCTCAGATACTGTGGGTTGTCCCAGAGCCTGCTGTGGAGGTTTGGGGGATATTTTTGGCACACAGGGCTAATTAGTGGGGGGCAGGTGTGCTCTCCTTCCCCCTCAGTGTGTCATGGAGGTGCAGGTTTGTGGTCAGGTGAAGAGTTAAATGGACTTCAGTGATTAGTTCAACACATCTGTGCATGTTTTGGAGAGAGAGAGAAGCAAACAACAGCCAGAGTGGAAGCCAGCAGTTCTTACAGTACAGGCTGCAGTGGAATAACATGGGGAAGAAGAATATTCTCAGCATTAAATTCTATTTAATAATTGACTTTTACAAAGCTTCCTTGTAAACACTGGTGAGGAAAAATAAGTATTGATGTGCAGAAAATAGATAAAAAATTGTTTTGAATATATTTTTAGTGCTTAGGCATTCTGAGAGTTATTCACATTGTGAGACAAGGTAATGCTCACCATATTGGATAAAGGGTGTTTGATGCTTGTGTTGGGGGTGAAGGCTCATGCTCGTGTGTTTAGGCTTTTCTTTGCATGTAAAGTTAAGCTTGTCTAGATAAGCTTGTAGTGTGAGTACTCAGAATGTAAGCATTGTGTAAAGCTTGTGTAATAGGCATCTACAGGAAATTCAGCTGAGGAGGAGGAGGATTCTAGGTTGCTGAAGCACAGGGATTGCCAATCATATCACTGTTTTTACATGATTTTTGGAGGAGATACAGGATTTTTTGTGACTTTTTTTGGCTCTTGCTTAGTTGTGGGGAAGAGTAATTTAAACATTGTGAAGAGGAGTTATCGTTTTCCTACAGTGCATGAGACAAATATTTTTATTATTTTTTTAAATGGACTTCTGGTTTTAATCCAGTTGTTCTCTCCCCATGACAGCATCTTGGCACAAAGCAGCCTGCTGTCACGCAAATAAACATCAAATAAATGAAGAATGTCAGCAAAAGCGTAATATAAAACGAATAATTAGTTGTCAAAATTTCAGCTGGTTCCCTGTGAGTAACTTTTCATTATTTTTCTTTTCTTCTTCCAGAAATACAAAGAATATGAGAAGGATGTTGCAATAGAAGAAATTGATGGCCTTCAGCTTGTGAAAAAGCTAGCAAAGAATATGGAAGAAATGTTTCATAAGAAGTCTGAAGCCGTACGGGTAAGCAGCAGATCAATCTACTATTTCCTTCTGTGATGTAAAACTAAATATACAGTTTAGGTTCTGCTCTGAAGGCTCTACTAGCAATTGAAGGTGCTGAAGTGGAAATGCTAAAGCATTCAGAAGTATTTTAGGATCACTATTCAAGAGAATAGATTTAAATTATTTATACCATCAATGGATAAATGTAAGAGTGTGCAATGAGTTTGGGACTACCAATTTCCAAGATGAGTTTGTAACTTATCACTTGTGTACAGTAAAACCTAAGTGCATATGGTTAAAATGTTAGATTTTAAAATACCCAACTAAAGCAGACCAAATTTCAATGCTTACTATTGTAAAAATAATATTGCAGGGAGATGTCTGAGTTCAGTAACTGTCCTTTAGTTCAGAAAAAGATGGAAAAACTTCAAAGGGTAAACACTTTAATTGTGGGAAGTACTACATCACTCTTCAGGCAGCTTATTAATGATTAGTGAATAACTAGACAGCTCTCTGTAAGTCTCTGAAAGTTTTTGTGCTTTTCTCTTTTTGTCTTTTTTTTCTTTTATGTCCATGCTGATTCTCCTTTTGTAATAGCTTTGGTGTCTGTTAGACTTACTATAAACCCAAGAAAAAGCTCAGCATTTTATGTTTTATTATATCAAATAGGAGTTTGTTGTAGCACATTGTGTTCTAAAGAGTAGCAAATCCTCCTGTTGTAGTTTTCCTTTTGCATTATTCTTTGCTAGAAATTAAGGTGACTGCCTGGAACAATAGCTCCTGTGGCATCACCCCTGTTAAAAAAACTCCCAGGACATTATGGTGATGCTGTTTACCATCAGCTGCTCGATTTCAGCCAGACTTAGCTGCTAAATTGAGCTGAAGACCTTCATGTCTGCCCTGTAGAGCTGGAGGTATCACCCGAGGACAGGGATTCCTCTTGTGTGACCGAGGATACAAATTCACCTTCAGCCTTGTTATGCTACAAAAGGGAGGAAAGAATTTGGCTGCGTTTGAGAGGTTGAATTTTCAGGGCTGGCAGGGAAGTAAAACATATTTCAGCTTGTAAAACTGAGCACACTTGGCAGGGAAGCAGGGAAAGACAATAAACATGGAACCCCGCAATGCTGTTTTTACAGTGTGTTTTTCAGAGGAAAAACTACACTTTAATATGTGAGCAACAGCTTCCAGAAGCCTGAAGAATATTGACTTGGGGAAGGGGGAGGACCCTTTTCCTTGTTTCTTAGCAGAGTAAACGGCTCCCCTGAGATCATAATGGGAACAAAGCATTCTTGGAGCAGCACTTGTTTAGAGCGAGAAGTGACCAGTGAGCTGCACACTTGGCTGGTGAGGGAATGGAATTCCATCAGTGAGGAGTGCTGGTGGGGAAGAGCAGTCTGTGTCTCAATTAGAGCTCCATAACAAATGTTTAGAACAAGTTTGGTCTCTTCATACAGATGGTGTTTTTATCTAAGGAGGAAAAAAACACAGGATCAATATAGACCACCATGCTCTGAGCAAAAACAAGCCCGAATTCTGCAAAGTTAAACCATGCGTGTAATCTTGAGTGAATGGATTTTAGGGCTGGAAAAAGTGACTGAAATCCAGAGCCTTCTTTGGAAGGTTTCCATCTTTGGAAAGGAAGCTAAAAGTGTGGTTTTGACAGAGTCAGTTCTTTTAAGAAATGATCTGTTTAGTATCCTTTCCAATTAAGTTCCTAATTTTTGCATAATTCTATAAATTGGTCCTTCTTGATGCTACAGATGTAATGAGTGACCTGTTCTGTTCTGGTAGTAAGTAGTGCTTAGTAATTTTCATCCTGAGAAGCACAAAATCCTTTGGTACAACACAGGTATTGTGCAAGTTTCATCCTTGGTTCATCACAACTAATTTTCTCTTCATATTTGGGGAGGTGAGATGGGAATTAGAAAACTCCTGTACACTTAAGACCTCTGTTCCATCCTGGTACTGGGTCATCTTATCTCTAAAATGCTTGAATTTTGACATAAGCATTTGATGAAAACTTGTGCAAGAGCACTGAAATGTAGAATTCAAAATAATATGTCAGGTATATTGGTAGGGATGATAGAGGAAGTACTAAATGAAGAATAAATTACAGAATATCCCTCAGTCTTAGAAATAACGGGGACATGATTGTGAGGCTGCAAATTCAAGGGCTCAGAAAACGTGTTCCAATATTAGCCCAAATGGTTTCCCTACACCACCGAGTGAATAAACCTCAAGTAAATATCAAAACCCATGGTTGATTAAAATGTTTTATCCAAAAACATTTTGGGTTAAACATACATCTTCAGTTCTAGCAGATGTAGCACTCTGAAAAATGTTCAGAAATTCATAGCACATAAAGTGTTTGATTTGTAAAAAAAGCCAAGAAGAATGACCTGGATATATAAAAATAGGATGGCTTGGATAGACCAAAAAACCTTCAGTATTTTTTTGGTTTGTTTTTATTTTTTTCGTGGTTCTGCTTGATGCTTTCAAACATATGAACTAATTTGCAGCTACTAATCACATGTGAACTCTTTTCCCTCCTCCCCTTTAATATTCTGGATGAATTTTTATCTTTCTTTCTCATCGCTTTTCATAGTGATTAGTTGGTTCAGTGTGATTTTTATCATATTCATTCCCTGTTTGAATTACCCTTCAGTATGCAATTATCCTATCACAGATTGTCCTATTTTTGTTCTGTCAGATACATAAGATAAATGGAAAACTGAAAGTACTAAACCAATTATATAACCTTTTGTCATCTACTTACTGATGGAAAACCTTGCAAGCAACATTTTTCCCCCTCCTTCTCCCCAGTGTTCACTATTTACCTTGGATTTATATCAGTCCAGAATATTCCTGTTAACCATTTCCTTCCTAACGCTATTGAATTGAATTTCAGGCAGGCAACTTTGTATTTTGTTTTGAAGTATTTGTGACATGAATTAAGTTAAAACCCCTGAGCTGTGGTTTTGATTCAATGCTGCTGGTGTTTTGTTTCTATCTGTGACCAAGGTAAATGTACCAATTTACTTTTAGTATTATGACACTTGAGATGGGAAAAATCTTACTGTCCATAAGGTGACAGACACAGAAATGTTTCCTGCACTGTTCAGTAGTTTTAATTTTGCAGCCAAACACAAATAATCCCTTTGAGACCCTTGTGTAGTCTGCTGCCACTTGAGGTATTGCTGCTTTTCCTGGACTTTTGGTTATTTCACTCATAGGAAGTTTACTTGATCTGACTTAGTTACCTGTGTTTTTGGTTTTTTTTAATATAATTTTTAAAAGGCTTTATGATATTTCAGTGACTTTACTAATTTGAAACTGAATGGGAATAAAGCACTGTGACATAATGCTCAGTAACAAATGACCGTGGCAGCAAACTTGATAGTGAAAAAGAGGTGGAGTTAAAATTTTTCATTTGTGCTTTTACTTTTCCTAGTTATTGGCATTTTGGGAAAAAATTGAAGGCTAGAGGGACAAGAAAAAGATAGTAAAAAGAAATATAACCACATTATTAGGGAATATTAAAAAAACTATTATTATAACTTAAGCTTTGTACTGAAATTTTGATTTTGATTAATATTTCCCTCTAAATTAAGTGGTGCTATAAAAATATTGATTCGCTGCTAAGATGGCAAATCAAGTGTTAAGAATGGTTTTTCTTTAAGGCAACTACACTTGCTGCAGTGGAAAATGCAAATAAGAGGCTTCTTTTTATTAACTTTTCCTACCACAGCTACCTGGTGTTCATTGTGAAGCTGATTCTCATTATAACTGTACTGTGAAAAGTAATTGCTGTTGTACAGTAATTCAATTTCAGTGCATTCATGCATCAGTAAACCAGCGGGGTTTATCTAGAGAAACCTGGGACTCTAAAGCTTTTTATCATGAAATTCCACATGCTGACAAATGTTCTTCCAAGGAGCAGAATATCAGCATTTACATTTAACAAACATTTGCAATGAAGAGAAATGGATTTTTTTTCCACTGCTGATTTTTACACCAGTCTTTAAGTTTCTTTCATTTACTGTTAGGATGATACTGTTTGTGCACAGTTAAAGTAATGTATGTGTTTGAAATGTTTGTGCTTAGTCACATGCATATGTGGTGTGCACATTTCAGTATTTGTGTGCATGCAGATCAATGGAAGTACATTCTGTGGTTTATACGTGCAATATCAACAGATGTAATTTCCTACTGTTTTTCTGCATGTATATGTACATACACGTGTAAGCAAAGTATTAAACAACATGCATTGCATTCAGATATTTCCAAGCAAATACTGGTGAATTGCTGTCCTGGTCAATAAATTAATTTTCATTTAAAGTAATGCGTTAATGATTGCAAAGTGAACTTGACATGATGAGCACAAAGATCGCAGCAAGTAATTGAAAGCTGAGAGTGAAAGTTGCTGAAGAGTCTTTCTTTATTCAGAGCACTATGAAATATTCCCAGAGAGTGTATGAAAGCTCAACAAAAAATTCATACTGAATACTGTAGTCAATAATTGTAGCTTTTATTTACAAATCACCTCTAAGTACTTTAATCTTTCCTTGAGTGTGCTCGGAATTTAACTCATTTTTAGTGTGTAACTTAGTGGTGAGTTCATTCCTATTTGAGGCAACAGCAAGGGATGTGAATTTTGAACTGATTTTTTTTTGAGATTGTTTTAAGTGTGCACTGGCTTGAATGCCCATTGTGTATTTTATTGCACTGTATTTCCATTCTGATTTTCTATCACTTTGATCAAAGCTAGATCGGGAATGGCATTCTTGGGAAGAGAAGCAAACAATCATTCATATTTTATATTCATATAATATAATAGAAATGGATCTTTAATGTCGAAACATATTACTTTTCTAGACTTGCTCTTTCAAAGATAGAATAAACTAAGTTCCTTCATTGAGCTAATTTGCATCTGTAGAATTAAAAGAAAAATGAATATCAATGTGCTATCTTTACAGCTGCAGCTCAATAGGGGCTGTATTGACCCCAGATTTTTTTTTTTAAAAATATAGTAAGAAAGGTTTATTTTTAATCTGCAGATGGAAATAAAAAAAAGAACCTTAACATTAACTTTATAAAATTACTGAGGGAAAAAAATTATAGATGGTTGTGGGTGGAAGGAAATTATGGTGAATCAACCCAGTATCACTATAAATAGTTTTAACTGACAGAATAAAGACATTATGAATAAAGGAGAGATGGCTACATTTGTGTTAATTACTGTTAACAAATTAAAGGTTTTCAGCAATATTTTTGTATTCACATTTAGTATTTTAACTGTAATTGTTGCTATTTAATTTTGATGTCATTTAAACTTGCTCATAGTTTCACTCGTCTCCTTCATGTGTCAGTAATAAATTTGTGTTCTTGAAAGCATGAAGAGATATATTTTTACTTTTCTGAAAATTAGAATACATTGGAAAGTGAAAAGATGGATAGCAATCCACTGACAGTGGAGTATTAAATAGCATAATATGTAGCCTTGACAGTCATATTTGGAGAATATTTAAAGGCACAGGAAATATCTTTCTTCTTTATTCCTGCTAGACTTGAAGATTGTTTTTGGTAAATGTGTATAATTTAGGATATTCAACAAATGAGGATTTGGCAAACCTCATGCAGATCAACTAAATCCCACATTGCTGCTTCACTTTTTAGTTCTTGGAATTTGCCAAGAAATTTGTGCATTTATAGACAGATACTGTTTATGAGTTCTGAAAGGGGGGAAAAATCTATTTTTCTTGGAATGTGCATGGGCTTCTTTTCTCCTTAACCTTTGTTTCCATCCCATGGCCGTGGAGTGAGAGCTCAGATTGTCCTCAGGTGCATTTGCTGGTAAACAGGAGGAATGAATTAAATAGGTACCATCAGTTTACTCATACCTGCCCTCAGTGTAATGGACCAAATACGGAATAGGCGGCTTTAATGGAAGTTATTTTTTCAGTCTATAGAATCTCTGAATCCTAGCAGGGAGCCCAAGTGCTTTGATTAAATATTCAACTCTCATAAACTCCCAAAACCCAGATTAGCTGAGTTGTCAGAACAAGTCCTGGTAGAGGGGAAGAAGTGAAACATGGAAAAGCTCGGTGGGAGAGAATGAAAATAAAACCAGTGAAAACTTCAGGGACATGTTTCAGGGGATGTGTTTTTGCCAGGATTTCCAGGGAGTAAGGATGTGCAGTGTCCAGGAATTCCTGCTCCCAGCTCACCACGGCTGCAGCACTCTGCTACAGCAAACTGGGAGCTTTCATTGTCTGGGTACAGTTTGAAATAAATATCTGCAAAAAGTAAAGCAACTTGAACCATCTTCAGATTTTGCCTGTCTTTCAAACCCTGGCATGTTTGTATGCTAAAAGAAAAATAGAGTCCATGGTCTAGTCAGTCTTAGGAAATTTAGTGAATTTCTTGAAGTTCAAATTTAGAAAATAGTGCTTATAAAAAGGAGGAAAATTAAGACTTGTAGAGAAAACTTTAAAGCATTTACTGCTGGAGACATTTATGATGGTCTCACCTCCAGTGCCAAGAAAAAAAGGAGAAAGTATTTAAAGATAGTGCATTCAACTATGTAGCATTTATGTGAAAACACAGTGAGGAAATCCAGCCACTGGCAGATTAGTTCCTGTATTAGACTTCGCTGCAGCAGTATGTAACGTTCAGTCTTTGCAATCAACATAAAATAGCTTTTCAGACAGCAGAAAGAAAACAGTACAGTAGTTTTGGAAGAATGAAGTAGGATAAATTAGTCTCATTTATCCTTCTTTCTTATCAGTGTTTTAGGGTATTAGCATATTTTAGTGCTTTACATTAATTATTTTAACAGAATCAGTCACATTGCCCAACTTTCTGTTCAGTGTGGGATTTAAACTAGTCACTTCAAATAGTCATGTTTTAATTGAAACTTAATTTCACTTGCACAACTGCCATCTTCTCAATTGTCAGTTAGGATTCTGATCTCATATTGTAAATATATATCATTAAATCTATTTGTTGGAATTCTAAAAATAAATTCTGGCACTTTTATGTCAAAAAATAATAGCTGTTCAGTGTCATATCAATTTTAGAGGTTTATTGATACCCTTTAAATGATACTATTTTTAATTGATTATAAATATTCTCTTGAGAAGATAGACAATAACTTGCTGTTCATGTAACATTAGCTTGTTTTCTGAAACCTTGTGTTCATTTGCTTTAATGCTTAGGTAATAAAAACGATCTCTTTAGAGGTTGCTCAGCCTGAATCTGTGCAGAGCAGGTTTCCAAGCTGCTGCCTCCCTTTTCCATTCCATGAATGATGCTCTGAACTCCTCTGTCAGTGGGGCGAGGGAGCACCAGGAGCAGTAGTGAGGAGGAGCCTGTTAATAGCTTTCTTGGAGGGCTTTAATGAATGGTCATTTATCAATATTTTGAGGAGGAGAGAGACTATCATCTCTGCGTGATTCTTCATTTTGAAGTGCTCAGAAGCGTTTCAGCGGAAAGAGGTGTAAAGGGAATTCATTAATGTTTTTTATGAGCATTAACTCTTCCCTCTGCTCTGTGCTGGAGCTCCCAGCAGGGCCCGTGCTGGGTCAGGTGTGTTGGCCCAGCCTGAGCTGCCACTGCAGCCCCATTGCACGAGAAGAGCCTCCTGCACAGATAACTGAGGGCAAACACCCCATTTATCCTCCTTACTCCCACCTTTCTTGAGTTTGACTCTGGTGTACTTAGGTTGGAAGAGGCCTGCTTAATCTAAAATACTTCCAGTTTAGTTGATTTTTTATGTCTTTAGCAGCTGTTTATTTATTCCAAACATGCCCAGCAGTGGTCAGCTCGTTTCCTTGCTCTCTCACCTTTTGGATTTTCAACACCTACTGCTTTAAAAGTTATTCTGCCTCACCTTATTTTCTCTGGACATTGCAGTTTCTTTTATCTTCTAATTTGAATAGAATTATACTTGACAGGTTTATGCAATAAACCCACTGTGCTCCTTCTCCCAGCTGACCAGTTTCTTTAAGCCTGGAGAACTGCACGAACTCTCTCAGTGTGCCTTTTGAGCTCAGGGGCCCTCTGATCATTCCAGGGAGCTGCTGACAAGGGTGAGGGTAAAGAAACCCTTCCCAGCAGCACTGAATTTCAGATGGTCACAATTTCTGCTGGAATTAAATCAGAACATCAGGATTATCACTATTGGTGAAACTGCTTTGGGAGACAAAAGTAGACCAACAATGAGATAAGCTGCCTTCTTTTTTTTTTTTTCCCCCTGGAAAAGCAGGGGCTTATTTTGAGAGCGAGTTAACAAAACATTATGTTAATGGTCTTGTTTTGAACAGTATTTTAACAGCTGTCTGAAATACAACAAATAAAACTGCAATAAAACATCAGATTTGATGCTGTAACTAGAATTTCAAATCTTCAAAATTAATCTTTCTTTTGATGAATACCAAGAAAAAGGCTCAAGTGTTGTTTGCTAACCTTAGACTTCTGGATTGTCCTGGCCTGTACTTTGATGTGCTTGCAAATTGGCAGTGGCTCTTAAAAAACAAACCTTCCTTCTGGCTTCCACAGGTGCTTGCTCACTTCTCCTTCCTCCTTCACCTTTGCTCCACTGAACTGTGGCAAAGCTGTGCAGAATAGTCTGAGAATTTTAAAACTGAAGAATTACCCAGTGCAGAAACCCCAAAACAAAAAGCTAAGAGAGACTTTCTTTCCCTTAGATTAATTAGGGTCTTCATTGCATGACAAGAAAAATACTTGTAAGAGTAAGGCCCAGGGAAGAGATGGGAGACAGGAATGAGTTGGATCATATGATGGACGCTACATTTTTATTTTCTCATGGGAGTGGTGCTGATGATTTAGAATATATTGAACCATCTCCCCATTTGGATGATTTTTTAAACTCTGGTGACTCTGCAGCTGTTTAGGGAAATGGTCCAATTACTGATAGGTCACTTCAGGTCTGGTATTTTGTGTGTTGCTGGGCTAAATGTGCTTTGCTGTTGCATGCTGTATTAGAGGGTGAGAATCTGTAGATTCACCTACAGACCCTGTCTGTAGGTGATCAGTTCCTTACGTATGGTAGATACAGAAAGCTGAGCTCCTAGCTCAAACCACGGGTGGCTAAGCAAAAATCAGTAATCTGAATCTCTAGAGTTTCAGTAAAATATAAGCAAGGCTTAAAATTTCATTTTCCTGGGGAATAAGGCAAGGGAGTGCACAAATGGCGCATATTGATAGATTTTGCTGGACAAAAGGACTCCTTCTGTCTCATAGTGCACAAATTCTGTGGTACTTCAGTCTGTGACACTGGAGACCAATCAGCTTTAGGGCAAATAGGAGTGATGGAAAGACTCTTAATAAAATAATAGCCTTGCTGTTGATCAATTTAACTAATTGACTAAATTATGCTTAAAATGAAAATGTTAATGGATTTCAAATTACTTCCAAAGATGGACTCTGAATGTAAGGTTTCATGAAAATGTCTAGGCAAAGCTTTCCATGTACCCAGCCAAAAGCATCCCAATACATTCCTGTTGTGGATTTAGGATTTGTGGCAGGAACAGCTGAGGCCCACAGCTCTGGCAAAAACTGCAGCACTCTTGGGTGAGAGCAGGTGCAGAGCCTGACACCCGGGCTGGAGTTTGCTGCTCTGTTTTGAGGAGACACAAAGTTAAAAATTGCTGGGTGGGGGGAGCAAAAGTGTGAACTTTGATTTTGTGGTATTTTGTGTTTGGGAGGAAGGAATATTGTGTAGCTCATGTTATCCTAATCACTGAGTCATTTGGTGCTGGGGCCACAATAAGTGTGGTCATTTATTTCAGGAGCATCTTGATTTCAATGTCATGTAATTACCACATTACCTTTGGTACATGTTTTAAAATTATTTGCAGTGAGAGGAACAAACAATAGATTATACAGATCACTTTTTAATTTCTTTTACCTCCATATAAATAGATACACAGCCATGTATTCTTGGCCCAAATGAATTTCTCTGTCATTAAAGCTGGCGCAGCATATCTTGGATGATTGCTTCTGGTGCTGTGCAAGTACTCCAGGAGGACAAATTGTTTGAGTAAATCATAACAAAATAGGTGTTTCATGTAAGAAATAAACAGTTTCAAACTAATACTATAAATTGAAAATTTATTGATTAGTCTGAGTTGGTTTTTTTTTAATATAAAGTTGAAATTACAGCAATCATTGTGGCACAAAGCACTTCACAAATGCTACATTATAGAAAAATCTCGTGCCCTGTATTTTCAATGGGTCATTTAAGAGCGAGAGTATATGCAAGCAAAAAGAAAAGAACTGCTCTGTACCCTTGAGTCTTTGTTTTAAAAAGAAGCTGGAACTGGAGAAGCACAATTAAAGGCTTTGTGCTAAAGGCACAGCAAAATCTGTGTGCAGAAAAAGAGTTAGGGAGCATTTAGAGATTCCATGTAGCTTCACATCACCTTTGGCAGGTGTGTCATAACATGGACTATACACTACAGCCTCCCCAAAAGGGGAGTACAGGGCAACTTTCTATACATCAGAAAAAAACTCAGGGACATCTCATGGTAATTCTTTAATGTGTGAGGATAAAGGATTGTTTAAAACCACTGTAACTGGTAAACCTTTGGCACAGGTTAAGGGAGAGCCCTAGTAAACATCTTTACTTGCTGATTTATACGTTGGTTTTCTTCATGAGTGGAATTTCTGGTTTTGGTACCCCTTGGGGCTAGCACAAGGCAGGAATTTTCTAATTTTCTCCTTTTTAAACACACTGAGCAGGCTAGAATAACAACTATTATTAAAAAAGATTGGGCTATATTATAATTTTCCATTATATTGAGAAAACTGGGTTTTGTCAGTAAAACCATACTTTTGTCACTCATTTCCCATAATTTGTAGTGAGATGCAAATTTAGCACTTTGTAAATGTGCCAGTAAATTAGTAATTCTTGAGTCATTAATTTTGCACTTATCTTAATTGTGTTACATCTATGGATATTTATGGAGTTTCACATTTTTACACTTGAAAGATATTACTATGGTGTTAGTTTTGAGATGGTTTAGAAAAACTAAATTATCTTAATGGAAATATTTTTGACATATAAAAATGAAAATTTGGCTTTGATTTGTGAGTTAAGCAATTTTCATTTAGATGTCACTATATATCATTATAGAAATGGGAACAGCTATTTACCTTTTGCTTTCAGATAACTCTATGTTCAAGTAATTAAATCCCTAATGCCTTGATCCTTATTTTTGACTGAAGTTCAATAAGGAATTGGATAAATTCATAAAAGATGAGTCTATAGGTGGCTAATTAATATACTAATGGACAACCTTTAAATCAGGAAGCCCATAAACCACTGACTGCCATAAGCTGAAATAGTTTTCTGAGAAAACAGACAAAGGCTTTTGTCCTATTTCTCAAGTTCCTTACTCCAGCAATCACTGCTGGCCACTGCTGGAGAGAGTTTGGGAGCTCTTGTGTCTCTGTGCTGACACCCATTGCTGAGATTCTGTTAATGACTCAGAGAGTTGAATTTCAAAGGTTATTAGATGATTGCTTTTTGAAAGATTAGGTAGTTTGAGCTTATGACACTTTGGGTGCTGCTATATTCTTATTTTAAAAATGATATTTTATTTGGAAAAATGCTACATGCTTATGGTTTTTTTCTTATCTATCACCTTGTTTTCCAAGCTGGAATAATGAACCTATGTAGGTGGCAGTGGCCAGACTGCCTTGTGCAAAACCAGAGCAATGTTCAGGATAAACTCAGATCTTCGCATGATAAAAGTGAAACAAAAGTCCCTCAGAACTAGGTCAACACTACTCCAAAATATAAAAATATTAACAAATGCCCAGAGAGATGCCTTGGGTTTAAAACAGTCTGAGGTCTTCAGTGGATTTTTTTTCTGTCTTCTCTTTCCATGCTGAAATAACATTGTTATACATGAATATTGATGGATGTGAGCAGAAAGAAAAGAGGTGAATTTTACTCTAATAACAATCAAATATTGTTCCTCTCTTTCAGTCAGATCTCTGTAGGGCACAGGCAGTACCCTGCATTCTGTTCCTGGCTGCAGGTGGCACTTTTGAACTTTTCCCCAGTACCTTGTCCTCCAGTGGAGAACACCATTAATTGGGAGAAATACATTTTATTTCCTCATTTCTCTCCCAATGACTATAATGCAATATATCAAATAAACACTCCAACAAATCCCTTGCGGTTTTTCGTGGCTAAGGAGGAGGCCTGTGTGGCTGGGAAGCTGCAGCAGGGGAGTTTAGTTAATTGTTTTTGGCAATTCCCAGTGACAATGTGCACCAAAGGGATTATCAGTGCCTTGATAGACTTTTTGAAGCCAGAAGTGTTGCCTTAAACCCATTTCAAAGGGCATTTTAACTTCCTCACAGAACCTATTGTAACTCTTGCTTTTGGAGTTTCTTTGAAATTAATTAATTACCTTGGTTCTTTTTTTTCTTTTTCTTTTTTTAAGCGTATGTTCTCATTAGAAAAATATAAAATTCCTGATCACTGTTTGGTATCTTTTGTTCTGAACTCTGAGGGAATTAGTTTGCTTGTTTCATGCTATATCAATACTGTCTGACACTTTCTTCCCATATCCTGTGTGGTCTGGCTGTCTCCTTGCCAACATTTGCTACTTTTAAAAGAATTTCTTCTGCTTTTCTAATATTTTAAGTTTTAATTTTACATCTTGATTTTCTTCCCTCTTTGTGTTCAGTCCCTTGTAAATTATGATTCTGTAATCATTGTTAGGTCTACTTTGCACTCACTGCTGGGTTACTCACTCTGGAATTTCATCTTTCATTCTGCTCTGCTTATCCACTGCCTTGCTCCTGAGAGATTTTTAAACTATGATGGTTTTTTTTTTTTTACTTTCACCCATAATTAAACAAATTATTTATCTTTGCCATTGGAAACCTGTTGAAATCAGCACTGAGCTGATTTCACCTTTCTGCTGTACATTATCCATGTAACTTATCATATTAGACTTACATGTTCATTGTGAGCATATAAGGAAAACACAGAGGGATTGTTTTGTGATGAGCTGGGGTGAAATTCCTGGAAAAATTTTCATTTCTCTTGTCTGAATGTGGAGTTTGTTAAAGAGCCAATGGCTGCAAGCCCTTATGGTGCTCTCTGCTTTCAGTGCATGTGTTTGCACTTTCCTTGGAAGAAACAGAGACAAGGGGAACTTTACAGCTGTCAATAACAATGAAAGAGATAAAAGGTCACAAGGTACATTGTGAGTATAAATGAGGTATTTATTTTGAAGGTAAGGGTTTGAAAACAAGATTTCTATGCTTTCAGAATGCTAGAAATGAAACCAATAAAATTAATCCATTATAGCTAGAGCTACTTGGATTTTCTTCTAGTAGTTTGGTTTAGTCTGGTAGCACTAGCTTTTTTATTTTATCTACCACCTAAGACAGCCACCAAGAAATTTGCAACAATTCCAGCCCCTCCCCATGTCTAGAACCAGGTTGCTTTATTTTCTTTTTCCACTCTGAGTTTATCAATACACATTTTAAGCGTCAATTACTTAAGAGTTGAGCTACCTCATCAGAAAAGCTTTGGTGCAACAAGTCACTTAGTATGCAGAAATATTAAGAATTACTGTGTTGTAATAAAGGAAGGAAGAACAAAGCAGTTTACTAGAATATCTTAAAAGATTAATTTGCTAATGACTGGATTTGAAGTCTGTTTTTGTCATGGACATATAACTCTGAATTTTGCAAGATTTTCTGTATATATATGGAATATGAGTGGAACAAGTGAGAGAATGTGGTTGGTGTCATCATAATCTCTGATGATACAGCCAGATGATGGCACAGAAAAACATGTGGTTTTGTTAAAATACCGGAAGACAAATAGAGCATATTTAAAAAAAGATTAAAAAATAAAGTACAAAACAATGACTTTTATATTATATGTTCTTAAAACGTTTTTGTGGCATATATTATTGTGAAAATCTGTCGGCCTATGTGTTTCTACTGTTGGTAGCTCACTAGAATGTGGCAGGTAAAGGAGAAACATTCTTCTGTAATTGCAAAATTGTGAAAGTCCAGTTGTCCCTGCTGAGGACTCCCAGAGTTCAAGGGATATAGGATGTAGACAACAGAAACTCTAGATTTTCTAAATGATATAACTAAAATGTTTCATCTGAAATGGCAGAGCTAAGACAAGAATACCATGCAGGAATGAATGGAGCCTTACACAGCTTCCTTCTGCAGCAGAGGAGATCAGAATTGTGGTGGAATGTGGTTGTCCCTGTCACAGACAAAAATTGATCTTGCATTATTCTGATTATGACATAGAGCAGGGCTCAGGAGGATGCTCAGCATTTCAGGTGTAGGTATAATGTTGTTCCAGAGTTCAGAGTCCTGGCATTTATAAGTAGGCACAAATGTTGTGCATTTCTTCCGGGGGAATTCAGTGCCAGTCCTGGGGCAGATGCTCCATTGGTGAAGCCCTGCACTTGCTGTGCTCCCATACCAGATAAATCCACACTGTTCCTGCAAATCTTACAAGGCAGGGTCCCCTGTGCGTGCTGATGTGGATGGTATACTTGATTTCTGGTTCATTTTATTTGGTGAAGTAAAAATCTTCCAAGGCAGACTTTTACTTCACCAAGACAGACAGGGCAAGATGACCTCACAGAAATTCACTCATTGCAATCCTGTAAATGTTTAAAGCTCTGATGTAGAAAAACTTGTGATGCCATATATAAAATATTCAGATTGAAAAAAACCTAAAAGCAATGGAATGTTTTTTTTTTCTTTATATCACATAAAATGCTTTTTTGTGTTATCATTGCTGCTGGCACAAAGGAAAACATGTTGGACAGAATATTTGGCTGCTTTTCCTTTCAATCTATGTTTGTGGTGACAAAAATAATTTAGTTTCAAAACCTCTTAATCCCCTGCATTCAGTCTGCCACAGTTAACATATTGACTGAGCCATCCTGATTGCAATATGGACCTTTGTCCTGACAGGAATTATTAGCACCAGCAACTGATTTCATAGAGGGCTTGGATCAGCCTGCAACAGCACATTTGAATCACTGTTAATGGGACTGAATTTAAGAAAGTATTTTGCAGGAGAAATGTCTTAATTATCTGCTATAAATGTCTGTTATTTGTTTCCCCTTATTTGTGTTACAAAGCGCTAATTTCTTAAAAAGTGAAATGAGAAAGTGCTATGGTGATTTTTACTTCAGAAATTAATTGCACTGCAATCCTCAGTGGCTGAACATTTAATTTCAGACCCAACTAAAAGAACATAAAATTAAATCCTGGATGAAATTTCATTCAGCCTGATTTCAGTATTAGTTTCTTATAATGGTTTTTGGGAGACAAACAAGTATTACCTACTGGCATGAAAAGAGCCCATAAAATTTAATAAAAACAAAAAGTGGTTAATATACTTTTTTATTGGGGTAAGATTTCATTTTGTTGTTGTATTTATATTATTTCCATTTTTCCTTCAAAAAATGGAAATTCAATATTTCCTCCTGTACAATTCTACTTCTTTTGAAAATACAGCCTTCCTTTTCTAGTAATTTTCTTATGACGTTTATTTATGTGGAGTTGAGAATAGACAAATTAAACATGACTTTTATTCCTTTCTCTAAGTGCTGTAGTGTTAGTAAGCTAGTTTACTCTTCTGGTATTATATCATATATGAATGAGATGATGAAAACAACTTTAACATTGTTTTTTACGTGCAGTAATCATAATAAAATTAAAAATAACTAGGAAAATGAATAATTGTTTTATTCAGATTTAAAAAAAAAATGTAACTAAACACATTTAATTTGCTGTGTTGTATTTCACTTGCCTATTCTCACTTTTGCATAGCTGCCAATACCTTTTTGAATATTTTGCATATTATCAAATTTATGGTTAAAAGCAGTGAAATTGTTCCCTTTTCCCTTTCTCTCTCATTGGGGAATTCGAGTACTCTGAGCCAAAATTAGCGCTCAGGTCATTACAAAGACACTGCTGATATTGTATTTCATACTTAATGAATCTTTATTGGCATCTGGGTCTAACCTTGGCTCTGCTTAGTGAATCATAACTTGGCAGTCTCTGAGTAGGTGCTCCACTGTCCTATCAAATTCCAGCAGAGATAATTTGGTCTTTCCCAGCAATTTTCATTGTAACATGTAGCATTGTAATTTTTAAAAAATGATAATTAAAAAAAAAAAGAAAAGTAAAACTTTAATTTTAAAGTTTTATTAGATTTAAACTTTGTAAACTTAATACGATCTTATTGTTAGTAAAAGTGATGTTCTCTTTTGTAGTGTTCTGCTAAAACAAAGCTTTTCCATCTCATCATCCCTAGAGATCTCAAGGCTTGGTACGAACCTCAGAGTTTTCACAACATGCAATTAGTTTTTACTAGAAGAGAATAGAGAAAATCAAATGTCCTCTATGTGCAACAACTGAGAAGGAGTTTCTTTGCAAGTCTTAACTTTCAGTATCTTAATGCAGATCTGAAGAGCTCCCCATCCCCTTTATGGGGTGTGGGAAGCCCTTTCAGTGTTCCAGGTGAGTGCTCTCTCCTGCAGCTGCTTCTCCTCCTCACCCAGTCATGCTCTATGGCACTTCCAGTGTTTCTGTTCTAATTCCTTTTCATCTCAAAATAAGTAGAGGAGAAAACAGAAAGAGGAAAAAAAATTTTTTTTAAAAATGCTGAGATTCTCAATTAATAGAAAATAGAGTTAAACATGTTTTTAAAAGGTAAAAAAACATTGAGGAGAATCCCATTTTTATATACGAAGAAACTCAGAGAAAGCATTTGCAATCCTTGAACACAGATGAATATTTTTTATCAAAAAACATGTATGTTTCTGGTAGCTGAGTGCCAATGATTCCATGATGTGTAGTGACTGGCACCAGGAAATATCATAAGATTTCACCTGGTGGTGACCAAGGTCTCATGGCACAGCAGGAGCACCCACCTGGCTCAGGTGTTCCCCCTCCAGGCTCCCTCACACCCCATCTGAGGCCTCAAAACCTTGCTCATGGTTTGGTAGCTGCGTTCAGGTTTATGCTGAGGATTTTCACCTCGTGCTTTTGGGTGTAATAAAGGCCCCTGTGAACTCTCTCATTTCTGGGTCAGCTGTTTGCTAATGCCATAATTCACAGCACAGCTGCAGCTTCAGCAGCGCTGGATTCGGGTTTTAGGAAAGCAGTAATGGACTTAAAAAGCTCAGAGAACAGAAGCAAAGGCAATTGCAGGTTGCAATGTCTTTGTTGCAAGAGGATTCCATGCACGTGAATTCCTCATTCTTGAGTAAAAGAGCCGAGGGTGGGAGTGAGTAGCACCACAAACGGTGGGGAGGACTGCAGAGCAAGCAGCTGCTCTCTTTTCCACTGCAATGCCAAAGGGAGCTCCAGAGCTGCAGGCTGGAGGCTTGGCAGGTACCCCATGTATGTTACCACACACTGGAAGGTTGCTTTGTACTTCCTTGGATTTCTTTTGGCCACTTGTGAGACAGTTCTGGTCTGGATGGGCTCTGTGGTCTGAATGCACACTCCTGCCCTCAGGTGTCTGAAGGGAATTCCAGTCTGGCTCTGGAGTGCTGAGAGCCTGTAAAGGACAGACTCAGCAGCTTCCTAGCAAGGAGAGAGATTTCTGTGTAGAAAGCTAATTAAACAAAACTGAAGTAAGAAAATTTCAGTGCTCAACAATTTCTGTTGCAGGGAGGGTGTTTTTTAAGGACAGCTCCAGTCTAGAATCCATCTGTCCAAATAAGAGTTTATGAATGCAGTTACCCAGATCTTTGGCTGTCATGTATTCAGAGGTCTCTCTCACTTGTATCAGACCTGGCTCTCTCTCCTTTCACACACACAAAAGTGTGATGAGTTTTTAATCTAGCTAATTTTTGAAAAACAGCTTTGTGCTTTTTATTTCTATTTGAAATCCAGCTCTATTTCTCTACCTGAGGGCCATTTAGTTTCCTTTAGTTTTGATGTATGTTCAGCTCTTGTACTGACAGTTTTGAGGGTTCATAAAGGACCATTTTTTCTTCCTCAGAAGCTTGCCTTTGGCAAGAGATGCTGTTGCAAAGTGGTCCCCAAGCTGTGTTTCTTATTTCTTTCTCATTTTAGCAATTAATCTGAATTTTGCCCTAGGGGATAGCTGGTATTTCTGCTCTGTGGATGTTCCTCACAATTCAGAATATGTCGTGATAGGTACTGTGTGATATAGAAGGAAAAGGTTTAGAGCAATGGATTTTTTGGGATGTAGGTGAAATGTGGAACACTGCAATCAAGAGAGAGTGTTTAAATGTCTCAAACTGTCAGGCAAAGTAGATAGGCAGTGAATGCATATGTTCTGAGAATATCAAATCTGCTCATGTGCTACCTTCAAAGAGAGACTTTGAAATAGGAATTGCAGCTGAAATTAATTCTGTATGGCACTTTCCCCATCTTCTGGAATTGGCATCAATTTTGCCTCAGAACAAGACAAAAACTAGTCAGACACATAGCTTCTGGAAATGGTAAAATTCTCACTGGAATTGTGGAACAGCAAAACTAGTAATAAGATTTGGTGTATCCTTTAATTTTAATACTTCTGTCTACTCTATCTGGATGTTACTTAATTAAAAAAGAAGGAAAGGAAAGGCATTTATTAATTTGGGGGCAAGCTGTGTGAAATCTGTCAATCTGAGTTCACTGTATCCCTGAGATTCATTTTCTTTGGATTTGAAAATAAACCTTAAACCTCAAGGATGAATTGCTACTATGGCTCATTTCATTACTTCCAGCAGACAATAAACCAGCCCAGAATTAGCATTCCCCCACAGCCATGCCCCTTTCCCCTGCAGCCTTCTGTGGAGGGAGGCTTTGTGGGCAGAGGTCTCTCCCATTTCTGATGCTCTCTGGCTTAACTCTCTTATACCCAGGAAGGATCTACAGACCCTTGCACTCACTCTCTGGCTGGTCCTTGATAATTCCAGGAATGCAAATATAGAGATGGAGCTGGGATATTAATCTTCCTGCATGTTAATAAGCAAGGCATGATATTCCTAAACCCCCCTCCTCCCCAATGTACTTTCTCTGCCACCTGAAGGAGCAGTTTGTTTGATTTTGTTTTCCTCTCTTTGTGGTCAGGCTGTAGACACAGTAAGCCTTGTGGTTTTTCTCTCTTACTGAAGGACAGAATTAATTGGCTTTGAAGTTTCCAAATCTCTGTTTCTGAAGAAGAGATTTGCAATGAGTGACTGTGAAAAGGAGCCTCTGTGGAAGCCAAGTTGCTCTGGAACCAGAGCAGTGCTGGCTGGGTCAGGCGTCTGCTCTAAAATCCTCTGTTAGCACTTGATGTGAAATTGAAATTGGAATGATTTCCATCCCTCTGATGGAACTGGCTTCTCTCACTGCTGTTCAAGCATCTGTGCAGATGATGATTTTGTCCTGGTGTCTCTTAGAAAGTACTCTGAAATCTAAGAGTATTTATTTGCTTACTACCTTCTTAGGGAAGCAAAATGAACAAAGCAACCCAAACACCACTGAACTCTCCAAAGAGACTTACCAGGAGTGTCTGTGCTCAGAGAGCTTGTGCTGATTCCCTTGTGCCAGGAGCTGCCCAGCCCTGGTGATACAGAACTCTGCTACACATCAGGCAGGTTCCTTCCCTGTCACCCTGCTTAAGTTGGGAACTTGTAAAAACTGAAGATTTGCAATAATTTTTGAGAAAGTGATAGTAAGTTTGGCTTTCTTGAGTGAAGTTTTAATCAGTAGGAAATATGAATAATGGGAAGGGGCTCATTCTTCTAATCACAGAGCAAGGGGGTTCTTTGGTGGTCTCAAACTTCTAAATCCTGATTTGCCAAAGGATGAATTTGAATTTCTTGAATGAACATGTGTTGTAGCTGATCCTGACCATTTTCTACTTGTCCTCTAAACAGCACAGCAAATAACCTCACACTTTCCTTTTAGCCTCTCCAAATACAAAAGAGCAATAGTAAAAAATCAACACCTTTGCAGGTAAGATTACTAAAATTGAAAATAAACAGTCCATATTTATCATCTTTTGGGACAAGGAAAAGGCTTTATTTGTGACAAGTTGTACATTGGTGTACTGCTGATGCTTCTATATGGTGTCAGGGCTGGTAAAGCATCCTCAATCAGGTTTGAGATGTTCAATTCAAGCCTATCCATATGGTAAAGCAAACGAATTAACATCTCTTGTAGTTTTGGTTTAAGACAAATTATTCAGTAGATATAAAATTCTCATTCTTAGAGTTCAAAAATCTGTGCCGTAACAATATCAATATATGGCTTTAAAATGCAAGGTTCCTCTGCATTTGAAGTTTTAGAATAAAGCTTTTTAAAACAGTTGTCTTACATTCACATGCAAAGACAAAGTAGACTGAATAAAGTAGGCTTCTGATTGCAAAATGGGAAGTGATGTGCAGAGTCTGTGGAGTTTCGGAATGTAAATGTGATAATTGCTAGATGCAGGTTAGTTGGAAATGTTTCTAATATTTGATTTGTCTTTAGCATGAAAGAATTTCATCATTTATAGTGTTTTGGACAATATTATTGATGAGGAAGAAATCTGTGTGAAATCTGTTAAATGAGCTGAAAACTAAATGACTCCAAGTTGCTTTGGAGACGTCAATAGTTAGACATCTCGGCACAGCAAACCACGCAAATTTTCAAGATTTTATCTTTGTACATAAACAATATTTGAATATAGAAGTTGTCACACAGGACTCAAGAATTTAATACTGTAATATGAGGTGTCTGAACAGCTATTTTTGTGCAGTATTACCAGAATACCTTCACCAGACAATCAGCTCTCTTACAGAGCTAAGATCTCTTTTCTTATCCTTTTAACTCTTGAACCTGAAATAAAACACTATCCATTTCAAAGAAGTGATACTTCTAAATAAAATTTTGCTCTAGATGTATTAAACCCAAAAGAGAAAAAATCCAACCCAAATCTGAGGTTCATTTCTTAATTTCTGAGGCAGAGTGATGTGATGCAAAAAGAGTGGCTCTCTACTGTGTTTCAGGGAAGATGTTTATCCTACCAAGGTTATTAGAGAATTATGCATCTCACCTTTCAAGTGTTATCTGGCACTGCCACTATGGCTTATCATTAGCATATCCTTTGATACCTCCATGGCATCAGGAAAGACATAAACATAAACCAAAATAGAGATGGGACTCATAAACAAAACAATATTGTTACAGTGCTGGCTCACTCAGAGTGGTAAATTTTTCTTTGCCTTTTCTGCAGTCTTTTAAAATAGAGATGAAATTATTCTAAGAACAGTGCAAACTTATATCACAATGTAAATGATTTGGGAAACAAGCTCAAACCAGTGTGGTCTGCATAAATGAAAGTGTTATCTGTGAGATTGCTTATAAGGATGGGACAGAAAATGGTCAAAAATAGTAATATTGGGACTTTGTATTAGCTTCTAACCAAGCTATGTTCTTCACAGCTTTTATTTAAGATGGGTTTTTCCATTGATTCTGAAGACAAAGTATCTGCCTGGTGAAATACTGTGGGACAATAACTCTTCCTTTGGAGGTCACACTTTCTGTATGGGCCAGAGTAAACAGGATAGGGCTTGCAGATTTCCCTATTTCCTTGTAGATGCCAAAGTTAATATATACAACTCAAGTATAAAAAAAATAAAATTAAGGTACTGTGTTGTTCTTCCATTTACCTTGCTTCAGCAGGTAGTTAAGAGTGCTGGTGGTCAGAGCAACTTTTGTACCAAAGTGGGATTGGAATTAATCAATACCCGTATTTATACATGGGAGTGTTCCACTGTGGTGCAGCTACTGTACTATTTTGCTACTCTAAAAGGGCTTATTCTTTGTAATTTTTTTATTTCTCTTAATGAGGAACTGAAATATTTTCCTAGATGTATCTGTGGAGATCCCTGGGGTTCAATGCCTGCTTTTGGAAATCCCTTCTGAATGTCTGAAGAAGAAAGCAATATCCCAACTTTTAAAAATTGAGGCTTTAATTGCCATTTCCACGGTCTGTTACACATTTGTGTAATAAAATTGACCTTGCAAGTTTTATTAGTGTATGACTTAGCCATCATTCATACTTCTTAAAGATTCATGGGAAACATCTTACACATTTTTATTTGAATATCGTTTGGCAAACAGTTCAAACATCTACTGGAAAAAGACTTAGCTAGAGCAGAGTAAGCAGCATATGCAAAACAATTCCTCAAAATCCCAAAACAACAATAATCTCCCCCTCCCTCCACCCCAAAAAAAGTCTCCCAAAATTCAACACCAAAGGAATTCAGAGCTGAGGCTGCCAAGATGATACTGTTTCACAGCCATTAGCCAAGCCTTTATACCTCAGAGTTCTAAAAAAATGTTTTTCTTGACTCAGTTGAAAACTATCAAGGCCGAGGGTATTGCAGACATTAAGCCTGACCACCAGGACGTGATTTTTGCAAAGGCTGGAAGTGGCTCCTTCTTCAGCAGGCCATGTAATCCGTGCAGTGGGAACATGGCAGTCCCCATATGGAAGTCCTGCTGACAGCAGCAAAAGAGTTTTTGAGCAGCATGTACAGTTACCCTGCTCTAAAGAGCTGTGAATTGTGTGATGTGCAAGCCTGGAAGCCTGCACCATATCCCTCTCCCATCTGTGCAGGATGGCTGTGGTGCCAGACAGGTAGTAAGACTCTGCTGTGCTCTGCTACCCTTCATCTGCTTTCATGACTCCCACTAGTAAAAGTAGAATTATACTGCTGAAATTCAGTTAAATCAATGAAATTCCATATGGCAAGGGGTTAGTCACTTGTTTTCAATACAGTCTTTAAAGGGGTTGAGCTTTTAGTTTTGATGATATTTAGGTTCTTAAAATCAGGAGTAGAATTCAAGTTCCTGGCTTTAACAGATTG
>VZTB01016413.1:176935-245799 GCA_013397245.1 Thryothorus ludovicianus
CCCCCCCCCAATATTTGTAGAAGAAAGATATGTTCTTAACATGCTGGAAATGTAACTAATTTTGAAAACAGCTAAAATTTCAAAGTTCTATTCTTCAATGTAAGATTAGTTTTTTGTGAAATTAGATTATTTTTGTTAATTTTAATACGGCATATATGTCTTAATGTTTGAAAATTTTCCCTAAACTCAAACTAAATGCCCCTATAAAATGTTTGACTTCCTTTCCCCCCTTGTTCTTGATAATTCAGTACCAAGATTACTCACACCTGGTGCTTTTGTTTCTCCTCAGTATTCTGATTGCCTCTTGAAGCTCTTCACAATTTCATTCTCCTACAAATGGCTCAGCTGTCTGGAAAAAGGCCGATTGCTTTTGTGAATTTCAGCATTGAGAAGCTCAGTAAAAAACTCTTTTGATCTTTCTACAATTGTTTTAACAAAAATATATCTGCATTTCTGTGTTCATTCTTCAACTTTGATTTCTTCACATATTGAAGTTGCAAATTAATCTGGCTCTATCAGTGTTATCTTTGCTCATCTTCTCAGCTGTTCTGTGTGAGTTCTGGCTTTTACATTATCTGGTGAAAATGAAAACTTGGATAATTTTTTCCCCGTGCTTTACAAGCTTTTCTCAGTCCCTCTGTTGTCCTGTTTGGCCTTTCCTTTGTCCTCTGTATTACTGATTGCTTTTGGATCTCTCAGCATATTTCATACTCATGCCATGTTTCGTTTGCTAGGAGTACTTTCTAAGGACTCTCCTAAAGCCTCAAACCACCCTTGAATTATTACCCCAGAGTTTCTGTACATGGTTTAGAAGAATTCTACCTGTACACTTCTACATTTCTCAAATGGAATCCAAACATTTCCTACATTCTGTTAATTTATTTATTTCAGTAATTCTTTTGCTTTGCTCTGTCGAGATGATGCTTGTGACACACTGCTGGTTGTTGATTCCACCATCCCTGATGGATTTTTTTGCAGCAGGTAAATTGCCTAATATAAAAGTTTTTCTGTTCAGTCCCTGAGAGTGTACCCCTTGTGCTGCATGATGGATTCTGATTTTACCTGTTTTTATTTCAGATACTAAAAAAGCCCCAACACTCAAAACATCATGAAAACTTGTTTCCAAGGTCCAGCATTGACAGTTGGCAGTAGGTTATTTATATTCTGATCCATTCTAATTATTTAATAATTTTTCTGTTTACCTTCTGACCTAATGAATAGAGCAGACTTACTCAAAGGTTAAATCAGTACTACATGGAGAAAAAAATTAAATATTTTTATTTTTAAAAAAATGATTTTTGCTATCTAATATTCAACTTTGTGTGCCAGGGCTATCTACTCTGTGTGTCCTCCAAAAAAAGCAACAAAACTCTAGGTCTGATTTCATGCTGAAAATCCTATGTTGCTATGCAACAATCCTAAAAGTTGGAATTCTTTCAACTAGACTTCAGTTAAACCAAATTTATTGTTCTTCACTTTGCTGGATATAAAATGCTAAAATAATATAATAAAGATGTTCTCTAGAATAGGATAATTTACATAGGAAAAATGTGGGGTTTTTTTTTGTTACAGACTATTGCCAAAAGGTGGCAGTCTCCCTCCCCAAAATCCTGTGCTCTCTAGGAAATATTATGTATGGCAAACATAATTTATTCCTAGCTACACCAGTTAATAAAAATTACTTTTTAAGGAGACATAGAGGGTAAAGCCTCCTATATTTGAGAGTTTAAGGGTGACATAGCCATAGTTATATTTTATTTTGACAGTGGAATTTAAATAACAAAGCTTGGAAGGGAGCAGTGATGGGGAAAGAGCACTTCACAAGTAGACTGCTAATGAGCAAGAACTACTCAGGTCTCAGATTTGGTTAGAGCCTGCAGTGCTTCAGCTTCTGGAGATGCTGTTAGGATCTGATGCTTTAGATCAGGAGGTTGCTGTGCTCATCAGTCAACTTGATGAAATGAATAGAAACAATCCACTTCCATTAAAATTCATGTTCAAATTGTTGATTTTTCTTTACAAGTGGTTCAGTTATATCCAAGCAAAGCAGTGACTGGTTTCTTACAAAATAGCCTAAAAAAAAGCAACTGATGATAAATTATAGTCTTGTTAAATATTTGCAAAAATTTGGCTATTTTTTGTGTTTTAAATTGTATTTCTTTTGGTTTTGTTGTTGTGGTTTTTTTTTTCCAGTGAGGGCTACTCAGGCTGTGGGAGGAAGATGGGCTTTTTGTAGGGCTCTGACAGAACTGTAGTAAAGCAAGGGCTTCCTCTACTTAGCTGAAGAAATACCTGAGTAGTCCAAGAAGCTTGTGAAAGTTTGTAACATCTCAACATTTAATATATTATTGAGTTAACAGTGAGAAAATTAAGGCATTTTAGAACCAATCAGTGTTATACTCTGAATTCAAAAGTGTGGCAAGCAAATTTCTTATCACCAACTGAAGAGCATGGAGGGAGTGTAAACTGAGCTGCACTTTGTGTTTATTACAAATGCAATATCTCTGTATACTCTGATTTTCTGAATCCTTTTCCCAAGGTTTTTCAGTCAATGGTTATCTCAGATCTTCTGCCAACAGTTACAGCAGACCACTCACATGTTTTCAAATGAAAGAACTCATTGCTCTGTCTTTTTAAAATTTTTATGTCTATTTATTGGTACATACATTATTGGGTTCTTATATCATTTATATGGCTTGTGTGAGATACCAGAAACAGAAAAATTCCAGTTGGGGAGAACTCATTCTGAACCATTTAAGTGTTACACAAAAGTGTTCTCCATTTCAATTTGCTCTTTATTTCTTCAAGGGCCTGTGATGAAAGCCTAATTACTGAGCATGTTTGACTCATCTTTGTGTCCTGGTGTAGTGAAAACACTAATTATAATAGTTTGGTCATAGAAAATAGATTTAATTTCATCTTCTTCTCAGTAGGAATGTAGAATAGTTTGAGTTGGAAGGGCCATGAAAGATCATCTCGTTCTACACTGTCATGGGCAGGGACACTTCCCACTGTCCCAGGCTGCCCCAAGCCCTGTCCAGCCTGGCCTTGGACACTTCCAGGGATCCAGGGGCAGCCACAGCTTCTCTGGGCAACCTGTAGCAGGGCCTCTCTATCCTCACAGAGAAATATTTCTTCTTGATATCTAATCTAAATCTACTCTTGCTGCCTTTCAGTTTAAGGCCATTACCCCTTGTCCCATCTCTAAACGCCCTTGCACAAAATCCTTCTCCAGTCTCCTGTCGACAGCCCCTCCAGCATCACGTGTTTTTCATGACAGATATTGCAAATGACTTTATTCATTTTGTTACTTTGGAATGAGTTGTAACTGTCAGAAGGGTATGAAAGACTATTTTTGAAGGCTAAATCTAATATGTAAGTCTTTGAGAGGTTGCCCAACAGGTTTAATAAGCAATAGATGATAAATTTTACAATCCAACACTGCACAAACACACCAGGTCCATCATGAGCCCCTTTCAGTGGAACCAGTGGGGTTTGATGAAGGTGTGACCCAAGGCTGGCCCCGAGTGTTTGCCCAAGGTGTGTCCTGCTATCACCCCACAAGCCCTGGGCTGCAGGAACAGCCACCCCTTCTCATCCCTGCCTTTGGCTGTGCTGCTGCCATGCCAAGGACTGATTTGTTGGAGTGTACAAAGTCAAGGTGCTCACAGAGGTGCTCTCCAGCCTGCAAAGTGGAGGCAGTTTCATGGAATAACGATTTAATAAAAGGGGAACCCACATCTGTGTGGAAACACAGAGTTAGCTTAGACCTTCACATTCTCATACCATGTCTGTGATTCTCCTTCAGGGTGTGTGTTTTTGATTCAACAGCCACAGAAGGCAAGGAGCATCAACAGCTACAGATCTTGGTGACCTCATGGTTTGCTCATGGAAGTGTTTTGCAGATGTTTCTCGGGATCAGCTTTGACTGAGACTTAAAACTGTTTGTAGCAACAGTAATGACCAGTGGCTTTTTTTCTTTGTTGGAACTTTGCAGCTTAGAGCACGTTTTCTGGTTGTAGATAAATGCATGGTGGGAGAACCAGTGGTGGTGGGTGAGGGATTTCAGCCAGTAGAGGAAGCCAGCAGTGTGGGGTGGCTCACAGTTCTCTTGTAATCCAGGATAAATGGAGAACTATTGTTATAATTTACTCGATGCCTCTGCAAACTTAATAGTTTTTGCTGGCGTGGTCGTAGTCTTGGTTGTTACTTTTTGAACCTGCAGATGTTGGTTAGCTCTGTGAAGACTCTTATTGTTCCCCAGGTATATTTTAGAAACACTTTGAGAGTCAAGAGAAAAAAATTAGTAAGAAAAATGGGAGTATTCTATGAAATTAATTCCCTAGGTCATGCCAAAATCTGGAGGTGTGTCAAACTTAATGGAAATTATCTGCTATGTAGCATATTTTACTTTGTTTTCCAAATAAATATGCATGCAATAATTAAATGGTGAATGTTTCTGTTGATAAAAACTAATTAAGAGGTGAAAGTATAGCAATCTTTTACTTTCTAGGAGAATACAAGTTACAAGACTTCTTAATAAGGAACGAACACCCATTGGATTTGAACTCATTACCCTTACAAAGCAAAGGAGATAAGGTTTTGACTATGCAATGCAGCCTTTCTTTTGGGTTTGGGAATTTGCAATATCCCATTAATTACAATGACAGTTTAATATTGTTCTTAAGTTAGAATGAAAAATACTATTATTACAAAAAATAGTCATTTAAAAAAATAAGTAAACGAATAGATGGGATGGAGTCTGTACCTGAACACAGACTTGGCAGTCTGTGTTTCATCATGACTTTGGCAAAGTGATACCCTATACTCTCTGAGACTTCAACATTAATCCACAGGGTACCAGCAAAATCTTTCAGGTACATGGACCTGATGTACTAAATCCGGACAAATGTCCACACCAGACAGTTTTTCCAAAACGTCAAAAACCAGAGAGCTTCAACATAGTGTTTTTTTTCCTTTTCCTTCCAGACCAGCCAGAATATACTAAACTATGAAAAGATTAAATTATCACTTAGTGTGAAAGTTGATTTTGTAATTATTCCCAACATTCTCAGCAACCAAGTCTCCAGAGCTATAAAGTATGGTTAAGGGAGACCAAAGAAGCTTGGAATTTGATCTTTGAACGCCATCTTTTTACAAGAGAGAAACGGGGGGAAATGCATTGGTTTACTCTTTTAAACATAATACTGATGTTCTTTTCATTAAGACTCTGTAACACTTCTGTGCTTGGGAACCAGCTCTTGAAATTGGCAGGGCTGGGGCCTCCACACAAGGTTTTCTTTGAAACTCTGTTCCAGCTGGATCAAGTTTTTAGCATTTGGAAACTCCTCACATGGAAGCATATGGCCATTAGAAATGTATCACAGCAAGACTGTCTGCAAGTGAAATCTTTGAAAGTTCTTTACCCTGTGAATTTTCTGCACAGGATTGCACAAGACTTTCCCCCAGCTGGATCATTACTTTCCTATTGCCTGAGGCAGCAGCAGGCAGGACAAACAGTGTCCTTCCCTCCTGAGGCACTGTCAGTGTGCCCATCTTCCTTCTGGACCCAGGAGAGAATTCTCATCTCTCTGTGCCCATGTTGGGGCACTGGAAAATGGGAGGGTCAGCAGCCAAGGGGGTCTGTGGATGGGATCAGGAGAGGATGAGGAAGGCACTGCCACAAAGAGAACAGAGACTGGGAAATAATGACATGTTCTAAAGAGACCAAAGAATTAGACTGCTAGTGCAAGATATTCTAGATGTGCTTAATGAGAGTGCAAAGGGAATAGGGAAAATTGGAAATGGAAGTTGGCAGAGTGAGGAATTGGTAGGGACCTAGAAAAAACTGGTCATGAACATGCTTGGCAGTGTGAACATCAAAGCTGTTATGAAGGAGAAAGAATTGTTAGGTGCTACAGAAGAAGTGGAGAGTAGCATGAAAAGCTTTAACAGTGGATTTTGGGACACCTAATGTTATATTAATGAGTTCAGGATATGGAGAGAGGAGTAGCAAAGAAATAGGAGTAAGCCTAGGGCTGTGCTCAGTAAGGGAAGGAACAGGACAAAGCCATGGCTATGTTTGAAGGCAGAATTTGGTGCATTCTAATATTGAATGTTTATGCCAGTTTAACTTCAGATCTAACACTGGATTTATAAGTCTTTGGTGAATGCTTGTAAAATCCACTACTGATGCATCTAGAAGTGGATACCAACTGCTTTCTTTACCTCTTCACAGTAATGTTCTATTTGCCTCAGTATCTATCTTAGAGAATTCTACTTGTAAGAGAGCGCTGGGAAATTTTTAGTTGAAAATTTGGTGTTTCATTTTCCTTTCAGTTTTTTTAAATTTTCCTTTTCACTAAATCTATTGGCAACTGACATCCTGACCCTGTGAGAATTAAAAACCAGTCCAATGGACATTGCATTGCTTGGTTTGAAAGTGAAGACAAGGCTCTGTGCCTTGTGATTGAGTGCTAGGCTAGACAATGGAAGTCCCTGCAAACTCTGGAACTGACCTTTGTTTTGAGTAATAAATCTCGAGATGCTTTTTTTCTGCTGTTATGTGACAGTAATCTGCTTGGAAACTGGAAGGAGGGCAGTATATCATGGCTGGTTTGGTTGAAGTAGAGCCGAAATTGCAAGTTGAATTTGAATTAACTTGGGGGACTGAGCCTTAGTGCAGAGGTGAGGAAACAGCTGAGTGAGGGAACAAAGCAAAGACAATTGATTTCACTTGGTGCTTCTAAATGTAAACAGAACAGAAATACCTTGACTCGTCCCAGGACTGCTCTCTAGACAAAGTGTTGCTTCAAGTGTCATTTCCCCTGTTGAGTGAACACAGGAATATTTCCATTTCTCTTTAGCTCCTCTGTGTTGCACATATGGTGTGGGATTCATCTCCCTCAGTTTGTCATATAAAGTTAAACATCTAATGAAGAAAAGAGTGAAGGAAAACTTCCAAAGGTCTTTCAGCATCTTATGAGCTATTTTAGAATGGAGCATGCAGCATCTTTGGAGTTTTCTGTCTCGACATATGAAGGATGTTTTGGAAACTTCAGTGGAGAGGTGATTAACTTTGAAATAGATGAGGTTAGGTGAGATAAATCCTACCCAAGGAGAATTTTGCATTACAAGAATTAGCATGAAAACAGTTATCCCAAAACTGTCTCAAGCAAGACCTGCCAAGCATGCAGCAATGGTGCTGAGAGCTGTCAGAGCAGAGGGAGAGCTGTTCTTGCTCAGCCATGTACATCCTCACTGTCCTCAAATGCAGAAAAGACAGCCTGGCATTATCCAAGCAGGAAAGAAATTGTGACAGTCCAGTAAAGAATATGACCTGTGGCAACCTGAATGTGTGAAAGAGATTAATAAATCAGATGTTTTAATCTTGTGGTTTCAGTATAGGAGAGGGGGAAAAGGATCATAATGGCATTTACGTGTTAGTGTTGACAATATATTTAAAGGTGTGTATAAACAAGTGCATGTATGGACTCACACAGGCTTGCTTCCCTTGCTTTTGGAAGGTGTTTAACAAAGTAGCATTTTGTCCAAATTTTTAAATTTATTTAGAAGATAAAAATGTGCTGGTTGTGAATTATTCATTGAAAGTAAAACTATAATTTGTGTTGCTGTGTTGCAAGTGAAATTAAAAGGATTCATAAAGGTATTGCCAGAGAATTACACAACCTTGGGTGGATGTGTGGTTGGTGCAAAATGCTGAAGGATCTTCTTTTTGGCCCTGAGGCAGGAGAGGTGGCTGAAGGAGCTGCTTATTGCTGTACCCCAGCCAGGCAAATCACATCTTAAATATCCCTGGAATGGCTCTAAGTTGTGTCTGCAGCCGAACTGATTCCTTGATGTCTGGGACATATGGAATTAAAAGTATGAAATAAAATGCTGTTTAGCACCTCATTCTGCTCTGTGCTAGACATAATAACATGGTAGGAGCAGATTTGATAATCTGCATATTTTATATCTGATATATTGGCTTTGTGCAGCCTTCGAGCACTGAAGAATTTGGTACAAGATAAATGTGTTATCTCCTTCATATGGAGTCTTCCCTCAATGCCCTGGCAATCTCCAGATGCCATAATTAAATATAGCCTTGGCCTAGTTAAGTAGAAATGCATCTAATTATTCCAGGATTGTCTTAGCCACTGTTATGCAATGTGTGAATTTCATGTACTTTAATCCACTTAGTTTCATTTCTGTTTTGTCCAGCACTGTGCCAAGCTGAACTCCTGTTGCTTCAAAAAACCAGCTAGCACTCTAACAACAATCAACCTGAATATCTGCCAGTTTTGAACGAATATAAGTGGATAATTGAAGTTATTTGCGATAATTGCATATGCTAAGCTTTTAATTTATTTTTATCCTTTATTTATAATTTCTGCTTTGATTGTGCTTTGCTGCACTTAGTGTGGCTGAGCATTGTCTGGCTGGGTTGCAGTGGAATTTGACAGCAGCCACAGAGCAGTCAGTTTTCATATGGCATTAACTGCAAGATTGATATTTATCTTAAGACACAAGCGCTAGGAGCTCGAATAGCAAGGTAAATAATTTTTGGTGCATCTTAGTCACAGCAACAGCAATTTTAGTGCTAAAATTTCCTAGAAAATCCCACACAGCTGAGGAGAGCAATCTGGGGTATAAAACACAGAGAAAAGAGGAGACCTTCTGTGTGTGTTTGTGAGTGCCCATCCTCAAGGACGGAACCAGCCAAACTGCCAGGCTGGTGTCACCACCCTGCCGAAAGCCTCTGTGCTCCTGGCAGGAGCAAAAGCTCCTCCAAGGTCAGCATCAACCTCTGATGCTTCTCCATGGGTTATGGCAAACACGTGCAAAGCTTTCTGTGATAAAACATTGCAGTTGGGAAGCCTGTCTGCACATCGGGGCATTCATTGCTGTCTGATAAGATACTGGGTTTGGGCATGGGAAATAAAACTGAGACTGAGCAGCAACATCAAAATCTCTCTTGGCTTCCTTACCTTGTCTGCTAAATGAGCTGGGAAAGGAGCAAACCCCAGAACTCTCTGGGAAGTAGGACCTGCTGCAGAATTAGCCCCATGCCAGAATATTACCTAAGCTCACTTAATGCTAATAAATCTTGTTTTCTCTCAAAACAGCCCAGCCTTCTCAGAAGTTTTCAAAGCACCTGCAGCCCTCCAGGTTTCCTGGAGAGGAAACCCCCTTTTTCACATCTGAAATGAACCCCAAAATGGGGAAGTCATAGGAAGATACCTGGGTAATGTTTGAAAGTTTAGTGATCTGTTGCTGAGTGCTCCCACAAGCACGGCGTAGGCTTCTCATGGAGAAGCCAGCGAAGAAAATTGCTCTGATGATGGAAACACAATCTTGTTTCTCTCCCAGGAATACTTTCAACTGCTGAACTATGCTTAAATAGTTATCTGCCAGAACTTTAGGAAATATTTTTGGCATAGTCACAGATCAATTACTGTAAATTTTGATTGGAAATTAGACATGCAAATCAATAGAAAGGTTATTAAAATTTCCCTGAATATTAAAATTACCCTGAAGAAGGATAACTATTGGTAGTTGTAAGTATTTTCTGCACACAGAAAACTGGTGTTTCAGCATACAGAATGCTGCTGGTTTTTGGCTGGTAATGTACCAGAAACCTTGTTACAAGATATGAAAGAAATAAAGTTTTAAAAAGCACATAGGTTTTCCTTCCTTGTTATCTGCTGTTTTTCTTAACAAAGTTCATTATATTTGATTAAGATAGAAATCTTGGTTACAATTCCATACATAGGAGTCACAGAGATAAACCTGTTAAAGTTGCACAAATGATTATTAATATTATTACTTCCAAAAACACATCTCAAATCAACCTTGAAGTTATATTCAAGTTTTTTAGGAACCTCAAACACATCTGATGTCATGGGAAATAATGAGAAAGCTTGTTAAGGTTCGGGGTTATTTTCTGCTGTTGATTTAATGCATTTGATGCTAGAATATAAGATCAGCTTACAGGTTTGTCTACACTTCTTTAACGACTGTGATATGCCAGTGCATTTTTTTCAAATGAATTGTTATTAAGTTGATATTATGGAATATAAATTATTTATGTTATGGACGGAGATGATACCAGTACCTAGCTGATAGCAGTTATAATTAAATTAGAGCCATCTTCTACCCTTTTTTGTGATTTGTAACAGTTTAGTTTTGAGAAGAGCAATTTCAAAATGCATTTCTGGTTTTATGTGTTGCAGTTAGTTAATCTTAGAAAAATAGAAAGGAAACAATGAAATGTAATTTTTTTTAAGATTTCATAGCTGAAAAGAGAGAAGGGCATAACTTTAGCAGCATTTATGGATAAAGATTGGTAACCCTCCACAGTTCAGGAGTTCAGAAACTGTTTCAAATTTGGTTATGCTTATGAATTTATTTAATCTTACTTCAAAATGGGATTCTAATGAAGGAAAGTCATTGAGAAGTAATCTGAAACTCTTAAAAAGTACATGAAAGGAGAAAAGATCTCAGAAGCTAAAATAACTACCCTACCCTCTGGATGTTTGTGTGAAGTTTTTTTCTTGAAAATGTTATTTGCAACTTTTATTTTCACCTTGCTTTCCATTTCTGTTTATTTTCCCTCTTACTTTTTGTTGGATCTTTCTTGTGCGTCATCCATTCTGTTTCACCTTTCCTTTGCTCTATCTATAACAACCTAACTTGAAAGAGAATTTATCTGAGAATATCAGTTCACTGAAATTATAACATAATTTGTCAAGAAAATTACTTGTTAGGTAATTCTAGAGATAGCTCAGTGATTTATTAAAAAAAATTACTGTGAGGTAACAAACATTTATTTTTCATCCCAATTTTTTCTGTTATTTATGATATCAGTACCACTGAACATACAGACATTGACCTCCTGTTTTGGTGACCATTTTGAGATGTTTTGTGGTTATATTATTTGCTCATCTCCTGCTTCCTGCCCTGTTTTTGTCCATGTTGCCTTGTGATGTTCTGGGTCAGGCAGTTCATTTTTCTTATGTTTGTGTGTATTGGGAAAGTTGATAGGATTATAACTGGGGAAGCCTCAGCTGAGCTGTGCTTTAGAACATTAAAACTGCTTTATCTAAAGATTGTGTGCTGCCCACAACCTGCCTGCCCATGTGCACACAGACGCTTTTCCACATTTAGGGCTAAAGTTTTTTAAAAACCTCCTTGAATGGTGTGAGTGTACCAATTCTCACTCTGTGTTCATAATTCATTCTGTGTAAGTGCATGCAGATAACTCACAATTCCCTTCAGGATAACCACAGCTTGGGAAGCATTTACTTGCTACAGCACGGATTTGAGAGTATGGTTATTCAAATGAAAATATATTGGCATTTCTATTAAGAGTGTCATTATAAACTATTAAGCTAAAATTGCTAATCATGCTAATGTTGAGACTCATTGTTAGATAACTGCTCAATCATTAAAATATTTTAAAAGGGATTTTTTGCCTCCATAGAAAAAGATTGCAGTATTACATGTGGTTTTTATGTTTTTGCCTGCAGAGTGTTAAGGAATTTCTTCCATTGTGCTTCATCCCTTTGGGGACCTTTTTAAAAAAAAGAAATCCAACAAAAACCTCCCCCCCCACCCCCCAAAAGACAACAAAACCCCATGAAACATTTGCATTCAATTTCTTTATTCCGATATAATTTGTGTATATCCACTAATATGTCATTTTGTGGAGTTGGGCTTATTATTGGCTTTCCTTTCCTTAGCTCTCCCAGATTTCTCATGGTTTCCTTCATAATGGTGTTGAGATACTTAAAGCAAACTGTGGTTAAGGACTGATACATAGAAAATGCAGCATATGCTTGTATTTTTTTCATTTCATGTACCAAAAGTTTAATTTTTTTTTAGTTTTGTGAGGGCAAAGCACAAAATATGCTTACGTATTTGCTTCTACAGCTTGAAGGAAAAACTCCTGTCAGTAGACACTTCACTTTGTCATTGAGTTTCTTGTAGAGAATGCTGCTGAAATGTACATTAAAAGTAACAACTGAAATCTTAATGAATAATTCAATAAAATAACAAGCAGTACTTTTCATTTCTGAGTTGTCCTTGTTACCAGATGTTTCTGCTATTGCCCATCTTATGCTTCTCTAGTTATTTCTTACATGTGGGGATAAATCTTAGTTTAAATTTATTTCACTGAGGCAAAAATGTAATTGAAACACACTGGGATCAATACAAACTATATCAGAAGCCATGAATTATTTTTCTAGCCCGCTAGGTACTGATATCTAATATCACTGGTATCTTATGAAATACTATAATAATTTTTCTTTTGATGATTAAGTATTTCAGCACAGAAAGAAAAACATAGTTTTCTTTTCCTTGTATTCTTTTCTGTGTGAAGAATTTTTTTGATTCTTTCACTTTTTTACTCTCAAACACATCAGTCATGAACTTTTGTATCAGGTGAGCACAGAGTAGTAATACACCTATGGCTTTATAACAAAGGAAAACACATCTGCAGTAATGCATTGAATTAGAGTAGTTATTTTACATAAAAGGCCTTTTTTCTGCTTGAAAAATGAGGGCTATACTTGTAAAATCCTTTCAGCAGGTCTCTAGCATGATGAATAAAGATGGGCTTCTGAGAACGTTCAAATGTGTATGGGTTTGTTTCAGTTTTTATAGGGTTTCTCCTTCAGAGGAGAAAATTTGTATTGCTTCCCTTTTTATATTCTAAAGACAAAAAATTTTTGGCTGAAATGAACTTTCATTAATGTTTCAGATTGCAAGGTCTGTTCTTGGTATTATTCAAATAGTACAGGAGTAGTGAGAACAATGACACAGAAGTTCACAGTTTCAATTGAAATATTTTTCCATGGATCCCCCTCTTGCAGTGGTTTTGGGATATGTTGTTATTTTTGTGCTCTTTTTCCTCTGTACATGGGACAGGTGAGCTCAGACATTTTGCCAGTTCAGATCTGTTTTGATTTGCCCACTGCTGGAACCAGTTCAGCTCTATTTTGTGTCTAATGGGTTTGCTGTGACCAGCTGGGTTTCCAGGGGATGTTTAAAGCTGGAACCAGTCTGATGTCAGGGAGGGATTCCCAGCACAGGGCTCTGGGAATTTTGCTCTCTGGGCCTTTTGCTTCTCCATATCGGCCGAGGTATCCGGGAGTATTTCCAGATTAATTATATGTTTGAGATTGTAATTCTGCATCAAAGACAAGTCTGGAGAGCCTCCCCGTGGGGTGTGCAGAGAGGGGACAGAAGCCCAGCAGAGGCCCCAGGTTTTTGGGACTGGGACAGTGAGGGGAGGCTGGGGCTCGCTGCTGCTCTGCAGACCCAGCGAGCACAAACCCTCCCTGCAGCTCTGCCCAGCCTGTCAGCATCCTGCTCAACCATTTGTTCTGCATTGGCAACCAGAAATATTTTTCTTGGTTCAGTTTCCATTATAGCTCAAACTCTATAGCAATCAATATGAATTCTGATTTCATTTTGATTTATATCCAAAGACTTGATAAATGTGCAAACTGTTATGAAACGGGAAAAAAAAAAAATGTGTGCACGGCTGCCCACTCTGTGTATTGTTAATGAGAGTCTGGACCTTGCTTTGTGATGTAAAATATGTGGAAATATCTCTGTGTACCAGTGTCTGATAGAACTAAGAAAATAAAAGACACAGAGTAGTCTTTGTTTGATTTTGGCTTGCACATGTATGAATGTTCAGGTAGATTAAATGAAAACTAGAAGAAGTCTCTTCCATGGTTAAAATACTTTGAAGTATGAAGAACACTGAGTAAAACCTTAGAAAGGGTACGATGTCATTTCTCAGTAGAATATTTGCAGCAAACCCCTCTATGAATTGAATGGTTCAGGTAGCTGTGCTTTGGTACAACCATGTTTTTTTCCTGTCAGATAATAATGGTGAGGAACAATAAGTACTACAAGGAATTATAGATATTGTAAACAGGGCAAAAATACTTCTGAATTGCTGCTATTCAGTAAATGTTACTTCTGTAATTGCAGAAAAATCTTGTAATAATGTACCATGTTAAGGCAAACAAATCTAGTCTCTACTTTTCTTATAATTTATAGTTGATGTGTAATTTCAAAATTCATTTTTCTGCCAGTTTCTTGAAATCAAGGGCATTGTTGGGGAATACCTCCTATTTTGATGTTAAGGAAGGCTTGAAAAGGGCTCCTATGTGCAAAATAAAATCCATACGAAATCCATTTTATTTTTATTCCCTGAAAAATAATTTCAGAATGGGAGCTACACTAAGCTGAGAACTGGTAAAAATGAAGGACTTTTAAATTTCTTTATTTATTAATAGGTGGGCTGTTTTTAGAGTTTTGTACCACCAACAGTGGGTACTGAGGGTTTAAATAACTTGGTCCTTTATTTCTTTTTTAAAAATCTAGATTATTTAGTTCTATTCAATGAAGTATGAGAGCAGATAAATTGAACAATACTCTAACAATCTTTGCTTTTATTCCAGGTTGTAAAGTTGTTATCCATTATTTCAAAAACACGCCTTTTTTTTTTTTTTTTCAGCGTCTGGTTGAAGCTGCAGAAGATGCTTACCTGAAACATGAATTTGATGCTGACTTACAGGTAGTAAATAATTACTTTCTTGAATGTTTATTATTAGAGCATATACAATGATTTATACAATAGCTTGCTTGAAGAGCTCCTCTAGAAGGCCAAGCATGTGGGTAATAGAAGGATGCTGATTACAGAAAATGGAATGATTTCTGGCTCAGTATTTTGACAGGTGATGTACCTGGTGCTTGTGTGTTGGGACACCAAGCAGGTGGCTTTTACCCTTTCAGGGATCTCATTTAAATTCCCTTGCAGAACTGTGCAGGTCACATTTTTAAACACAGCAATTAGCCTCGTGTAGTGTCGCTGCAGAGTGCTGGTAAGGAACTGCTCTGCAGAGTGGAATTTGCAGATGGGGTGGGACTCTCAGGGATGGGATTAGCGTGACCTTGATTTGTGCGAGTGGTTTGTGCTTGGATCTGTGTCTAGAGCAGGCGCTGGATTTTCTCTTTCCTAGGAGCCCCCAGAGCCGTGCGCTGCCTTGAGGCAAAACGGGAGGGAGCAGCACCGTGGCAGCTCACAGCTAAAAATGTTTAGCACAAAAGCTTTTGCCTAAATAAGACACATAATTAAAAAAAAGGTTTATTTTAGAAGCCAAGTAATTTAACCTGATATTGAAAGTTTAACAGAAAGTCTTACTCAAGGCTTAGATGAGTAAATATCTCCTTACCTCTAATTGAATTCCTATATCCATGGTTTCTTGAATGCCATGATATGTGAAGTTTTGTCTACTTTGCCTCTACCTAGTTTTAATTTTAAAACCTTCTGTGAATATTTGCTATAAGTCTATTTAAATTTTCGGCTTAAAGAATTAAAGGAAACAGAGACTTTTTCCATAGACATTTTCCCATACGTTTGTCTAAGAAATAAACAGATCTGTTAAGTTCTGTTTTCAGATTTTGCCATGGTTACTTCCAGTAATCACAAACCACTTTATTTTAATGAAAATATGATGCAAATTCCTGATTTCTGTGCAGAAAGGAAGAAAAAATAGAGTCAACTTATTGGAACCAAGCATAAAAAAAAATGAGTTAAAAAGGCTGTGATACAGAGATCTGGCAGCCCAGGTTGGAGTAAGGATAAAACGAGTCCACTGAAAATGATAATTCACATCATTGCCATATATTCAGGAAGTGCTGAGCTCTGTATTCAAATGCTTTAGAGTTCTATTATATTCCAGCCTTGCAGAGGTGTGTTTCATTTTGTTGAACTTTGAGCCTTGGAGAAATAGGAACTATTGTCTGAATAAATCAGAAACACACTTTATAGAAGATGTTTCAGAGGGCTGCAGTAAATGCTCCTTCACTGCAGGACAGTTCTCACTTTGACAAAGTCCTTCATTTGCCGGGCTCTGGCGATATTAACACTTTCAGGAAGCCAGTTAAAAGCCATTTGTGTCAGCAGCATTAACAGGACAATCAAATCTTTGTGTGGAGCTCTGTTGTTTATTACTGTCACGGTCCATTAAAGCTAATCAATTGTTAATCTTGGTTTCAGCGACCCCTTTGCAACCCTTGCTGGGTGATTGTTGTTCTTTATCAAAAATCTCATAATACCATCTGCTCAATAGAAAGTAATGGCCAGGATGATTTGATAGTGTACATTCAAGTGGAAGGGGACAGAAGGCTTCTATAATGTACAGTGTATACAATTCCACTATCAAAGTGGAATTTTTTGGCATTTGTATTGCTTTGGCTGACGTGTGGAAGACAGGATTAAATGCTTTGAATTAGTGATATGTGATACAACATCAGCCTGTGCTCTTTTGTGCTCGGTTATTCTGGAAATTCAGAAAGCACCTAAAGAAAGTGGGTTTTTTGCTTTGGAAAAAGATTAATAAAGAGAGTAACATCTTCTGCTACAAGATGTTCTATTAAAAAAATTCAAATAATTTATAATTATTGTCAACTGAAACTTGGCCTCCTGATCTTTTACTACCTCTGTGCTTGGGAGTGTGTTTCCTAAGATGTGAACTGCCTTTTTATGCTTCACAGAAACACTGCGGTGGATTTGATCTTCTGTGTCTTGAGGACAGCATAGATAATATTGTTTTAGTATATAAAAATGATAAAAGGCAGGAATAAAATAATATTAATATTTTTATTGACTGTAGAAAAGCACCAACTTAAAGAAAAAAATAACTGTAAGAGTTCACCTTTCAGACTGCTGGTATTCTCTTCAGCAATGCTGAAACTGTGTTACTTGGTTAGACTAAACCTGATCCCTTCTGGGCATTTTTCTTAGTAACATTATTAGTTTTGTCCTTAGCTATTCCATAGGTATTCTAATCAATACACTGTGATTCTGTGTAATGGTCTAAGCACTCAACTGTCTATCCCTGGATTGAATCTATTGGCACCACCAACCTTGTAGTTTTAAACATAAATAAAATTCCTAGAGAATTGAAAGGAATAAATCAAAATGGGTGATGTGATGTTTAACTCATCAGCATTATACATTGCATGTTTGAATAATGGCCAAACTATGAATCAGTGAAAGTAGACTTTAAAGATTTACCTTGCAATATTTGGGGTTTGGGAGATTCTTTTTTTTTTTTCCTATTAGGGATGTGAGGTTATGAGGAAATAACCATCTAAATGCTACTTACATTTGAGTCTCAGTCCAGGGTTTTCTTATGTCATGGGTATGGGTGTAAGTTATTCTGTGTTATTAAATATTATTTTCAAGTTTATAAGTGGAATTTCTTTAGTCATGCCTAATGTATTTGGGGATGTAAAATAAGTTACCATTTGTATTATTACAGCAAGTTGCCTTGTCACAATATCACAGGTGTAAAAATTGCTTCTATTCCTTTATATGGGAATGTCTCTGTGCTCACCATTGTTTAAAATGAAGCCATTCCCCTGATTTTGTGACTTTAACATAATGGAAAACCCCCAGCATAGAGGTCTACTGCCATTCTCATATACCCAGCAAGGGTACAGTTGGCTGATGCAGGTTTTGAAATGATTCTTCAATCATCCTTTAGTTTTCTTGGCTTAGCCAGAGGAAAAAAAAATGGAAAAAGATAATAAAGAGGATGACATCTTCTGCTAGGAGATGATCTATTTACAATTATTGGTAATTGTAATTGAAATTTGCCCTCCTGGTCTCTTCCTACCTCTGTGCTTGGTGGTGTGTTACCTGAGATGTGAACTGCCTGGTTATGGCTGACAGAAACGATGGTGGGTTTGGTTTTCAGACCCCTGGAAGAGGCTCTGAAGTGGAAAACTCTTCTGCCAAGTACCTAAGAATTTGTTGTGTGTGCAGCTGATACAACTATGTAGGTTTAGAGGCTCTCATACCACACTTCATCAAACCATTGGAAACTGGGCTTTAGAAGGGTAAAAATGCACCATGGACTCTCTGGGTTTCAAAACCTCCAGAGGTGGATGCTCAGCAGTGGGGCTGGTGCTGGAGCTCTCAATGCAGCAGTAAAAATAACTTGTGCTTTGTTTCTTACAAACAAACATAAACCCCATTCATTTTAGAAGAAAGATTTTTAATAACTTAGTTCCTATCCGGTTTTCCTACTTTTGATCCCAGTGACAGAAGGAAGTCATATAAAATTTCATCATGACTACTTGTTCATTTGCTGACTGATTTCACCACAAATACACATCTGCAGGGTGGTTCTTTTATTTTCTGTGTGTTAATTAAGTTCATTAGGTCATTTGCTTTACATTCCTGCTGAGCTTTCTCTGCATGTGTGTGATGTGATGATAAAAAAGCAAGGTTATTTCTTTCTGCTGGAATCAAAGCCAGTGCTCAGTTGATGCACTGACATTGCCAGATTTTATTTTTCTGATTGTTGTAGCTTTACTTCCTGCATGAGACAGGAGAGATTCAAGTGCCAATGTGTTAAGATGGTTGACCTTATTTCAATTTTATGCCTGAAGACTAGAAGAGGATTAATCATATAGTTTTTAGGAAAAGATTAGTTTCTTTTAAGAATACTCTTAAAGCTAATTTAGTGGGATAAAAAAGGAATACTGGTGTAAGGCTGTTTTTCATTATTCATTTCTCTAAGATCTATAACATATGGCTGAGCCTTAAGGAATAGGTTTGCAAAACTATACCAGAGTTAGGTACCTGTCTGCCAGATTTTGCTGTCTGTTAACCCCAAATTGCATTTTGTGTCCTTGAAAAATCACATCCTTACTCTCAGACTATGTGTGTTTGCTGCATAAAAAATCTTGTGAAATCAGCAGATGGAGAGTTAAGGCATTTCCAGTGGTTTACACATGTGAACAATGCACTTTTTAATATATATTTTTAAAATGTGCAAAAAGGAAGACTTAGATGATTAGGAGAAAGCACAAATAGTAAAAGAGGGCTGAGGAACACAATTAGTCCAGTTCATGAGATTTACAGCTTCTGGTTCTAATCCTCCAGCTGTTAATATTACTCAATACTTTATTGTTTAAGGGGAGCTGTCTGACTTCTAATTTTGCAATTTAGTTGTAAGATAGGGAGCCTAAATACAGATATAAAATCATAACCTAAATTGATGTTATTTAAAAAAAAAATTGACTTAAATGTTTATTTAGTATAATGATTCCAAGCAAAAAAAATTATAAAGATGGATTATTAAATGCTTAGGGATTAAATCAAAATTTAAACAAAGAGATGATGATTACATTGATATTAGGTACTGAAAAACACAAGGACAAAAGGTAATTGAGAACAGCTATTCTACATAACCTAATGAAACTCCTGTTATAACATATGCATTACTTTTATGTTAGTATTTCAGACAAGCCTGTTTGTGGATTTATTATCTCACTGATATAGCACGAGGCACATGATAAGTAGACTTACAGTCTATTAATATTTTTCTAGGTGTTAGAATAATGCCCACTAGTCTGAAGTCAGCTCTTGAAGGGTCCTGAACATCCACAGTGGGAAAGGGAAGCCTGTTGCACTCCAAGCACTTGTAACCAGTGACTGAAAAGACTTTTTGAAAAGTGCATTTAAAATAGCAGTGCAGTGTCTGAACTTTGAGGTACTTCATGGATTATTTATCCAAGCTTCTTATTTTCTAGATCAGAATTCAGCCTGTCTAAACTCCAAGCCTGGAAACAGCCTAAATTCCTTTTCTGGCTTTGAAACATTTTGCAGGGCCAAATGCTCTCAGCTGTGTTTGGGTGGGATGTGGACACTGCAGCTGGAGATTCCAGTAAGACAAAAGGAGGAGGAGATCCCTAGCTTGCACAGATCTAAGCTGTAAACTTCTGCACAACTCCTACTGAAGTAGCTTCAGAGCACTATGGTTTATTCATCTGTAAAATCTCCTCTGGAGCTCTTTCCTGGGGTGCCTCACCCAGGATCTGCTCTCAAGAGCTTTGTCTCCATCTCGCTCTGACACTCAGGGTCTCTGTGGTTTTGTTCATCCAGCTGGAGCACTGTTTGGACACAGCTAGGATGTAAAATGCTGCCAGGACTTGCAGAGCTGTGGTTCTTACTCTGAATAGTTTGAATTTTTCCATACTGATCAAAAGATAAGGGAGATCAAGGAAAGACAGTAAGCATGGAATTCAGAATGTCCTTAAAGACTGACTGCATCACCAAAGGCCCAGACTCTTAGCAATTACAGTGGAGTTTAAAAGCTAAAAGGAAGGAAAAAGTGTGCAGAAATGTGTGTCTAGTGACCTAATGAACTACAAGGCCCAGAAGGCCACATTTAAATCATAAAAGCATCTGTTAGAGTTTTTATTTGCTGTTACTTTTTCCTTTGGTATTTTTTTTCTTTCATAAAATACTTCAATTTTTTTTTCTGAAAGAGATAAAAGGTTCCTCTTTGCAGTTCTTAGTTTTGTATTATTCTTATTGATTTCTGTGAGCTCAAATTAAGGACTTCCCCATTGCTCTAACACAGCAACAAATTGATTTTCAGATTTTTAGCCCTTTCGTTGGGAGAGCATTTTAGCTTGTCTACTCTTTCCTATTTATTTTTTGAGGTTGGTGAGAGGAAAACTGAAATGGCTATGAAACTATCAGTGAATTCAGATATAACTGATTAAAAAATGCAGCAGAATTCATGCACAAAGTAATCTTAAGAGGAAGATTTCCACTTGGCCTTCACTCTGCATGCATGGCAGGCATTAAGTATCAGAAAGAGAGCATGGAGAAAGAGAGGACAGGCAGCTTCTTGGTTGCTTTAATTTCATACCTTTTATGTTTTCTGTCTCTGGCAAGTGAAGAGAAAAAGAGAAACGAGGTTTCATGAAGCCAGGCTAGCAATATTTTAGTTCATCTTCTAATGATAAATTACTTCATTGTTTTTTTGCATTTTGGGGTTTTGTAGTTTCAGGATTTTTGAGCACTGAGGGAATATTTTGATGTTTTAAGACAATTACGATCAGTGGATAATTTCTATTACTTTTCCGCCTTCTACACATTTATCTTGCTAAGAACTATATTCTCTTACTACAAACAAATCAAATATAAAAAACTAGAGTGATTTTATTTTTGTTTGTTCATAACTTCTGTTGACAAGGGGTGACTTTGAGCATAGAAGAGCAGAGTTTAACTCGCTGTCTCAGAAGCAGAGATGCAGGAGAGATGACTTTTCAGCAGCTTTGTAATTTTGGTGCCGTTCTGCCGTATATAAGGGACCCATCTGAAAAGAACAGAAATTCTGCCTGTCTGGTTCAATAGCTGTCCTGTCTACATGGGGCAGCTCTGGTCTGAATTTGTTACTGCAAATAATGTTCTCTGCTTCTGAGGAAGTTTGGCACAGAGTTCTGGAGGTTGGTTCTTCTCACTGCAGCTACAGGACTTGTCCTCTTGGTACCCTTAAGCCAGAAGTAGTTTCCAGACATTTCTGGATTTATTCTTGCCAGCCTCTCCTGGAACAGCAGTCTCTATCTGAACTGTGTGAGGTGTGTGCTGAAGAAATGCCTATAAATTCAGTTCTACCCATCAAATGTGGACACAGTGCTTTTGCCTCATGATACCTGCTGTAAATAATTACAGAAATCTGAAACCTAGAGTTGTCGAAGCACTGTATGACTGGGCTGGTAATGCTGTTTTCCTGAGATTTTACCTTTTATATTTATTTGGTCCTCTATTATATTTCCTTGCTACCAGCATTGAGAAGGAAATAACTTTATCATCCCATGAGTGCTTTCAAAATTTCAAGTTCTCTGATTAAATATTGAGACACCCCAAAGATTTTCCTGAGCAAGAGAAACTTCTGCTTCAGAGCAACTCAAAATCACATAGGTGGAGCTCTCAGGATATGAGCAACCTGTTCAAGTTGCTTCTCTAGTGAATATTAAATTATTTGTGTTATGTGAGGCAATTCAGCACAAGAGTTAGTGAGACGCTCAGAAAAGCCTGATGGATGGAGCAGTCATTTTGGATCTCAGAGGCTCTAGTCTGAGTGTCTCTCCTACTTGATTCAGAGGATAGCTTTGAACAGCAGCACAAAGCTTTTCCTCTCTGGCACAATTTTGCAGAAAAGAAACATATTTTCCAAAACTAAGAAGATTAACAGATCACATCTAATGGTACCAACAAGATGGAACAGAAAGTATTTACATACAGATTGTACCTATACAGTTTTTCCTTTCCCATTCTCAAGTCATTAAGTATCTCCAGGTTGCGTTTAATGCTCTTTGTCTGCATCTTGAAAGTATTAGAGACATGTTTAGAAGAAGTAAAAGCTTAGATTCTTGCATATTCACACAAACTCATGGGTTTTATAAATAAAACTGAAATTCTGTTTAGAATAGCGATAAAACAATTCGTTGTTTGTAACACGGAATTCTTTCATTTATTGTCTTTGCAAGGCAATTCTTTAACTTATTGGGATAGAACAGACCGAGGAATAAACAAGTAATGTTCAGATAAGGGGATAATGATGTACCAGAAAAAGCAGTCACATGAATACAGATATGTTCATTTTCAGCAGGTAATGGGGAGAAAGAGAAAAAGGAGACAGTTTGAAATGGACATTTGGCAGAAAATCAATAACAGTACTTAATCCTTAAAATTAGAGTGGAATTTGTCATATCAAACTAAGATTGGGGTAAACTAGCAAGAACTTTACCTTAGACTCCAAAGGAATTTGCTCTCCAGATGCCCAGTTCCTTCCAAGATTGCCCAACCCAGGATAGATTCAGCCAAGGTTTTGGGCTTTCCACGTGTTCCATTCGTGCCACAGTTTACAGCTGAGCAGTCGGAGCTTTCCTGCATTTCAAAGCAGCCTGTCCTGACCTCACCTACCCCTCACCTGGGCAGGGATGTACCAGCAGGCAGAACAGGGTAAATGGGGCAAGCTCTGTTTTGTGAAAGGAAGGATTGGAAGGATGCAGAAGAAAGCAGAGACAGTGCAGAAAAAGGTTAGATGTCAGAAGACTGTAAAGTGCAGGGAAGAGGGCTGGAGAAGGAAAAATACCTAAATAATGTGTAAAGGCAATGCTGTTAAGTGTTAATATCTCAGTGTTTCAAGAGTACTGACAGTAATCTTTTTGCAAGTCTCTCTAAGAGCCATTGCCTTTGCTTAAAGTGAGGCTAAAATGGAGGAAACATTTTCAACTACTTAAAAAAAAACACATTGGAGAGAGCAGAAGAGTAGGTAACATTCCAATAAAATTTTAAAACAGGTTACAGAGAAGTCAGGCAAACAAGTATGCACTGGGAGTGAGGGAGAAATGCTGCATAGATGAGGAAAAAAGATCACAATGTTATTGAAAAACATGCACTCGTTGAGATTGCTGTAAACCTTTGAGAACCTGGCTTATCGTTGTCAGAGCAGACAGAGATGATGTGTTTAATAACGTGTCTCTCATAGATGTTTATGGGCCTATCAATTTCCAATTCTAACTAACCAAGAAAGCAGCTAAAGAGCCAGAGAAATGACATAAAAGGTGAAGTTAGAGTTGCCAGTGCTTAATGTTTGGCATACTGGTGATAGCAAACAGGAATTTGACTCTGAAATTTGCTTTATAGTAGGCAGTATTTGGAGTTCTTTTGTTCAGATTTGTGGCCTTGAAAGTACTGGACATCCCTCTCTCACAGGAAAAAAAAAAAAACCAACAAAAAAAAGCTTGTCATCTCCTGAAAATGTTTTTTAATTAGCTTTTAGCTTTGTGCTGCAGACAAGGTCAGCAGACTCTGAGCCCTGTGCCTCTGCCCTGCCCTCAGCTCTGAGCAGGGTTCACACTGGGAGTCAGACTTACTCCTACATTCCCCGTCCTGTCAAGATCTCAGAGAATATTTTAAGAAAATGACTCTCCTTGGTTTAAGTGATGACAAAGGCAAGTGACAGATCTGGGGAGTTTCATCCTATCAAGACTCATTTTGAAAAATGCTGCTCTGCCTGAGCTTTCCTTTATCCATGGATATTCAGTACATATCCGACAGCACGAGGGGGAGGTGATGTACAGGGATTGTTGTTTTCTGATTTGTTAAGTCTTCTACAAAGGCACACTCAGTCTCTCATCAAAGCTGCACGTCTGAGATGTGTGTTCTGCCAGGATCATGTGTTTTCTGAGTTCCCTGGAAAGTATATATTAAAAAAAACCTATTTGGAACTTCTGTTTAATTCTATATGTACTTGTATTTATATCATTAACTAAATGCAGGTAGAAAATGTTGAAAGTGCAAGATGCTGAGGTGCTTAGGGGAACAGGCAGTGCTGGAGTTAATGCTTTTATTTATAAGGCTCACTGGTCAATGATACTGAGCTCTCCTGCAGGAAAAAAAGATCCTTAATTCACTTTTACAAAATTCAATGCCCTATTGTTCTCACTTTTCTGAAGTCACTGTTTATAACATTGCTCTCCTCTTCCCTCTAAGGAATAATATAATTTATTGGAGCAGTTCATTCATAGTCTATGTGATATCTATCTTTTGGGACAGAGATACCTTTTGCATGATGTACACACTGTTAACTTCAAACTCTTCCTGTTTGCTTTATGCGCAAGGGTTCGTAATCAGGAATATTTATGCATCCTGGTACCCAGTTGTGCTGTGCTTGCTGTTTTCTGCTCTTCATAGAAAATTAAACTTTTTTTCTTTTTGGCTCACACCTACCTGAAAAGCAAAAGATTTGAGAATATTACCCAATGGATTTATGATTACTAGGCAGATAGCCAGTAATAAGCAGTGATATCTGATACTACAGCCCAGACATTCTCTGCTTTTTTCCACCTTTTTCCTATTATCTCTAGGTTTAATAAACTATAAATGGGAGACATAAATGGCAGACCATCTTTTCTCTTTTTGTGCCTTTTTTTTTCCTTTGGAGGTGCTTGGTGATGAGATTAAGTTAAGGGTCATATATTCTTCCAGCCTAGTGTTTAGGAATAGGCAAATTATTGAAAAGGGTGGAAGTGATCTAGGCTTATCCATTTTTGTGGGAGAGCAGCTTTTTTTGCTGCACAACAATCATTTTAAATGGAAATAACAGTATTATAGATAGAGATTTAATGAATATATATGAGAAAGGCACGATAGGAGTCACTAAGCAGTTCAGGGCTTTAGATGAGGTCACGTTTCTGACTTGTGTAGTATGAGAGTGAGTAAATCTTAGATGATCATAGTCGAAATATTTCCAAGGTACTGTACATATTGCTTATTGTAGGGAAAAAAATTATTTTCTTGCCTTTGGCTTATAAGAAAGCTATTGAGTGAAAACCAGCTGTATTTGTACCTTAATGTTTCTATTGCATATATTGTGGTTTTGTTTCTGGATCTCACGTAATTGCTGACTGTGAAATTAAAATACCAAGCTCATTATTTCAATCCTGAAATATAACTTGCTTTAGACTTATCCTTTTGTCCCTAATTGTAGTGTCCGTGTGCTGAGCTTCATTAACTTGAAACAGAAGGAGCCCCCACTTTTGTGTTAAAGTTAATTAAACCTGGTAATGGTTATTGTCTGAAAATTTTCTGGGTTCAAGTAGGTTATTTTGCCTCTCTCTCTATTTTCATGCATCATTTCATCAGTTGTGGTTTGTCAATTCATAATATAGAGGATTTGTCTGGACTCAGTGAACTATGGGGTTTTGAAAAATACACTTGCATGTTTAATTAATGCATAGTTGGAAGCTTCTCCTTCTGAAGTAGTCACTGGTGACTTTTAAAATCAGGTTTTTTAAAAAAAAATTTGGAAAAACAAAAGCAATTATTTTTTGTGAATAATAGGTGACAGCACAGCACACAATAGATCGATGTAAAAGGCTGCAGTTAATGACTTTCAGGTCTCTTTAATATAAAAACTGGAGTTCAAAATTTGACAAATCTACGGTGTGTAAAACCTTCAGACTTAGAAATACTGCCTTCTGAGCTGTGCTCCACGTAGACTTGTGGCCATGACTGAGAGGATGAATTAAATATGCACATTTAAATGCATGTATTTTATGCTTTAATAATTTTGTTCAGAGTTCTGCGATTCAACCTTAAGTATAATACATGATGTGCACATCTTTATCACTGGTTTTGTGGGTTATCCTGTGGGAGACGTCCTCCTTAAAAAGTACCCCAAAAAACCTCCTAGTGAAAGACCAGGTCTAGGATCAGGCTATGGGTTTTCTTCAACAAAGCTCAATGATTAAATGCATGAAATAAAGGATTAGAAGATGTGCTTGCCTACGGGAAAAGCTTGGGCAAAAAGCAATGGTCTCTTCCTTGAAAAATCATGCAGGCCAAGTTTAAATAAGTGATTTATTTGTGATTCATTAAAAAAGAAAGTCAACATTTAAACAACAGTAATTTTATTTAATATTACTTTTCATGCATTTTTAGATTTCAGATTTAAACCATCAGCTGTTTAGCTAAAGCTTTTGGAGTATTCAATCGAAATGTAAAAAAATAAATAAATAATGATTTTTAAATCATATTCCTTGTCAGGTTAGCTTTCTGAAATAAGGAGCATGTGTTCAGAGAAATATTACTGTGTGTTCAAAGGGTGCCAATCAGAGATATTAGTGAAAGGTTTAATGGATATTCTGTGCTGTGTGAAGCTCCTGCTGACAAAGTCAGCTCAAGAGCTTTCAGCATCATATGCAGACCAGAATTTTGCAGCAAAGAAGACCTGAGTAGAGGGAGATGTGCTGTGTTGAAATGAACCATAGAAGTTTTGAGTATGGGGATGGCAAAGGCCCAGCCAGTGAGACCCAGCAAGGTGAGAAGATTTGGTACAATTTTTATGGCTTGTGGAAGCTCATGTTGGATTTGTGATTATTTTTCTTTGTTTTTTGACAGAGTGTATGGAATTGTGATGAGGTAAAATAGTTTGGACAGGGTCCATCTGAGGTTGTGAAAAGCTGTGGGAGGTTTTGGAGGCTGTGAGGTCTTTCCAGGCCTTGCTGCCCTTGCCCAGTTCTGAGCTGTTCTCCATGGTCTCCTCTCAGTCACACTCCCCTCCTCACTGAGGGGTCTGACCCAATTCTGCCCCCATGGCAGCAGCAGAGAGGGCTGGGGGGCACAGGCTGGGCACCTGCCATGGGAAAGTGCTCCCCTAACTCACCCTCACTGCCCTGCCTCTGGAGCACAGTGCTGCTCACACCTCACACAGGACCTGTCACAGAAAACCCAGCAACATTTCAGATCCCCGGGTCTCTCCCCATCACACGTGTCACATCTTCCTTTAAGAGCTGGAGAAACAGTAGCAGTTGTTTCCTGCAAACACTTGGGAAATGAATAGTCCCACTAAGTGTAATGGCACTGGTGCCACAGATGGGGCAGAATTGTTCAAAGTTTAGTGCAAACCTCAGTAAAGGGGTAAATCCTACATCACCTTTTCAGTGAAAATTTCCCTCATTTTCACTGAAATTGCCATACAGGTAAATATCTATTTAAGTAGATCTCTAAAATGCAAATTATTATTTTTCTCCTAGGAAGACTCAAATTTCCAGTCTTTAACTACATGTTAAATGTCAATAATATGAAAAGGAGGTGAACTGCAAAATGGTATTGTTATGAGAAGGTATTCAATTTCTATATCCTCTCCCTTCCCTAGTCTGTTACATCTCTTAGAATTGCAATTTTCAGCAGATTTTATGGGCCTTACATTCATTGGGATCTATTACAGGTTATAGAATGAGAAATCTCTTAAAGATTAATTGCAATTCAGAGAATACAAATGTGTAGCATGTACTATAAAACCACTTGAATGCCAAAATATTTTTAAATTTTTGATCTAAGTTCTGCACTGAACTCCTTAAAATAGCAGCCTTATGAGTATCCACAATTAACCCCATAGATAAAGGAAATTCCTTTTTTAAAAAAATTAATTCCTTGGTAAATACCTTGCTGTGTATTTCCTCCAAATAATTCCCAGTCGTTGACCTTTCTACATTCAGTCAGCACCGGTGTTCCTCCTGAGCAGGGGTTTCTGGGCTTGTGGAGAAATAGAACAACACAGATTTTCACCTCATCTCCCTGTTTTCCCTGTGTTTGAGAAGACAAAACTGAGAGGTGAGATTGGTATCAAGGCAAATTTGGGTGGATCCAGTTTTACTGTAACTGGGTGACTTACCTGTGCCACACCTGTGTAGACCAGGAGAGAGAGCCCCAGGTGTGCCAGGATAAATCAAGAGAGAGACAGGAGGGGATACAAAGGATGTGGGAGACAAAGCTGCTTCATTTGCTGCCTTGCTCTAACTCTTCAAGCTGCAGCTCAGCTCTTTTGACTGATCAAGCATTTCTTTGTGACAAATTCCCCTCCAGCCGAGGATGTGCCTGCTGGTTTCACCAGCTCTTGCCGTGGTTGCCTGGCTCCCCAGGGCACCTCTGCTCCGGTCTCCAGATAAGCCCTGACATTAACTGGTGAATTTGGGGGCATGTCCTTCAGTCCATGTGTGAGGGGACTCCAGAAGGACAGGATAAAACCTGTGTTTTCTGATTTGGACTTTACAGTGCCATAAACAGTGACATCATTGTATATACACACAAATATATAATGATTAATACAGCAAATGCAATCTTTCACATTGGCTGGAAAATACATGCTCCAGGCTCGGATTTAATAGGAACTTTCATATTCCATTCTTGGAATATAAAGCCAGCCCTTTTGTCTATTTTGACTTTTGCATTAATAAAATGAGGTCAGGAAATCTGTTAAAATTTATCTTTAAAAATGTTTTCAACCCAGTCACCTTGTTTTAAAAATCATTTCCGTTTGTTATCTGCACGTTTAAGTAGATTGTGTTTCCTTGTGATTGAGTCTCTGAAGGAAAGCACTAACAGATTCCTGTAATTGATTATACTTTAATGATACATAATGGCAAGTTCTGTTTTCCATTATTGTTACCCTACACACTGAACTGTAACTGCTGCGAAACTGAAATGAATATTGATATACAATTGATTTAGTAACATTTTACCAGTTGCAATGTCCTGCATTAACTAAAACCATGTCCGCACTGCTTCAGGAGAAGTGGCCATTCACAGTCTCAGGGCAGGCATTGTACAAACGGGCAGATGCTCAGCTCCCCCTGCTCGGCTGGCCAAGGGCAGCACTGCTGGGGAGCTGCAATCACTGTCCCTGGGTTTCACGGGCGATTACAGATGGGAGCCGGCTGCTCTTACATTTGCAATGTTTCACTAATTACCTTCTTTCCTTGTTGATTGTCCTTTTCCAACAAGTGATCCACTGCTTCTTTTGTTCCCTGATTCTCCCTCCCACTCCCAGCCCCGCAAACCCTGATGGCGAGTATGACACCTCGAACCTCGATGGCTGATGATCTGAACGTGTTGCTTATCTTCCTGATTGGTACTACCTGGCTATTTATGAATGTCCCCTAACGATATAAATCTCCTCCCTTGTGTTTAGGTGGAAAACTCGAGGGCAGGGGTTACTGTGCGTGTGTAAGGGCAGTGAGCACACCCGGCTCCTGATCCGTGGCTCACGCTGCTGCTCTTTGCTCACACGAATGGATGGTGCAGTTCTGCTCCCACTCAGCTGGGCTGTAACCCCGGCACATTTGGCCTGCCCAACAGAAAGGTCACAGGGAAGTTCTGGAGAGTGATCCAGCATGCAGAGCTGGCCTATGTGGGAAAAACAAATTTTGAAAAGCTAATTAAAATGCTGTGTTTTGCAGGTGCTGCAAAAAGCCATAGAGCTGTTGTCTTCTCAACAGTCATAGAATGTAGAAGCTTAATAGGTAGAACATTACAATGTTGTAAAATTGGTGACGTAGGTTCAAAACAGTGGATAGAATCACACAGTGTAGTGAGATTACTAACTGAGGCTTTACTTTTGCCTTGATTTTTAATTTTCTTTACTGAGAGGTGGATGGTACTTAAAGCTTGCAGTCCTGGCAGGTTGTGCCAACAAATCTCATTTATTTTATTGCAAGTCAGCAGCCATATTATCAAAATCCTTTATTTTCCAAGAATTTAAATCTAAGGTTTGTCATAATATTTGCCATATTGAGCCAGTGACTGTTCTTAAAATTCAGGGGGAAAAAAAAGAAGCCCAAAAAACTGCTGTTTGGACTTAGTGAATGTCAATGTCTGGCAGAATCAAAATACTTTCTAAGAATCTAATATAATTTTGTATTTCAGTTTTAAAAATGAAATTTTAGCTTTAAATCTCATTTTAAATTCTCAAAACTGAAAAAAGAAAGTCACTTCTGAAGTAAGTGACACTCTGGTAAGTTGAGCTCGAATGCAATGACTTGCCACCACACACAGACTTTTTGGTTTATTCTCTGCTACACATATTTTGTAATGCTTCAAATTACATCACTGTATATACATATATTAACATTCAACACTTGGGTTCTGTTTAATATAGGTTAAATATTAGTTTAATGGCTTTGTGTCTGACTCTGATTACAATTCAAATCCTCCTTGAATGTTGTTCTGCTGATAGTAATAGCAGCATTTGTAATGTTCAGTCATTGCCATCCAAGGCATAAACAGTAATATCAATTAATATATACTTATGCTTGTGTGGTTACTCTGTGCAGGGATTAATAGAGAAATTATTTTTACTAGCAGAAAACCATTTCAAGGAGATAAGAACGGTAAATGCAAAGCAGATGAAGTTACTTAAATGGCCTTTTCAGTGATGATATTTGAATGTTTGTAGTGTCTCACAGCAGTTTTGGAATATAATACACAATTTAATTTCCTGTATATTTGTGTTGCAGAGGAACAGTTTTTGGACTGGGAAGGAAAATTTATGCTCTAGTGCAATGTATTCTCAGCTCAACCCTACATTGCAAAAGAAACCTCTACACATTTCTTTAATTTAAGAAACATGAGTTCCTAATTAGTTATACATAGACAATGGTGGATTTTTCCAACTGCAAAATGATTAATAATATGTAATTAAAATGGAACCTGGATCAAAAACTCATCAAGTCTCCCTAATGCCATAATACTGTACCCTTTTCCTAGCAAGTGATCCTCCCCCAGGGGATCTGAATGATTCTCTGGAAATACATTCCTGCAAATACACTGTCTACTCTCATAAGGAACTTCCAGAGTTTTCAATTGGGGAACTTTTTTTTGATATTTCATGTAAAAAATTTGTAACTCATGAGAATATTAAGTAAATTTTGGCAAATACAGCCAAACGTGCATGCAAGGTATGAACACGCTCTGTTAATGTGCTTTGTAGCTGGAAGTCAGGTGTGAGTAAACAAACACTCATGAAGAACAAACCAGTATTAGTCCTATAGCTTTACTGAACGTTTCCTTAGAGTGTACAGTTCACTCCTGCCAGATTAAAACAAAAATCCCACCTGCTTGCTTCTAAGCAAAGTTCCTAACAAAGCGCCGATGAACGGTGAATAAAATTTCTTTACCTTATTCCTTTACTTGTTCACCTCCCCGTGCCCCCGTTCCCCAATTTAGCTATCAAGGACTCACCAGATGCTCGATTCCAGCCCAGAGTCTGGAATGAGCACGGCAGGAAAGCGGCTCTGGGCCGGGTCCCAGCTGATCCATGGGAAGAAGCACCCGGACGCTGGGAGCCACTAGGTGCCACTCTTGTCTCATCCCAGTACGAGTCTGAGAGTATTTATGGTTGTTTAAAAAACCCAACCGTGCCCTCCCACCCCCAAAGTCCCCTCAAAGATGTTCCTTTGGTATTTCAGATATTTGGCCTTTTATTTTTTTTCTTAATTAAACTATTGTTTATAGTTTTCCTTCCCTCCGCTGCTACACTACACTTGTTTATAAATATTTCGAAGCTATCTCTAGACAATATTTTTGTTGCTGGACTCTTGCATAGTTGTGTTGTGCTCTATCTCATTTTTCTCTTTGGGTGGGATTAAAAAAAATTTTACATAAATATTCATCCATGTTTGATTGATTTCACAGCCACTTATGGTGTAAGAACCTCTAAATCTAATTTCTAAAAAATTCTCCAAAGAACTCCACCTTTGCATTGTTTTTTCTCAATACCAGATAGGGAGGAAACTCTTGAACTTGTATATTCAGATTTTGCCATTGATTACCTTTTTACTACATTTATCATGGCATTTCCAAGTGAGTTGCCTGACTGTAGATTCCCCAATTTTCAGGATAGTCTTGGCCAGGTAGTTAAAAAAGAATAAGCATGAAAATGTTCAGGTTATTTAAGACAATAGACAAAAAATTAAAAAAATAAGGCAATCCCTACAACCTTCAGCATAACAAAATTGTAAAGTTCTATCTGCACAATAGTAAACTCAAATTTCTTTTGTTGACAGGACTGAAGCTGTTCTCTTGTTTGTGTGAATTTGATATAGACCTTGTGATTTTAATACTATTTTCCATATGGAATCAAATGTTCTTTTTTTAGTTTTTAAAGTACCTATATAAGATTTCTATGTACTGTGAGCTACCTGTATAGCAGCCAGAGCTTATGAAGCCACTTGGTTGAAAGATAGAATATATTTTGTAGGTAACCTGCAAAAGCTTGTGAATAAAATGGCTGAATAAGGATGAAAGATTGTAGGTGTGTAAGGACCTCCTGCACATTCAATTAAGTTAGATTTATATTTATCTGAGTATTTTCTTGCACGTGAGGAATGCTGTGAAATAATGCAGAAATGCAGAGGGATAGGTCTGTGGAGAAAACCTTTAGTACCCTGCTTAGTTCCTTAGAAGTGAGGGTTGTTGGTGTAGCTCTGTGGAGAGAAATGTGATTTTGTGACATCAAAATGTAAGAATAGAAGGAAAAAATGTTAGTGCATAAAAATATGTCAGTAAAAAGGAGACTGGATTATTTAAATACAGTAGAGCTACCTTTATTGAGAATTTATAGATGGTACGCCAATAAAAACCATTATTCTCTTCTTTTTAAGAGAAAAAAATTAGTGCTTTATGGAATTAACAACCACGTTACATGCAGACCAAAGTCCAGAGCTGAGGTTGCTTGTAGAACCTTAACTTTATTGCTTCCATATCTCTGAATAATAACTGTGCAACTTGAAAGTTTCTCTTTTTTTGTCATTTTCAATGGAATGATTTAATTTATTTAAGTTTCTGTGATGAACACTTAATGCCTTACACATGTAGGGAAGAGCACAGTCCGTGACTCAGCGCCGGAGTCTGTAACTCCAGCCTGTCTGCACTGCTGCACTGAGGAAGCTTTACGTGGTCATTAGCAAAGGCTGACCTCTCTGTTTGTATACAGTGTCTTGGCCATGCAATTGTTGAAGGGCAAGTTTGGGGATGTGGTTAAATTAGTCTGTAATTTTATTAACTCGCCTGGGACCATAGCAGTTATTTATTAAAGGTAGTTCCGCTCTCCTCTACTATCAGATCTTTCCTTTGTAATCTCTTCCCAATGAGCTCCCCATTACTTCCCTTTCCTATGAATATTTAAGTGGTGGTGGTGAAAAGAGAATCTGTATCAGCTTTTCCAAAGCATGTCCTCACGTGGTGTGTCTGGAGAATATAAACCCCTCACAGAGCTATACTGGCCCGCAGAAATGGGAGGAAGTCTTGAGTTTCCCTCTCCCCAAGGGACAATGGCTGGCACTTCCCTTGGTCAAGAGTAATTCCATGTCCTTGCTTGGAGAGCTCCATGCCAGGGGTTTGCAGATGCCAGTTTTGCTCAAGAGCCACCATCTGCAGGATCAGCAGCTCCTGGGACGGGCACACACCCTCTGACCCTACAGCAGCTCCCTCACACCGTGTCCATCTCACCCCCTGTGCTTCCTGAGGAGTGTCCATCTCCCATGGGAGCCCTGCTCCTCACAGTGTCCATCCTCTCCAGCAGCTGGGGCACAAGGACAGCACACCTCTTACATCTGCTGTTGTCACTAAAATAAAGAAGTGTGAGTATCCAGTGCAGTTTTCCTCTCTGTGGTGACCTTCAGGTGATGGATGTCTCCTTACCCTGATGTGGGCAATCCTAGAAGTTTAGGAAATGTCTTGTCTGGCAATAAGTGACCTTGCTCCTTCCACCTTTGGGGGAGAAGGGGCAGCTCTGCTACGAGAGCTTCCAATCCTGCAGTTCTATCCCAACTCTTGCAGTATTTCTTGCAGTCTGGAGAAGTGCAGGCACAGGCTGAGCCTGGAAGCAGAATGAGCTGCGTGCAGGGCAGGGCTGGCTCGGTGGGGTTGCACCTGGATCTGCAGCAGGGTCCAGGCTCAGGTGGAATTGAGGTGTTCCTCATGGGAAACCTTGGGAACAGCTTGTAGGGAGCCCCAGAGTGGCAGAAGGCTGTGCCATACAGGGCTGAAAGGATGTCTGTTGTCATGGTGGGGACTCTGTGCATATTTTTCCCCCCTAATTAACCAGGGCTTTTTCCCTCTCTTCCAATATTAAGTCAGGATGCTTTCCTCAGATGTAGAAGGGCAGACATTTTGAAGGAAATTAGTTTTAATCTAATAAAGTCTGTTCCAGGACAGAATTTGCAGTAAGCATAACCTTTTATAAATAAAGCTGGAAAAGTAAAAAACCACTGATTTTAGGAGAAGAGAGAGTACATGACATGTTTTTTTGAGTAAATACTGGGACAAGGAGGTTTATTTCCCCATTAGTGTAGGTATATAATCTGGAGGCCAATAAGTGCCAGATAAATATGGACTGAACATACAAAGTGTGGCTAAGAGAGATATTTTATTTTCAGTTTTTACACCCCTTCATATGTTGAACTACGTTAAAAAATAGTTACTACAGAGTGACAACTATATAATAATTGGTGAGCTTATGGATATAATCAATGATCTATATGTTTTTAGCTGACAAAAATAATAACCTTGCTAGAAAGCGATTAGGGGGAATTTATATTAAAATCAACATAATGATAGTTATTACAAGAGTAGGAAGTTATGATTAGAATGAGGAACATGTTATGAGAACTTTTAGTGTTATGAGATGTCATTTATAATATAATTTGTTAATCCACTTTTTTTCTGTTTTCAGTGTATGGAATGCTTCTTTTTACTGACTCACATTAAGAAATGGGTAGCTCAGGACAGTTTAATGGAGCCTTGTTACTTACTGCTGGGTAACACGATCAGAAAAACCTGAATCCAGTTTTTCTCAGACACCCCTTGTGGTGCTGTAAGGTGCTGGTGAGTGTGGTCAGCCCCAGGGCCATGAGGAAGCTGTTGGCTGGGGTTTGGATAGCAGGTGATCTGTGTAGGAAAAGCTCCCTCCGAGGTCATAGGCTCTCATAATAATAATTCTAATTAACTCAGGCACAGTACTGTGTAGGCAAGGTAACACAGCTTCCAGCTCATTTTTTTCAGTCTCTCTGTCAAGACAGTTGCTGCCCTGGCTTGTGCTGTACCACACAGTTGTACATAATCACAGCAGAGGTCACACCAAATTTAAAGCCAAATGTAAGGTTTGAGAATGAGAATTAAATATTTAAGTCACATAGGCATTTATTTTTTCCATTTTGCTTATCTTTTTAGGAGGCATGTGGAATTTTGGGCAGAGAAGAAGTAAAGTAATAATTCCTTTTCCCATGCTTTATTCTCTATATTGCTTTTTTCCTCTGTCATCTTGTTTTCACTTAAATTTAATTTTAGCATGGTGAAATACACACCAAATTCAGAAACTGAGCATACATTAGGAATGTATTATTCTTGCTGATTGCAGGTAAGTGAACACCAGTGAAGGACTGTGCTTGCTGGCCTTTTCCAAACCTTGTGTTAGAACTTATGGAACCGTGCCAAACACTGATGGACTTCAGCTATCATTGAAAGCTAAATTTCCATGAGATTTTTGTTAAGGTTCACAGAACTCCTCCAGCAAATTTAAGCCTCATGGCGGTAGTCAAAGGATTGATTTATTATTGTGTATCAGACTCTAAAATGGTTTGGGTTTCGTGTTTTCAGCATTACAAGTAAACTTGGAAGCTCTGATCCTGACGCATAGCTGAGAGCAAAATCCAGAGTGAGCCAGAGTAGAAATCAAAACTGATTCCTCTCAAACCAGGCAGATGAAACCTGAAGATTTTTTTCCTAGAAGTTTGTACTATGTGCCTTTCAAAGGACTGATAATAGCTTGTTCTTATTTTACCAGTATAGACAGATAAGACAGTGTTGGCAAACACTCTTGTGAGAAAGAAAAGAGGAAGAAGGAAAATAGGTACAAAGAAACTGTGAGCCAACCAGCCCCAGAACCCTACTGTGAAATGATATGACTAAAATATGTGCATGGTAAATAGTGTGACATTGAAAAATGAAACATTCAATATCGCAGCCAGAGCAGAAAAATGCCAGCTCCCAAAATTGGGTTCTGGCAGTATGTTCAGAGAGCCAAATAGGCATATGCATGATTGCAGTTTGGGTGGAGAGAAAGGAGATTCACAGAGCTCTATTTCAGTTCTTTCTGTATTTTCCCACACTATGAATTAATCACATCTAATACTAATTATATACTTGCAACACTCTGAATTCCTGCATAAACTGTGGAAAAATGTGGAGATGTTTCCAAGACTGGAGCAGCTCTAACAATGAATCCCTATATGTGCTTTTGCAACTGTTTGCTGTGCGTCATATTCAAACCCAGTTATGTTGTGCAGATTTAGTCTTCTGTACTTTGATGGTGATTTACACTCCTAGGGAAGCAGTTGGGTGAAACCATGTCTCAGAAATGTGGGAGCTTAATATAAATAAATTAAACACAGGCGCTTGATTTCAGTGAATCACAGCCTTTTGACGTTTATAATTTCAACACATGATTGTCCCCAGCTACTCAACCTCCGTGATTCATGGTGATGCTTCAGCTATTGGCTTGATAGAAAATGTAAAACGTAAAGTTGGGGTTTTTCAGCTATTCTAGGATGCTAAAAGATTTGGATCCACACAATTAGAACAGATTCATACATGCTAACAGCGTGTTAGGAAACTCTCTGATCATCCCGAATTAATGATGCCCTGATTATCTCGTTTGTAAGCATTAGGTCAAACAAAGAGTTTTCTCCAGCTTTGAGATACAGGCAGGTGCACTTATTTTGTTGCTGATGAAAATAGAAGCGTGGCCTGACTACAGAGGTGAAATTTTTTCAGGAGGTAAATCTTGAGGTTGCTGGGGAATGGCCAGCATGTAGCCTGGAATTAGACAGCAAGCTGTGGGAAGGCTTCATCCGAAGGGAACCTGTTGGGGATCTGAATGCGTGTGGCAGGAGGTGCAGGTGCTGCTCTCAGGAATGGGGAGCTGGAGCTGCTCTGTGTCCCTGTGGCCTTTGGGAGCTCAGGCAGGGACTCTGAGTGCTGCTCTGTGTTCAGCTGGGATACATCAGACAGAGCATCTCAGGGCACAGAAGTACCAGTGATGCTCTGAGGGGCAGGTGTTGCTGTGGGGATTTTTCATCAGGCAGTTTCAGTTCTGCAGGTATGACAAATGTGGTGATTCCCATCTTGCAGCTCAGGAATCAAGACTGATTTCTCTCACGAGATATACATAATGCTGAGTTTTTCTTTTTCCTTCACTTTTAACAAAGTGATTAAAGAACAGCATGTAATGAAAAATTTAGTAAGTTTCAGCAAAAAAATTTTTATAGGAATATGTTGATAAGCATGATTTTCTGATTTGAAGTAAAAGCATTTGCTTTTGGGGGGAGGAAAAATAGAAGTGGGAGGAAATATTTTGAGTTTCAGAAACGAGGTTAATATTTGTCAACTTCATAAACTGACTAAATTGCAGTTAATAGCAGAGACACAAGTAGTAAGAGGTCTTAACTTCAATGAGGCTGGTGTAAAGTAAGAAGTTTCTCATTTTTATCTGATTTGCTCAATTTTTTTACTCCTAGCAGCCTGGTGATAGATACATTTATTGCTTCTGTTCTCTCTGCCTTTTTTATAAACTAGATTTAAGACAAGTAGAAAGAAACAACGAATGAGTAGAATAAGAAAATGCAAAGGGTGAAGCTCCTCACCTGTCATCTTCAGCAGATCTGCCTGGTGTGATGAGGTGTACAAAGGCTGTCTTTGGAAATATTCTAAAGGTTTGAGAAACCAGAATATCAGAGCTAATTGGGAAAAACATTGGTGAACTAATCTTGCTGCTTTCCATGGAGAACTGTAAATCTGGCTGTATTTTCAGGGCTGTTTTCTCTTTTGCTCTTTGTTAGCATTGACCTGACTGGGTTCTGCCCTTCAGTAATTACTGTGAGGCTCAGGTAGGAGAAACCCCAAATTAACATTTGAACTTTTGAATGATGCCAGTGCTGTGCATTGATACTTTGAGCTGTGAGCACAAGAAAATCTACTGGATTTGTGGGTCATGAACTCTCAGCACTCTGATCTTTTTCTGAATGGCCTTAGTGCAGACCAGGCAGGTGATTTGCTCTTTGGCCACTGCTCATGAGTGCCTGGGAGCTGAACTCTGCCAGAACAACTGCTGCAGAGAAGCACTAAAAACCAGACTTATTTCACCTTCTCTGGCACAGTCATACACAGGATTTGGGGAGTGGGAATTAAAATGTGCAGATGCAAGCCCTCCTAATTCTTCTGTACATAAAAGTGTAATTGTATCAGATTAACTTCTTAGTCATGTATATGCCCCAAGATGAATGGACAGCCATTGTTTTCAGCTGCAGCACCCACCATTCACATCAAAGTCTCTGCATAGCTGTAGCAGAGATGAGAAGCTTTTTTTAATCGAATGTGTCTCATTTCCTTCAAGTATTTATGGCTTGTCACTGTCTAACTGAACCCAAGATGCTGACAAATATGCAAGTCATTTGTAAAGCAGTTAAAGTACAGGATATATATATAAGTGGAGACATTCTTCTGATTAGAAAATAATCTTGTATTAATAATAAGTCTTCCTGTTGTAAAATTCTTTCTAAATACAGTATTATTCGGAATGGGAATTAGGGATATTTCAGGGATGACATTTCATTTTTTCCAATCAGCTTTACTATAAACAAACCCTGCAAATTTTCAGTGTCAGCATATAGCTCAGGTAAAACTAAGCTCGTATTTGTGCTCAGAGTACCTGGATGTTTGCTGAGGATTTATTCATGGCGTATTTCTGTTTCAGGATGATGTGTGTTACATTAGGCATTTTGAATGGTATCCATTAGCATAAGCCCCTCTGTCTTTGAAAATATTTTTGTCACTGAAGTTTATAAGTCTGTTTTAGGTCTCTATGTTTGTTTAAACTACAGATCAGTAAATGACTGAGATGTGTGTTAAATTTCAGGGTTTCTCCATGATTTCTTGTATGTATTGTTGTTCAGATCCCTGTGTGGTCCACTCATGCCATATATTATTTCAACAAAATAGCTAATGACAAGCTATTGCTTAATGAAGTGTTTTCATGGCACCTTATTTAGGAGGGAGGATCTTTTTTTCTGGCAGTTGGAGGCTTTTGTAACAATATCTGCTGTAATTTCTCCCTTGGAGTCTACACAGAATAACTCATCTGTGCAGTAAACTTATGTCCAGGAAGCCTGAATTAATAACCTCTGGGTCAGCTTCACAAATTTCTCATTATTCCAAATACCTTTTCCTGTTTGCTAAGCCTTTTGTTCAAGATGACACTGAATTGCAGTGGTTATAAATGGCTTATGACCTGGAAAAGGCTATTGGCAATACAGGTACATTTTGTCACAGACTTTAAATGAAGCAAGAATGGAAGTAAAAGACATTAAATGCAGTAATTATCCATGAAAATAACCATGAAAAACAGTAAATATGTTTATATTTTTATGAATATTGTTTTAGCTGTGGCAATAAGCTTGGCTCCAACATATTTAAAACTGATAAATCTTTTTTATAAGGGAGTATGGGAGTATATCATATTAGCACTAATCTTTATTTCCACAATAAATATTTAAAGGCAATGGAGGATTGTCCTGCCAATCATAATTTACAAATTTATATATTTTTTTTATGTTCAGCTCTTCTCCTTCAATGTACGCAAATGCAGTGAAATTTATATACCTGTATATCATCTTTTCCATTAAGAATATAGTAACAATTAAGAAAAAATGCTATTTGTCCCTAAAAATGTCCTTGCTGAGATGATGTTCTGGTAACAAAAGATGCAGGATCTCAGATAAACATCTGGGAGGAATGAGAGTTTCTTCATGTTTTTTGTTAGAGGAGCGTTTCAGACTCATTTGTGACTGAATGATACTGTATTTTCTCTTGCTATTTTCAATTTATCCTTTACCAGATGAACCGGAAGGAGCAGTGAAAAAGGAAACTAGGATGTTTAGAGAGAGCAATTGGAGAGAGCTAAAAAATGTTTTTTAAACTGTTTAGATGGCTGAGAGGCCCCCGTGTGTGTGATCTTTCCTGCTGAGCTGGGGGAAATGCACAAACACAAGATGTACCCAGTCTGGGCTGCCACTGTCTGCTGGGGACTTCCTCAGCTCTCAGCAGATGTTTCACAAAGCCCATCCTAGGAATGTTTCTTGGATTCTTCAGAGTCTTTGGGAGATGTTATCTCTCCTGCTTCTTGGACCAGAACTTCTAATGACTGTAAGCACGACAAAGCAGCAAGCTGGATTGTGGGGTAGAGGATTCATAAAACTACCAGTTATACCATCCCCAGATGGATTTCAAACTAGAAATTTGCCTCTGGTTGACTTAATTTGCCTGATTAGCTTTTCTAAAAGTGTTTATGTGTTTTAATTTAGAATAGATAAATGCCACACAAGCTAGAGCTGGAACATGGGCGTGGTGTTTCTGAAAATCTCAGTCATTTCTTTTCTTCAGCTGCCTTCACGGTTTCCCCTGTGCTCTGGTTTGACCATAACTCTGAAGTTGTGTGTAGGATTCCAATAGCAACACAGTCCACAGCTCAGTGAGTGTCCCAGTAAATTGTTCTGTGAGTATCTGAGAATTTAATATAGTGAAGAAATAGTTGTCCACACTCCAGATAGTTTCATGATGTTGCTCTGACAAATTCAGTTTATGTAATGTGTTCTTCTATTGCTGCTTTTATATTTATCATTATTGGCCTGTCTTTGCTTGATGTGAAAAATGGTTAGAAGTTGAAAACATAAAAGAGACTGTTTTTGTATTTCATAAACTTAACTCTTGGGCTCCACTACTCACTTATTTGCACAAGTTCAGGATGGGAATAGTGTGCAGATGTTCATTTTACCCACAGAGATATTTTTCAATATCCAGGTTCTTAGCTTGCCCCTCTTTGCAACCTCCCTTGTCTCCCAGCTCTCTCCTAGGGCAAATAAAAACTTGTATTTGATGTAAACCTGCCTCAGCTGGTTTACGTGCATTCTGAATTTCTGTATCTAGGACTCATGCTTGCTGAATGGAGTCAAGAAAAAACTTAGTGTGTGATGTGACAAAGTATTTTCTTTGTGTCTTTTTGAAAACTTTATTCATGCAATCAGGACAAAGCAAAATTGTAAAGAATCAGGGAAGTGTACATGCATACTCAGTGATACTCGGTGAGATGTTTTTAAACACTTCAAACTTATTTTATGAATAAAATAGATGCCATTGTCCTTCCCCCTTTACTCTAGACACATGTGTTTCTTTTATTAAATTAACTCATCATCATGGTTTTGTTATTCCAACTGTGGGCTTAGTTGACCAAATTTCTATATTGCTTGAGAGAGTCATTAATCATTTGAAGAGGATTTGTGTATGTTCAGTTGCTTAACATCTCGTCTCTCACTTTACCCCCAAATAAATTCAATAATGCTGCACGTGTTCTTTTGCTTTCCTTTTTGTAGTCAATAATATTAACTTAACCTCCTGCGTGTTGGTGGGCGGTTGGAAGTAACAAAACAAAGATGGGATTGTAGCGAGCACCATGAAATTCTGTTCTCTTCTAGTTCTTCACTATTTAATTATTTTGATTATCCCCTATTGGTCTGAAAAAAATAAATCTAGTAAAGTACATGTTTAATTCATCATTCAGGGCCACGGTTAGTGTTCAAATGTTGACTGCTGGATATGAACTGCTTGTTACTTTCTGTATTTTTGGGAACAGTTATTAACCCCCGGCCAGCACAAGGTTATAAATAGGCTGTCCTGTCCCTGAGCATGTCGTGCTGGGGAGGCTGCACAGCCCTTCTGAGCACAGAGCAGCAATAAATGCGTGCTTCAGACTGAAGAGTCTGGGTTAAAGTTGCTTCTCATGGGAGGCAGAGAAGATGCAGAGCTCAAGAAATATTTTTTTCTTCCTGCTTGGAAATAGGAATGAGGCACTTAGGGCATATGATTGTAGAAAGGCTCAGAGAAGTCACACAACGCTTCCACCGATAATTAGAAGCAGCCTTGAGGTTGTCATCAACCTGAATGTGTCAGATGAGCTGAATATGCACAGAATGACACTGATTTCACTTTAAAAGTTTTCATCTTATCTGCTTGTGAAATGGTTTTCTTTTCTATCTCTATAGCATGCTGTAAACTGTATGGATGGTGTTTTTTTCAATGTTTTGTATTGAGCATCATTCACTGGTTACCTCATGGTAAAATGACAAAACATCAGAATATATTAGTGCGTTGATTTTGAAGCAAGTCTGCCATTTTTCTCTTCTTTTTACAGAAATATTTTGCAGAAGTTGTTGATTCTGCTTGTTCATTAGCTTGGTATTAGCCGTAGGGCTTTCAAGAGGAATGAAGAAATCCTGTGGTTCTAGCTAGTAATAAAAATACTATTAAGATGAATTAAAATCTTGCAGTTTTTTTGCATCTGTAATGATACACATATGGTATAATTTGTTTAAAAAGATCAGCCCCATAAAACTAGTTTGGGAAATATTTGAGTTAGTGGAATGTAGAAGAAAGATATCCTGACATGTGTTTGCATGTGTTGGCATGTGTTTCGCTTTAAGTATTCTACACCTCAGCCCCGGAATATCACATCTCTATCAGTGGGATACCACTTCTAACCTAAAGATAAAATGAGACATAATGAAGGTTTTTAATGCTCTGAAAATATTATTAATCTAATCATGGCTTATTGTGTAATGTTTTATCTTCTTTTTCCTGGTTTGTAAAGGGAGGATCAACCCTACTGAAGGATGGAAGTAATTGCAAACTTGATACAAGTGTGTTCAAAAATGTTTGAACATACACAGGCCTTCAGAAGTACTTATGAGTCTGCCTTGTTTTCTTTGATTTTGCACAGTTTGTCCTTTTGGAGTGAAAAGTCTTAGGCTAATTGCTGCTGCTTCCAGAGCGTTGTTTAAAGCCCAACAAACCTCTCGTGTATTAGTAAGAAAAGAGAGCCACTTGTAACAGTTTCTGAATTGGAAGCAGTTACTGTAGAGCCCTTGTCCATGTGCATCAGGAATGGGAAGAAGCATCCTCAGCTGCAGTGTGGAGCCCAGGGAGCTCTGCCTGCGCTGAGACCAAAGAGGAGAGCAGAGGGAGCTGAGAAGGGGCAGCCCCAGCCCCAGGAGTGTTCCTGCTCCCACAGCAGTGTGTGCAAGAGATGATAAACCTCAGCCAAGGGCCACCCTGCCCTCCTGGTGGATTTGCTGGTTTTTGCCATTTCACCCTTTCCTGGCTCCAGGCTTTGCCCATTCACTGACTGGGCCACAGACTCTCTGGAACTGGGAATGATTTTGTGTGTTTGAAGTGCTCGACCTCCACAAATGCACAGACTCAACAATTACTGTGTTCTGGTTGCAAGATGATTCACTTAAGTCATGAAAGTCTTGTTTAAGGTTGCTGCAGAAATTTTCATTAAATTTATTCCATGGTTTGCTGCATCTCTAGGATCATGATCCCTGGCTCTGAGCTCGCTCATCCATCCAACTGGAATGTTTTTAATGTGCACACACTGGGAGAAGGGAAAAATCATGATGTCACCAGAGCAGGGATTAGTTTTGGTCTTTAACAGAAAGTATTCCTGGGAGGTTTTTTTATCTGTATGAAAATAAGCACACAAAGTGTTTGCTCTTCTAGACCCACAAAAAATGAGAGACATCCAGTACGGTTTGTCAAGGTGTCCAAAATATTTACACCTATTACATAAGTGTTTTCTTCTTCCTTGTTTTATTTACTAAAGTTTGGTGGCCAAAGAGTTTTTGTTCAGTCTTGTGACAAAGAAGAGACTCTTGAGAGCGTTTGCATGTAAAAATAAATATTTTTGATGTTATTCATCTGTAAAGGAAAAGGCTTCATCAGAATCTTGTAACCAAAAGTGATGTTTTTTAGCTTTAATGGATGATTTAAAATGGCCATTATAACTTTCTACATTCAGTGAATCAGTTAATCCTTACAAGCCCGAGACCTTGATGTCTTATCAATTTACTGGTATAATAGATTTTATACTATAATGAAGTATTATTTATTTATTCTCTTTTATGGCAATTTTAATAGGGTAATCACATTGGGAAGGAATGTATAGCCTGGGGGAAGGTCATCTTAATTTGATTGTGTAGAAAACAGATCAGTTGTTTTTTCAAGGATGCAAGTAATGTTTCTGTACTACTTCCATAATTAAAGCGGGACTGATGACAACTCTTCAAATCCCAGGTGTTTTTTGAGCCTTGCTGCTGAATAAAGACATAAAGAGGAGAAATATTGCTGAGTTTCCTGCAGGGGAGCAAGGTGGAACCTTCAGAGAATAACTGGAAATTATTAAGATTGTCTCTTACAACAAGAGATGCTGTTTTCTCAAACATAAATGCTTTTTAAAATTTAGAAGTTTATATTGAATGAGGCACTTTGCTTTTATGACCTTTTATACTTGCTAAACAGACCAAGTTATTGAATATAAGAGATTTAATCATATGCTTGAAAATATAGATTCTCCTTACTGGACAATGCCAGAAGAGATTTTTTGAGCCTTAGAAATTGATATGCATTCAGATAGATTTGTCTCTTTAACTCCAGTACCAGAACGAGCACCACTGTCTCCAATGTGTTCCTAGTAGGACAGATTCCCTCAGAATGGATAATATTCCTTATTTTGCTTTTCCCATAACATGAACCTTTCTCTTCTCCTTAGAGATGTCTCTTGTTTGTCAGTCTTGGGAAAATAAACTTTGTGTTCTTTTTGTTTAAGCTCTGATGAGAATAGCTATTATGCTGCAACTGTGGTAGAATTTTCAAATACTGTGCATTTCTAGCCATCTGTGCTATTTTGCCTACTTTTCCCCTTAATTTTCCATTTTATTTGCTACTACTTCCTTTTCTCTGATGCTCCAGCATTTTGAGGCTCAATGGAAAGACCATAAACTTTCCTTAATTTAATATATTTCAGATACATTTAACTTTCTCTTTAGATGAGCTGCAAAGTTACAGAAACTGTGAAAATGGCTCTTGAGTAGTTAAGAATTATCAGTGTAATCCAAATATTGCTCTAATTTTGGCTCATTAGTGCAAATCATTCCCATTTATACCTTTCTGGGCCTCATTGCTCTGTGAATGAGACTTTTTTGCTGTCTTGGTAAAAATAATTTCTATAGTTTAGAAAAAAAATAGCAAATTAAAATTGTGGCTTGCATTCTTTCAGGCTGTTAAGCCCCAAAATACTTCATTTTAAAATGCAATGATAAAAACTTGTTTACTCTTATGTGCCAAATACTCTCTAAGTTGTAAAGGCAGTTTGCATCATAATGTATCTTTTAAGTTGAATAGTAAACATTTATGTTTAAATAAATATGCTGTTTACAGTGTTAACAAATACTTGATAAAATATTTAGGCCTCTTTGGATATCTATTTGTAGAATGATAAATATAAAAGGCAATATAGAACATTACTTGGAGCACACTTTGTACAATACTGCAATTATGTGAGATGTGTGCAATACTTTTCAGTCCTGCACCTAAATTACTGAAGTTTTGTTTCAGACAAGTACCCATTGTTATCAAGGTGCTTTTTTTAGCTGAGACATTGTGCCAAAATAAGTGGTTAAGCTGGAATAGAGGATTTTGAAGAAGTTTCCTTCTTATGTTGCAGATCAATTCTCGCCTCCAACCTACCCCTGTGGTTCTCATTGCAGGGGTTTGCACTTCCCTGGTTTTTCTATTATATATTTCGAACAAATAAATTTTTATAATAATTTACATGCATCTTTGGCAGCCACTCTAAGCAATCACACAGCACATGTTTTTTTTTTATTGTGGGTGAAGGTATCTTTTGTTTTAAAACAAACTTGCTTTTGCCTGTCAGCATGAATGATGCTGTAAAGCCATTCTGTGATCAGTTCTGTAACAGCCCCGTGAGCCTCTGTCTCCTGTGATTACAGGGCATGGCAGAGCAGCCCAGGGATCTGCAGACTGTCAGCAATGGATTTTTTGGGGTGTCTCAAATATGGGCAGCTCCCTGTGGGGGCAGAATGGCCCAGTGCTTGTTCTGCTGGGCACTGATCACTTTATAGCTAAATCAGTGCTGGGCACTGATCTCTTTAGAGAAAATAGCACTAGGAATATTTTACAGGGATAAAACTGAAAATTGAGATTCCTATTTGCCTTGTCTCATGATACAGGGTGGGCTTTCAAAATGTCAGACCAAACATGCAGAATGATGCAGGGACTGCAAAGGAATGTACAAGCAAAAAAGCCCAATGTATTTACTTGACCAAATCTAAATGCACAAAAGTCTAAAGTTGATTTTTAGTTCTAAGGATTCATGTAACAGCTGAGATTTCCTTGCTCACCTGCAGGTCTCTGGTAAGGTTGGAGTAAACTCATCTGTTGGACAAGTCACAGTAGAGCTGAGAGCTGCTCCTGACCTGGATGATTATCTTGTTATTTATTAGACTAATAACTTTCTGCTGTGTTATATTGTGTGCACTCAGAACTCACCTAGCTAAGGTTATATCAAAGACTGACCTCCATTGACAAGATTAAATTGAAGTCATTTTCTCTAAGAGCTTAAGGGTAGAGTATTTGTGTTGTCAGCAAACAGGACTTTATCCTCAGTCCCTTGGGCTTTATCTCAAATGCAGTGTCAGAATGCCAGATGGATTTACTTTAATTTTTTTTTTTTGATTTTTAATATTCTTTCTATCACCATTCAGCTGTCACACTCAATAATTTCCTTCAAAAGGAAGAGCCCAGAAGAAGCTATTGTATAACAGCACTTCTTAAATGCTCATCTTTTTCAGTAGTATTTTTGAGCTCCATACATTACCTGATGTTTAATCCTTAGAACTTGCAGGACTGTCTTAAATATGCTATTTTTGTAGGCTTCTCACTTGCAAAAAACCCCTCAACAAGCCAAAGCCAACCCCTCTCCTCCTTCCCCCCCACCCTGATCAAACAGAAAAAACCCCAAACTAAGCAGGAGAATATTAATAATTTGCAATAGCATAAGGATTACTTTATGCTGCAATTTACTTTTAATAATATAGCAAATATAAATCTTATTATTGTGTATACACTGGTAAAATTGAGAAGAGAAAATATAGATTCAGACCAATAAATCAGTGAGTACTAAATAAACTGAAGAAACAATCAGTCCTAAATATCAGTAATTTTAAAATAAATAGTTTCTTTGTTCCATTTTTTTTTTTTTTTAATATAGCAGATTTTAGTAGTTGGCTAGCCTTGCCACAAACAGAACTTGATGAAAGAGGTTGCCTACTAATTAACTTCTTTGGAAAAGGAAATAATCCACTGAATGAAATGAAATAATCCTTTTTTAGACTCGATTTCAAGTATATTCTGACATCCTTATTTGAAATTTGTCCATTTTTCCTTCCATTTACAAAGTATTATAAAAGACATGTGCAAACAAAATTTATGTCCTTGAAATTACTAAGTCTGTATGTGATTTTCTGTAGAATTTATTCCATGACACGTACCTTGAGTTTCGTTCAAGATTAACAGTATATTGCTGCATAATCTAGTACAAAATACTTTATCCTCAAATAGACAGACATTTATGTTTAAGTATTATATGCATTTACTCTCAAATGGATATTAGGATGGGGACTCATATTAAAATTGTTGTAGTTCTTCAAAGACACTAAGCTTTGACCTGCTCCAATTAGGAAGCCCATCACAAATTGCTGCCAAGGGTTAAGGTAATTAAGAGGTTAAAAAGTAGTCTGTACTGTTTGTTGCTTTCAAAGCTTAGTAAAATATCTTGTTAAACTAGGTCATAAAGATATCAATAATTTTTATCTAAATTGCTTTTGCTTATCTGGTTATAGTTCTGTGGAAAATAGGCCAAATATTCTTCAGGAATCTTTAACAGGCAGACAATTTTTTGTTCAAAATAAGTCACTACTAATTTTATGTGTCCATATTAAAGTATGCATATTTTACAAGGTCAGCTATGATGTGCATTTCCAAAATTCAGTATAAAGCAAATAATTTTAGGAAATGTCAGTTGGTATACATTGAGTACACATCTACAGCTGTGGTTAATACTCCTGTGAAGTAAAAACACTTTTAGTTTGTCAAGGACTAAGTTCAGCACTGACAGCAGTTCTTGATCTGGTGGAAATAAGCTAAACAGATCATAATTAAGTAATCATCCAGAAAAATATTTAAATTTAGAAAGCTTTGTATTAAAAATAGTACATATATTGTTTATGATTAGAACTTTTCTTGGACAGTCCTTAATATTTTCAGGGTAATCAGAGAACTGAAACAATATGGGATTTTCTTGAGATGTATTGATCAATCTGTTTTCATAAATGTACCTGCACAAAGAGTATGTAGGGAATCTGAGAGAGGATAAAACCTTGCTCTGCTCTTGCAGCTGGAGATGTTAATCAGTGGATTGATAGATGTATGAAACCATTCAAACCTCATTTTTATGCTGCATGTGCATTCTGAGCAGAGGCTGTGTGTTTCTGTTGCAGTATGAATACTTCAATGCCGTGCTCATAAATGAGAGAGATGAAGAAGGAAATTATCTGGAGCTGGGGAAGGAGTTCATTCTGGTGCCAAACGACCACTTCAACAACTTGCCTGTGAACATCAGTCTGAGTGATGTCCAAGTACCCACCAATATGTACAATAAGGGTAAGAAAAGAGCTGCTTTATTTCACCATTCCACTGGCCAAACAAAAGCTCACCATTGCTTATAAATGAAGCTGTTGATTAACTGTGTATTATCTGTGTTTTCCAGTTGGCAATAATGCTGAAATTTTTTATGGAAGGATGTTTTAAGTATGACAGTTCTGTAGAATCTTTTGTTTTGTAGCCATTTAGCAGTTTAATGAGGTTAATGATTTGCATATGAGGCTTGCATGAGTTCTGCCCTAGAGTATGGCAGAATATGCTTATTCTAGTGAATTATTTTCCACAATCTTCAAATCATTTGAACAGAGCTTACATTGTCACTAGTTTTATTCTATATTTGCTGAGATCTAGAATTGTCTTTGAAAGATACAGGATAGGTGGAAGGGAATACTCTATTAGATTTCTACTTTCAAACTTCTGAGAATATTACAAGCAGTATGTGTGCTATTTTATACACAAACTCTGTGAGTTTGCAGATAATATTTAGAATGAAGAATTTCTTCTCCCTTATTTGACACGGGTGCTGGATAGCACATTATACTAGCAAACAGCAACATTAGGCATTAGAAGTGATGGACTTTGGTCTAAAAATTTGGAATGTAAACTAAACTCAGAAATAAATTTACTCATTTTCCTTTTGCCACTTCCCTTTAGTCAGGCAGCAGGAATTTGTATTTTTGCAGTGCTTATGGAGCACCTATCTATCTTTCTCAAACCAGTAATAAAAGAATAGTTAAGAAGGAAAGCACGAAAGTTTCTTAACAATATCTACAGTGTATTTGTCATTGGTCTGTAGAAAGCTGCCTAATCTCATTATCTGGTTCCTCTTCTGTGTTTTAACTATACTAAAAGACATCTAAAAGAACATTAAATGCTTTCCTCTTAATACATTCCAGGCAAGCAATTGTGGTAATTCATGCAAGGATATTGTGTAATAAGGCGATTAAATTCAGATAAGTTGGTCTGCTAAGAGAAGCAGTGGATATGGCAGCTTCTTTTCAAACTTAGGATTCTGACTTGAGAATCCTGAGAAGCCAAAACTCCTACAATAAAGTCTTAAACTAGGGATGAAAAATAAATCTTCCTAGAGAGTATTTGAAAGGTTGTGAGATGATTAACGCAGGATATTTTAAAAAGACTTGGAAAATGCTTAAAGCTTCTAAAGATACCCCAAACTATTTTTTTTTTGTGCAAGTGCTAATATCTATTTAATCAAGCCTGTCTATAAATTAATTCATTCCAGAATTGCTAGTCAGGAAAAAGAAAAGGAAGGAATATAGAGGTCAGGCACTGCTTTTCTGGAGAAGGAAATTACCCTGAGTAGTTAGTGAGGACAGTAGAACTAAAGAACCTTCAGGTGTGTGATGTGTGCTACTGCTATGCATTGAATGCCTTTTATATGCTGATTTCTTATAGTTAAAGGCCAAAGTCGAAGGGCTTGCTGCACCTTGGTTTGGCCTCTCATACAGGGATTTTCTGTAGAGATGGGGAAGACAGAGTTCTGTGATGATTCCTGTTTCTACTTTGTGTAATTCAGACCATCCAAAATTGTCACTTTATGCAGCTGCAGAAAAAAAAACATTTTTTAATCATTTAAATGTATTCCAACTGCAGAAATCTGGTTTGTTGCTGGCATTTTCCTTGCACATGGACATAATAATCTTGTTTGGAGCCTGTCAATGTCTGGAAATGGTCCTCTTGCTGAGAAAAGAACTATATACTTGAATTTTTTGTTGCCCAGCTCTGTAATGCAGAGGAGTGATAACAAGTTAATTTAATCCTAACCTGAGGGTACAAGTAGTAGATATTGATAGGTTTACAACCAAGTGTCTGCAGAATACCATTTCTCTATTAAGGGCCTGTTGTTCATTTCCAGGTTATGTTTTATTTTATTGAATTACTGGGGAGAACCACAGCCAGAACTCACAGCTGAAAACAGACAAGTGTGATCCCTGAATAGTTGAACACAGGGCTCTTGAGTCAATGTAGAAAAAAAAAGAATCCAACTTGTAAGATAATTCTAAACTTTTTTCCTTGATTTTGGTTTTATTAGTTGTACAGATATTGATAATTTGCAATAGGTTCAGAGAAGAGTCACAGGACTCATCAAAGAATCGACAAATGTGCTGTGGACTGAGAGCACAGGAGCTCAGTTAATTTGGCTCAGTCAAGAGATGATTAAAGACTTAATTAGTTGTTCTATAGTTAATTACTAATACCAGGCTGTATAATCTGGTTGCCAAAGATTGCAAAAATCCTGTGGCTGAAATCAGGTTCCACTATTTTTCAAATTGCACAGATGTGTGCTCAGGTGAGCTTTGTGAAAGGGTTTGGCCCGGTCAGCTTCCATGACCACAGGGATCCCGCCCAGCTGTGGGATCACTGAAATTCACAGTCCCTAAACTGGGCACTAAATGAGATTATCTCCCGTGGGAGGGACCCCACAGTCTCACAGGGGAAGGACTCCTCTCCTGGAGCAGCAGAAGAAAATCTCAGTGATGAACTGGCCCAAAACCCCCCACGCCCTGTCCCCCTGCACTGTTGGTGGGAAGGAGGGAGGGGCTGGGGGTAGAAAAGGTGTTTTAAGGGCTTATTTTATGTCTCATTATCCTCCTCTGATTCTGTTAGTAATAAATTGCACTTTGCAGCCTTATGTTGAGCCTGTTTTGCCCTTGCATTGCTTTCTCCCGGTCCTTATCTCAACTTGTGAGCCCTTCATTAACTTTTTTTCTCTTCTCTGCTCACCTGTGGAAGGAGAGGATGTGAGTGAGTGACTCTCGTGTGTGCCTGGTGTTGGGCCAGTGTCAAACTGTGACAAGTGGACAGCCAATAATGTAAAAAATATAAATATTACTGATCTTTACATAAAGCCTATGCAGTTCAGAAAAGAAATATTTTGGTTTTTGTATAATGTTCATACACTGAAGGAATTCAGAACAAAGAAAAGTGGATAATTACGCTTTACAGTTAAACGTATTTACCTGTGTGTCCATAGAGACCCCTCACCTTTAGGATGTTTTGCAGAAGAGCTGGTGGTCCTTTTAAATGGCACAACATTCTCCTGGAATTTGCCTCCTTAATTTTTCCTGAAAAAGACTGCTCATTGTTATGTTTTGTATTAGAAATACTTAAATCTAAATCTGGCACCTCATTTTATTTCTTCTCTTTGAACACAAAATGTGCTCATTACCTATAGCCTTGTTGCCCACAGCCACGGGATTTGCAAGGCAGTATCTTTTTAAACAATGAATAATTAATTAATTAAGATGTTTTGTGATAACTGTCTTAGCCAGCAGTAGCTCTTCCATCCACAAACTTTGCAATTATCAACTGTGTAAAGATTTCTGACAGAAGCAGGGAAAAGCTTCTTAGTGAATTAGTCATATTAAAATATTCATAGAGGAAAAAGAAGGGAAGAATGAAGGTACGTTTTTCATGTTAGAAGGATAGTTTAATTTTTGGAAGTACAGAATCAATCTGAATTCAGTTTGGGCAATGCAAAGGTGAATAAAAGGTCCTGTCTCATTCAACTGCCAGACTCTTTTATTAGAAGAATTTACATGGGTCACATAGAGGCACAAAACGAGTTCTCATAGATCTTAGTTTTTATGTCTTCCTATTAATTTAGAATGTAAATAATTTGGGACTTGCTACTGTCTTGGACATGTCTTCCACAGCTACACCTTCCTAATACACTCAGACACAACTTTGTACATATCAATCATGTATTTTAAACAGCTATTTTAGATTTCATTAGTAATAATGAAAAAATGTTTAGTAATTTAAAGTTTGTATGGTTTCAGCATTTGATTTATTACTTTCAGAGATGGCAATAGTGTATTTAGAAGAATCTAGGAACGTGACATATAATTAAAAAGTAGCACTTGGAATGAGAGCTAGGCTGTCTGGCACCAATCCACGGGGAGCATGGTGGTGAGATTGACAGTGGGGAGAGTAAAATTCTATATTGGATTTATGTACACAAGGAAATGATAAAAGAGGACTCAAAACTGATCTTGCAGATGTTGACAGTGTATAAAAGAAAAATAGAGTAGCATTTTGCCTTTTGTTAGTATGAGAATATACATAGCCAAGATCCCACATTCTCTGTCCAAAGTATGTGCTGCATTTGCGATGAAGAACCTGCTCCAGGTTTTGGGGGTTTTTTCCAAAATCTGTCACCTCATATTTATCCCTACTTGTGGACAGCAGTGACATATTTTCTGCTATTGAGTTCTCACTCAGCAGTTTTTCCATGGAAGAGGCTTATGAATACTTGGATAAATGTGGTTTTCAGAGGAATGTAGAAGGAAACCAAAGCCAAGGTGAGGGTCAGTGTGTCTTGGTGACACATGCTCAGGCAGTTCTAAGCTGTGACACCTGCTGAAAAGGGAAATTCTAGCATAGTAGAGTACCAGAGGTGACACACAGCAGGATCTCATCCACTTACAGTAGCTTTGCATAAAATCTAGGAAACACAGGGAAATCCATTTTCTCAATATTAACTGAAAAACACCCCCGATTTTGAGACTCTGCAGTTAGTCTTTCTTTATATGACAAGGTAGGCTCCATGTTTTTAGAAAGGGGAAGAGCCCAGGTTCTCTTCTTTTCAATGATTCAAAAAAATCAGGATGCAAGCACTTCTCCTTGCCTTTTAAACTATTAAACTCCATTTCTCAATGTAAGCCTCTTCACAGTAAGAAATTTAGAAGTAAAGAGAGACTTCTGTTCCTGAAAGCTTTTTCATGTATAAAATTATTATTTTGTTTCTAATCCCTTTATATTTAATAAAATCTTACAATAGCTCTGCCTCCATATTTGGTCTAAGATTGAGATTTTGAACTAAAATATTACACACCCAAAGAAAACCTTTCTAAATGTTTTTAAAAATAAAAATGCCTTGTAGAATGAGCCCAGTTTGAGTTTCCTCATTGGATATTTTGAAAGAAATAGGGTAAGGGTGACCATATGTGAATCTGACTGGCAGCCCTGGACAGTATCTGTGAGATGTGGTGGAGGAGGCAGACGTGCCAATAGAGGTAGATTGGAGAAAGGATAATTTCTTTGTTTGGATCTAATCAGACACATCTTGAGAACTATGTTTGATTTTGCCTTAAAAAAAAAAGAACAAAGTACAAAAGTTTATCTTGGCAATAGAGGGGAAGTAGGCTTCTATAAGTTGATTCAAAGTAATGGGAGCTTTTTCCTTTGTTGTCATTTCTGGTTTACTGAATATATAATCTTGTTTTACTTAGTTTTATAATGGAGAAACACTTCCTAGAGGATAAACCTTCATCCCATTAACACAGCTGACAGTGCAACTGAGTGCATTCTACAGCTTTGCAAGACCTAGTTAGCCACTGAATTTTTTGTACTTATTAAAAGTCATTGAGCAAAGAGTCCAAACTTAACTACCAGATAACACCCCCAGATTTTCCAATCTTAAATACTCTTCATTATCTTAAGTGTATTTTTGTTTTCATCACTAGTGAATGTCTGAGGAAAAGACATAGGTACATAGATATATATGAAAGTATATATATTTGTGCCTGTATCTATATGTGTGTGTATATATTTCCTATGGGGTGGAGAGTGGTGCAGTGTGTTCTCACACCAAAGGATGCTGTGGTTCACACATATGAGTGATTCAATGAAGTATTGCAGGAAATACTATGGACACGAGATAGTTTTGTGACCACAGTTCCACAACTAAGTTGTCAAGTCCTGCATCAGAATTTTACTTTAAGCTGTAGTACAAGGTTAGTGTCTCTATTTTCCATGCAGAGACAGTCAGATCACAGCTCTGCACTGCCTTCTGTTTGTACAGCACACAGATCACTTCTGAGAGCCAGGCTGATGTTGTAACCAGTATTTTAGTGCTTGCCTCTTTTCCCAGAGTTTGTTTCCTGTGAGATTCCATTGTATAGCCCGAGGCACAGCTTCTCACTCTAAGCTCTGTGACTGCTGAAGCATTTCAGAGCTGGCTCAGCAGTCTGGTCTCCAGCATAGCCCCAAGTGCCACCCTCACACACTGAGTTACATTTTCATGGTCCTGAAATTCAACACGTGCTCAGCTACTGTGCTCTGTGTGGGGAGATTGAAGCCTGTGCTTCAGAATTCTGGGAAACTGACACCTGTATCTTTTAGTTTGGGCTTTTTGCCCTTTAGTCCTAGTGAAGCCCTGGGATGAATATCACATAAACTCTTAGATGCCATTCAGAGGTGCACACACAGCAGCACCATGCTGGTACAAATGAATAGACTTGTTCTGAACAGACTCAGCTTTGGAAATTTTTCTTCCCAGGTTGATTTACAGTGATGTCTGTTCAAATTAGTTTGAACACAGAAACCTCCACTCCTGCCATGGAACTTTGTGAAAAGAATTGATTACTTTCTTTGAAGTGCCCAAGGTGAAATGTTGATTGGTGTGTGGAAAAGTGAGATGTAGTGGGCAATCCACAAAAGGACCATATTAACTTGTGAAGTCTACAATAATAACTATCTTTCATCCATGGCTTTCTTGGTGCCTTCCTGCTTTCCCTCGTTGCTCCAGCTGAATTGAAATACCAGTGTCTGGGCATGTGCTGAGGGTTATTCACATGCATTTCTCTTTTTAGAAACCTGATAGCAATAGCTGCCTCACCTAAAAGGCATTAGGATCTGCTTCAGGGAGGATGTGTGCTCTCTGCAGGGAGAAGAAAATATGTCACAATCAATTAGTGAATCTAATAATGATATGTCAAAATAAAGCATAAAATTTCTCCAGAAGTGTTGGGTCTGGAAAGTTACTCTTCAGCTTTCATTATACTGGAGAGTGGGGCTTATACTAATGAATAATGTTTCAGTTTTTTCCTTATATGAATACATTTTAAACTCAGGAAGTTAGGTGAACTTTTAGCCCAATGCTTACACTGATTTCTTTTTAATGTTGACATGATTTATACTGAATACATTTCTCAGCATTTACCTACAACTATTTCTGACATTTCATCATGTCTACCACTATAAGAGTGAAATTTTATGTTCTTTCTTACATGTTTCATAGTATTGCCATGTGATTTAGAATTATATTTTGAATTCACAGTCATGATTTTGTGAATTTTATAATTAAATCTTTATTCCCTATTAAAATGTGTTTAAGAGGGGAGCAACTGAATAATAAGGCTTAAATATAATCATAATTGATGTCCAAAAACCTCTCCTTTATAGGAGTTCCCTCTTTCCTACCCCGACATTAGACTGTGATCCCTGCACTTTTCTAGTTGAAGATTTGGCACTAGGGAGGTTTTTTCTTGTCAGATTGGCCGTCTTTGGCAAATACCTATCAGCAGCCCAGTGGCTGGTTAGTTTATATAATCTCTGCTATCATAAACTGCCAAGTGCCTCAATAAATCACTTCTGCATTTTTACATTGTTGAGCCTTGTTCTCTGTTAAGTTAGGAAATCCATGTATGTTACAGGAAAGATCATTTTTAAGGCAGCTGGAGAACAGTTTGTGGGTAGTCAGGTGAAAAATAATTTTCTCCAAATATTTTTTTTACCAAGATTAAAAGAAGAAAAAAAAATAAACAAGACAAAGCCCCCCCAAAAAAATTCCACTGATTAAAAATTGTCTGGTATCTATCCAGATATATTTAGGTAATGAAGTAGAAGCTTTAGTTCAAGATATTGTTTTGTCTTTAGTAGACAGAATTCTGTCAGAGTAGACAGAATCAAGATAGAATATAGAATTTGATGATCAATTATACAGTCTGATGTTAATCTGCTGCTTTGGAAACTAAAAGCAATAATATAAATTTTAACTTAGAAAAGTCAGTCTTGACTGTCTTCCGTCTGTTCTCATCCTGATAGAGCTGCTGTTTTTGAAGTACAGGAAGCAATTTTATCAGTTCTTACCATAACTGCAGAGTTTTTCGGTGATGGATGCTGAAGTCCCTGAATATTTTCAAGCGTTTCTGTCAACAGGAGATATGGTTTATGTCAACTCAACTAACAAACATAAGGCACACAATATGTTGCCGAGAGTCTCAAACTGTGTAAATCAAGCCGTAAAATCCATGTTTTTTAAAACTGGTTCATGACTGTAAAATACACTTTAAAGTTCAATAATAAGTAAAAAGATAAAGAAGTCTCCATTAATAATAGTCTAAATTAATTTTCCCTTAAATTAATACCACACTAATACTAATTCCATGTCAATGGACTCGGAATACATTCAAATATAAACAACCATTTTGACTGTAACTGTGATCACTCTGCATAAATATGGATTTATTAAAAATATGATTAAAAGGTGTTTTACAGGCCTTAAGGTGTATTTGGACTTCACTTATTTCGAGGACAAGATGGCTATAAATATTTTCCTATGAATTAAAATCCAATTCTTATCATTGCTCGCATTTCCAAAATTTAATAAGTTTTCCATGGGATTTTTTTTTACAAGGTTGCAATACTGTTTTGCAGGAAGAGGCTTTGTCTTTTTTGTCTTACAGCTTTGCTCCTGACATGACTCTTTGCAGCACATGTGCAGTCTTTTGTGCTTCTCTTTGTCTCTGTTTATCATTTCACTGGCTGCTGAAAGTATAGATTTTATCATGTGACTTAAATCTTTGTTTAGAAGCTTTCTGTTAGGATTATTATTACTGCTGTGGAAAGTTGGCAATCAATTATTTGTACGCTCTTTTATTTTTTTGTAGATTGTAAATTGTGGAATAGTTTGGGTTGGAAGAGACCTTTGAAGGTCCTTTACTGTAATTCCTCTGCAAAGAGCAGGGACATCTTCACCTTGATCCTGGTGCACAGAGCCTGCCCTGGAGTGTTTCCAGGGAGGGGACATCAGCCAGCTCTGGGTAGCCTGTTCCAGGGCCTCAGCAACCTCGTTGTAAAAAATTTCTTCCTTATATCTAGTCTTAACCTACCTTCTTTTAATTCAAAACCTTTCTCTCTTATTCTGTTGCAAAATATTTTCCACCAATTCTTCCCATCCTTTGTATCTTTCTACCTTTATAATCACCAATACTTTTAAAATTATTTACAAACAATATGAATAGAATACAACTGTGAATAATTCTGACCTCAATATCTTTAGTACAAAAGACATCAGGTGTAGCCTGTGTGTTTCTGCTTAACATATTAACTTCTTGAATGCTGAACCCCTTTGCAAAAGGAGATCTTGAACTTAGATGTCACAAATATTCTTTAAGTTTTGCTTGTACATTTTAGAGATTGGTAAAAAATATTACCTGTGTCAAAATGGCATTTCCATTGCCTGATGCTCATTGCATGTTAAAAGATGAGTTTATGCACTACAAGTCAATAAATGCAGACTCTAATCAAAAGTTTTGCTTGCATAGGAAAAAAAAATCTGCTGCATGTAATGGAGCCTTTTCTAAAAGATATTGAAATGTGATGAACCACAACCATTTTTTGATTAAGTGAGGTTTTTTCAATTTGATACTTAAAAAGAGCTATGAATATCATTCAGTCATACTTTCCTATCAATGCCTTCCAACTGGCTGCCAAAATTGAGATTACCTGTTTTCTAGAATATTAGAACCAAATAAAATCATTTCTCAAGCGATGCAGAAAGATTATAATCTGCAGCTAGCACATATGCAAAACCATTTTCCTGTAAGGTGTGAAATTAAGAAATAAAATCTTGTCTGTTGCTGTCGTATATGATTTTATGGACTTTGCTTCTGAACATTCAACATCCTGGAGTTGTTATTTAAATACTCATGGTCACATACTGACCTGGACCACATATTTATATTTTGAAATCCTTCCCTTGAATTGTTTCTTATCACATTTTAAGGTCTCTAGGACAGTGTTTGCACTGTCTTCCTAACACTGGACATTGTTTAATTTAAAAGAAGCTTTTTAGTCAAACAGATTTAATCAAGGTTGCAGAGAATGTCTTATCTTCCCATATTTCTTTGTCCTAATTCTTGTTGCCTCTTGGACAGAGATGCACAGACTTCTCCACTTCCATCTGGTTTTGCTTAAATTCTCCCTCAAACCTAATTCCCAGAATTTACTCAGGCTGCTGCTTTGTTCTTGAAAAGGGCTTTAGCTTCACAGATTTTTTAATTTTTTTTTTTTTAGTTTTTATTTTCTCTCAAGCCTCTGTCTTTAACAGCAAGCCTTTTGGAAATGTTGGCATGGCCACGCAGGATGTGTGCTGTGCTTTATCTTTGCTGTGTTCTAGTCTGTCTCAGGCAGTGGATCTAATCTGTGTGTTTCTAACACATCCTCATCACCATGGCAACTTGTTGTCACATCCAGGCTGTGTGGAAACGTGCAGGATTTCCTCTAGAAGGCCCAACTCTCCCACTGCTGATCCAGCAGCTGTTGCTTGGTTACTCAGAGTTGGGCTTTGCCTTTTGACAGGCGTGAGCCAGAGCACGTTTGTCACTGGGCACTATCTCAGGTACAATGTTAGGAGGCTTTCTGACCTGAGGCACCTCTGTCCATCATGATGCCACCCTTTACTTTTCTTGTTGCTTTTTATAGACAAGAAAGTGTCAATGATGCTGGGTTTCTGAAAACCTTTAGAAGTGAACATGCAGTAATTAAACGGTTGTCTGGCGAAGCAAAAACTGTAACTTTGTAGTGAAGAAGATTGACATTTGACAAAGAATAATAATTGTTTGTCTAAATATACATATTCATTTTGTCTACTGTTTTAGAATACTGTAATAATTTGTTTCTCCATGCTGCTACATTACACAGACCCTTTGATTTTTCTAGGGTATGTGTTGTGTGAAGAGGAAGGCGGCTTGCTCTTCTGGTTAAGCATTGGTATGCTTGGCTAGAATATAAACTCTTTCAAAATATTGTTTGGCTAAAAACGTACAAAGACATTTTCACACTATACTTTGTTTATTTAGGTGTCTTGCAGCTTTTATTTGGCACATTCCTGAAGGAGTAAATAGTGTTTAAGAATACATAATGGATTTTGTAATGTACTCATCCCAAGATACATTTGTACATCTGCTCAGTGTTTTTAATACTATCTTCAGAGGCTTTAGAACCAGCTGAATGTTTTCATATCTTGTATGAGTAAAACTTCCATTTTACTCAAATTGTGCAAACAGTCTTTTGTGCAAGGAGGTGCTACACAAGGATTATGAAAGCACAAGAAAAGTAAGTGTCTGTTGATTTGAGAGGATAAGAGATGATGACTTGCCATGGTAGTACATAAGTGTGCTGTTATATCCAATACTTGCACATTCATACTCTGTTGGTGCTCCCAGGAATGGAGCAGTAGAGGTTTAATTTATTATAGCCCAGTACAACTGTGATGCATTTTATCTGCTAAAACATTTCTCTCTAAAATTTTTCATGCCTCCATTTGCTGAATGCAAGAAGCATGATGTGTTGATAAACACAGGATGACTTTGGAACCTCCTTCAAAGCTTTATTTGTTGGTTCCAACTGCAGTGTGCTGTGCCATTAAGTCAGCCTGCTTCTGTAACTCCACATCTCTGAGTATCTGTGCAGTAGGAATGGGACATTTTTTGTGAAGTGCTAGTTAACAGGATTGCGTGGTCTTGAGTTTCAAATGAGTTTTGTACAGACTGGTGGATGGATCTGTCCCTGACAAACTTCTGTAAGATGACTTTAATTTCCAAGGCTGTGCCTTGCCTTTGTCATACATCACTTTGACAATAACTCTGATAAAATTGTCTCTTTTGGTATGTTGTGCATTAAATATTTTACAGCATGGTTGGCTGGATTTAGCAGCAGTCACATTTGCTTTCTTTTCCTCTGATTTGCAATGTGTCCCACTGGCTTCCTCTGTTGCTCATTGTGACACTTTTCCTGCTCTGCTACTTCCCAGAGGTTTGAATTTCCTGGCTGCTGATAGTTACTCTTCCATCAGACTGTGCAGAAATATCTTCTTGCCGTGTGTTAGAACTGGCTCCTTTTTGCAGCATTCATGACTAACTGCTTCTCTGATGAAAATGCAGTGGATATGAGGCCTCTATTCAATTTGCCTAATTTCTGCCTTCTCAGAATTTGTTTTCTCTTTTCCACTTGGAAAACCATTTCTATCTGTGGTTTTCCATGTTGTTCACCCTTTCTTTTGCATCGTGGCATCTTAGAGTTCTGTAGTGTGGTATTTTTCTTACTGTCATTCTATACTGTCATTTTATAGACTTCTCAATTTGTATCATGCAGAAGTGTGGAAATGAATATGTTTCACTGAAAATACAGAAACATCCTACCTTCAGTAACATGAATTAATGTATCTGTCAGGATTACTGGGTTTTGACTTTAGCTCTCAGCCCAATGCAGTTGCTGGGTGGGCAATCCCATCTATTAGGAGCATGTTAGGGACAGGTCTGACTGCCCCATATACCTGGCTCCTGGGACAGCAGCTCTATTAAAGCAGCATGTTCCTACTTCATCCTGGGATGCCCTTCACCTTTGCTCAGTGTTTCTCCTTTAATTTAAAACACAAGATAATATTCTGTTTTCTTAGATGGTGCCTGTATGCTGTTTCCAGAGCTTTGCTCTAACCTGCCCACTGGTCAGCCCCCACACTGATTGTTTTTGCTGTTACATTTAAGAAGTTAGGCAAAGTCCAGCCAGGCAAGTACCAGATGGGCAAAATGGGCTCAAATTTCCACTGATTTGCTGCAGGGCATTTTCTATAGCTCGTGAGAAGGCAAGCCCTTAGGAGATATAAATGAATCTCTATCCCAGAATGCTCTTAGTGAGGAGTAATTCTGGCTTTCAAATGAGCTCAAGTTGAATCTCAGTCCATCTTGTTAATTAAAAAAAAATTACAACGCCTCCCAAATAAAAAAAGAACAGTGTCCTCCCCACACCATAAAACAATACAAAACATCACCCAAATGCACTCATGAAATTCAGCATAAGAATAAACACATCTGGTCATACTCCTGTTCTTCTGTTGCCACTTCAAAGGAGAAGGGTGAAGTTATTAGGGAAATGTTGGAAGATGAAGGCACTAAATGCCTACTGCTATGCCTTTATACAGTCACGTACTTGAAATCTTTACCATCCCATATTCCTGCAAGGAGGGAAATGAGATTTCTGACATTGGTGAACAGTTCCCAGCACATGAAGCAAAATGGACAAACACCTTCTTTTATGTCTACAGATGGCCAGATGCTTTGATCTGTGAGCTGATGCATCCACATTATCCTGGAGTCAGAGAGAGGGGAAGAGAGAGAAAAAAGTGAAGGCAGTTGCCAAAACTGGCATCCAGCCCCAGCTCTCGAATATGTTGGACCACCCTGAAAAGCATTCGTATTAGTGTTGAGTAGTGTAATTATTGGATTGTTGGTATATGTCCCAGCAAAGTATGTGATTTTGTTATTCTTTAAAATACGACCAGACTAAATATGTTGTCAGTGTCATAAAAACTAAGCTAATATTGTTGCTATCTGTGAGCCAGAAAGAGTGCTGGATTTTGCATTCCTTTTCCAGTGCTTGGGCCCGTAGGCTGTGCTTGTATTTCTTCATGGTGGGACAGAACTGCTCTGCAGTTTGGGGCTGTCAGATATTACAGCAGGGAAGATCATTTTCAATGCCAGCATCTTTGACAGCTTTCCAGGGGAAAGTAATGATTGCATCAAAAAAGGAATAGAAGAGGGGGAAAGGACCCAAAGGATCATTAGTAGCTTTTCTTAATAATAAAGCAGAGTATGGCAAGAAAGAATATTCCACACTTTCTTCGTAGTTACTGAGTTTCTCAGTGGTTTCCTTTATTTTCTGTAAAACATGCTGCAATAATTGAAATTCAGAATGGGTTGTGTAGGTATTAGCTTTGTTCTATAGACTTAACATACTCTAGATACTTCTAAAACTTCTGTGAAAATACAAAAAAAAAATAGTCATTACCTTTGGCTGTTGCACATCTTTTAGAGTGTGCACCTTCCTTGCCTTTGTTGAGACTTCAGTCCTTTTTGGGCCAGCAGGATCTGTGACAGCCACTTAATTGCTACATGCATTGGTGCTGTTCTTTGGCAATCTCATTTCAGTTTTGTGTCACTGTATCTGTTTTCCTGGAGGTTGGTTTATGTTAAATGTCAGTAAAAACAGGTAACAGCTACACAAACAATGGTGGAGCAAAATCCCATATAATTGCAAACCAGCTCATTTAAGAGACAACGGAAAGGGAATATTTTAATTATATTTTATCTGCCAGGAAGCAAAAGCAGAAATTATACTTCAAGAACTGTGGTGAAAGCTATTTAAATTTATTATCTTTGAGCCCTATAACATCACATTAATGATTTTGCATTTATATTAAACTTTACCTTTTTATTTTTTTCTCTCTCACCAAATTTCTGAATATTCACACAGATTAATTTACCACTATTGACATTTAACTATCTAGGGGATGCAGCTGATGTTCACCAATAATTGAAAAACTTAAGAATACTGTTTTTAAATGAAGTACTGGGGGAATTTAAACAGTTTAATGTAACTACTAAAATTGGAAATTGCCCAGAACAAGTTCAACATACAGGTTATTAGATGATGAGAGTGTGAAATTTTAATGAGACATATGGTCAGAAATGCAGTTGTATTTGGGGTGTGGACAGAGATGCACCCACATAGCAGTGTTATAAAATTCAGGACAAAGAGCTCCAGTGTGAAATCCTTTTGCCTGAAGGTGCAGCAGCCATAGAGACTCACAATTTCCAGGTCTGCTGTTTTATACTGTGGCTACCTTTGTCCCTACACCCCTTTTCTTTGTATGGCAAGGATCAAACTGATGGCAGCCCTATTTGCTTCTTTTATTAAAGTGATTGATACCCAAACCAAAACTTGATATATTGTAAGAAGAGCCAGCATAACAGACATGCAGGGTATAGGAAGGCAGGGAATTGTCACCAGCTTTCATTTTGAAGGAACACAGTGAGCATAGGTCACATTTTAATTGTGCCCTCCTATTTAAAATGCCTGCTTTATGCTCCTTCCAGCTAAAAAAAATAAATCTATTAGTTTCAGAGTCACTGGATTAATGTTTAGAGTGATCAGCAGTTGGGTGATTAGTGTTGTCAGCCTAATGCAGAATACAGACTCCAGCGTTCTTCAGGGAAAATTTCCTGATTTTATTTCCATGGAGTTCACTAATCTGTAATACAGATATATAAACATGTTAAGTGGCTCTTCACAGATGGTCTAAAAAAAGTAATCCAAAATATCCATGCATATTTCAATACAATTTTTAAAAAGTGATTTATATTTGTATTTTTTATATACAAATATAGTTTTTATATGCTACTGGAAGGACTTCAATTCAGACCTTAAGAGGAGAATGATTGAAGTTGTGCCATGACCTTATGGACCTGGAATGCATATAGAATTCAAAGAAAATTGTCATTGGGTTGGGAAGCAGAGGGCTCTGTTCATGAGTAACTTTTGAGCTCAGATTCATTAGGAAAGGACATTAAAAATCAGGCTCTGAGGAATCCAGGATAGCAGACATCCATTGAATTGATAAAACTGTAAAATACTAAGGTATAATGGGAAATCTTGGAACGACATCCAAGCATAAGTTGCTAAGAAGCACTGCAGATTATTTAAAATATGAATTAATGTAGAAATTATCTGTTTGGTTTGTTTGGCATTTCACTAATCCTGATGACTGAAGGGCGTATAAAGATCCTGTAGCCCTCAAGAGACTCCAGAAATGGTGCCTTCTCTTTTCCACTAAACAGACTTTTCTAACAACACCAGGAAAAGTAAAAGAACAAAACCCAACCACAACCCTCTGAACTTGGCTGCTCTTTTCAAAGATGAATCAAACTCATCACGCTGTCTCAGGATTGTGATGCTGAGTCAGCAGTGCCACTGCAATTTTTAGTGATTTGGGAACTCCATTAGAAATGAAGGATAGGAGCAGAATCAGAATATCAGTGTTTGAACTGGTACTGGGAAGTTCCTGTGGGCTGAGGAGTAGGATTATCATTTTAGTGCTTCACATCTCAGACAATATCTAAATGCTGAACAATGGGCTGATATTTTGGAATGCTGACACAGGAGCATATTTTTACAGACCAATGGTAGATCTCAGTCTTGAGAGCTGATTTGTGGTGTTTTGGTCACAGCTCATTCTTGGGGTAACTGCAGATTGGGAAACAGCTGGACAATGGGTTCTGCCAGCCAGGCAGGGCTGGAGTTGTGCCCTTGGACCAGTGACACATTTGATATGTGTCCAGTGTGGCAGATTTTAAGTGTACATTTCATCCTCTAGAGAAACAAATAACCACACTCCACGTGTTTTAAAAGCAATGTGTGTTTTGTTGACCTTGCTTTTTCAGCATTTCATCTATATAAACCTAAATATTTAGGTGAAAGCAACACGCAAGGTTGTGTAGCTGAGACATTTTCATTTTTTCTGCTGTTTTTCTTGATGAATGCAGGGGAAGATAACAATTTGCCTTTTTTCCACTCCATTAAAATCACATTTGAAGCAGTCTTCTGAAATCACTACAGTGACATTATTTAGCAAGCTAAAGGCTGCTTTATTTCAAATTCTTGAGCAAATGTTACTGTGTATTCGTGTATGCACACTTTTGCAAATTAAATAATGCATCTGTGATTTCAGTTCTGTTTTTTCCTTTCTATTCTGCTGACTTCACATAAGATTGAACTGAGAATATCCTGCTTAATTAATTTTATTAATATCTTAATATTTCTCACGTGTCAAAATTCATGGTTTGAAATCCTTTAACTTTCTAAGACACGTTCATTGATTTCTCATTTCCCACAATTGAACCAAATCTGGTTCATACCTGGGCAGCCTGGGGTTTTAGGGATTGATAGATGGGGATGTCTTAAACAGAACACTTTCAGCATCAAGGATTTACTTTGTAGTTCTCTTTCTATGGAAATGAAAACTAATTAGGTAATTGTTGTGGAATGTGGGTTCAATGTTTTCCAAATAACAGCTAGTGGTATTTGTCATGAGATGTTGTGTTTTTATGCATAATTCAAGTGCAAAATAAAAGGTATTTCACTTTCTGTTCCAACATGAAAACTTTCTTTACTAAATTTAATGTTTAAAACATTAAATGTTGCCATGAGGCATTCCATGCATTTAGGGAAGGTACATTGAGTAAATAATCTAAATTAGATTGACTTATTTATCTTCTCCAGAATAAGCAATGTGGTGGTTCAGGAGAGATGCTCTAAAGAGCAATTTTATCTTATCTGAAGTGTAATAACAAGTTTCTCTGCTCTATTTGAGCCATACTTCTGTTCTTTAAGTGAATTATTTATTTTGGATCACTTATTTGACAAAGGAGACTAAAACCATTTTGCAACAGTTTTCAGTGAATGGATTTTTGGGTATTGAATAAGCTGAAGATAATAGAGTTCATGGGGTTCTACTTGTACTTTTCATTGTGTGTGTATGTGTTTTTTATATTTTTTTCCAGATCCAGCCATTGTAAATGGAGTTTATTGGTCAGAATCTTTAAATAAAGTGTTCGTTGATAACTTTGATCGTGACCCTTCTCTCATCTGGCAGTACTTTGGAAGTGCAAAAGGATTTTTCAGGCAATATCCAGGTAGGAAGAAGTTCTTAAAATATAATAAAGAATGCCATGGCTGCATAGAGTATTGTCACAAATCCTGACTGCCACAGATACCTGCAGGTTTGATTTACTTCACCTGGTTCTCAGATTTCCAATCAACATTTTGGTGGGTTTTCTACTAATTTCTATTTGGAGGTGAAACCCTTGTGATAACTCATGTACTCATAAAAATTTCTATTCAGAGAGAAATGGATACACACGTGAAAAATAACTTCTAATCAGGCTGTGAGGAAGGAGGGTAAAAGGAGTAGAGCCTTCATAAAGTACTAAGCTTAAATTATGTGCTCTATCAATGCACACAGTAAGACATATCATAATTCTTTGTTCTATTTTTAGACTTCCATTTAACCTGACAGATTTACATTTAGACATTTAAAAAACTTGTTTGAAAGTTTATTTTTCCCACCAGTTGTAATAAAATGCGATCACATCACTTGTATCATTTCTACAGAAATAGATCAAAACCTGTATTGTTGCCTATTAAGTTTTATGTTTAATCCTGTAAAAATTTTACCACATTATAATAAACTATGAAGTTAAACTGATTCTCAGCTTCTGTAACTTGGAATCAGGCTCATAGTGGCTATTGTTCCTTTGGCTGATGTGGTTTAGCAGCCCATGTTTCTCTAAGTCTTGAGTTTAAGCAAGTTCATTATAAGCCTGTATGTCTGAAAGTGGCTGAGAGTAATGGCTACTACATCTGTGTTAGTTTTAGATTATATTTCAGTTCCCAAGGTCCATGATATTTCAAATATTAGTCCTTATTTTTAAGGCTACTTCTTGTTTTGTGTGAGAAAATGAGTGTAAAAAGCAGGAAGAATTCCCCCATTAATTTTATTTTTCCTTGGAGATATTTTTTATCATATTTCTTGTGACCCACAACTGGGAGATATTACCTCTTGCTAGTGATGTGGGTGAAAATTCAGAGTATGACCTTGAGTGGAGCAGGTGGTGTAAAGGGAGCTGCTGGAGTCAGCCATGGGTAGGAAGTGCTCAAGGTCTGGAAAGGACTTTGCAAGATGTGGTAAAGCTTGCCAGCACCAAAGACCAAGAATGGCAAGAATTTTGTGAAAATAATGCAATGAACATAGTAGGCCAGAAGAGGTTTCACCTTACAGTAGATAAAAAAGTGGTGAGGAAAAAAATTATTCCTGGTTGCCCTATTTTAGGAACTTTTCTTCCCCCCAGCATTTCCTAGGTCATGATGGCACTGCCTGTTAGATTAAAGTATGAAACTCCATTGACTGTTACTTAGCCCCAACACCACAGATACATTTTGAACAGGTATTGTGAAAGTTTAATTTAATATTTTATTCTCTTTTTTTTTTAATTTTCATACAGGAATTAAGTGGGAACCTGATGAGAATGGAGTCATTGCATTTGACTGCAGAAACAGAAAGTGGTAGGCAATTGATGACTCCCAGTGTTTAAGAAATTTAAAATGATGAAAGGTTCAGTATTTAAAAGGAGTTTTCTCTGTCATCTCAGGTACATCCAGGCAGCAACTTCTCCAAAAGATGTGGTGATTTTAGTGGATGTCAGTGGCAGTATGAAAGGGCTTCGCTTGACTATTGCAAAACAGACAGTTTCATCTATTTTGGATACCCTTGGAGATGATGACTTCTTCAATATAATTGCTGTGAGTGTCTCAGGATTTATTTTTATTTTTTACTATTTTTCTTCCATCATTTCTTGCTATCTGTCATGTTTTACTTCACTCAAGCTTCTTGAAAAGTGTTGCAGACAGGTGATGGATAAGATGATGTGAACCCACTGGACAGATACTGTGTTTTTTCAGTGCAAAATTCTTCAAGTGTCAGAGATTTCGGACTGTTGGTCTATGACTTGCAATTTGAAAGCCCTTAAAGAAATAGTCTTCGGTCTGGGGTTGCAAAGAATAGCAAAGAATAGTTGTGAGGGGTTTTTTTTGTTTGTTTGTTTGTTTTTTTAGTTTATTTGGACTTTGTATATTACCTTAACTTTTAACTTTGGGCTGTGTCTGTCTTCTCCCCTGTTTGGCCTCCTCAGCTTCTGCAATAGAGTGCAAATTGCAAAATGGGTAAATGTAGGAATGAATAGATTCAGATTTTAGCTTTTGCTAAGGCTTGCATGGCTGATAGAAATCAGTGAGAAATCAGATCCTCAGTAGCTTCTCTTGGGCATGGCAGTGAGTTTCCCACGGTACAGGTACAAGTTTTAAAGCTATGACCAGGGGCTGGTTTTACTGTGCTTCAGAGTAATGGGATTAATCTTGTTGGTAAGGATGATTTCAACAAATCCAAAACTGAGGTCAGAACTGTGATTTGCAGGGGAGGGAAGGGATGAGGAATTGGTTGTTACATAAATTTTCATTTGCTGATTTTCTCTTGGTAATACTTTTAAAATAAATATTTTTATTTAAAATATTT
>VZTB01016413.1:245812-358401 GCA_013397245.1 Thryothorus ludovicianus
TTATTTATATATAAAATATAAAATTTTATAAAAAATTTTTCTCTGATGTGTAAATGTCTTCAACTTCTTGAATATAAGGAAGATACTGGCCTTTTTTTGCTACAAGAGAAGAGTCCTTTGTATACTAAATTAAATGACCCCAGAGACACAAGTGTAAATCATTGAGATTGTATGGAAAGTATATGTGCATGAAGTATATGTACAAATACTACATTTTTAATTTATATCAAGCAGTTCAGACTATCTTTCATATTAATCTCTTTGCATGATAATTGCATAATTAGCAGAAACTCATGTTGTATAAAGATATAATTACATACTTTATCAAAAAAAGATTTACTGTCCTTAAAAAAATGTGATTAAATTTAATCTGAATAACTTTTGTAAGTTGAAAGAATGTTTCAACTAGAGTAATTACTGAGATGCCTGACCAGCCATTTTTTGGTGCATAATCTCCATTTATCAGTGGTTGTAAAAGTTACTGTGAGTTAAGTAAGAAGAAAAAAGAAAAGTTGTTTTTTTTAAGTGAAAATTTTACTTTGGGAAAATCAAAAGGCTCATGTACAAAAAAAAAAACCATAAAAACATACATAGTTTGGATCCAAACTAATGATTTTGCCCAAGTACTACAGTGGAAATACTGTGCAAACACATTTAAAAGAAGCAAGTATGAAAAGGCTAATGGTCACTTTTTCCTATTTCAAGTTTATTTGAACTGAGCTGCGTGTAAAACACCATGGAGTAATGGAATTTTTTACACAACTTATTGCCAAATTACACAAGCTTCTGATCACTGCATTTGTGTTGAGGAAAGGGAAGAATCACCCACCTGAGCTTTTCCTCCCAGCTGCCCAGGCTGAAATTGTGCCCAGCACCTCCCTGGGGCCGGTCCCAGCACCTTCTGTGCCCTCGCAGTCTCTCCCCTCCCACGAGGAGGTGCAGGAGCCCCCGGGGCAGCTGAGCCAAGGATGGGTTCCAGCTGCAGTTCTGTCTCTGCAGCTTCTCCCTGTCCCTCCAGCGGGGTCACCCATGGCCATGGTCCCTCAGGGGTGTCCCCATCCCAGCCTGGCTCCCTCAGGGGTGTCCCCACCCCAGCCTGGCTCCCTCAGGAGTGTCCCCACCCCAGCCTGGCTCCCTCAGGGGTGTCCCCACCCCAGCTTGACGCCCTCAGGGGTGTCCCCACCCCAGCCTGGCTCCCTCAGAACTGTCCCCACCCCAGCCTGGCTCCCTTAGGAGTGTCCTCACCCCAGCCTGGCTCCCTCAGGGGTGTCCTCACCCCAGCCTGGCTCCCTTAGGAGTGTCCTCACCCCAGCCTGGCTCCCTCAGGGGTGTCCTCACCCCAGCCTGGCTCCCTCAGGGGTGTTCTCACCCTGGCGTGGGTCACCCACAGCCCCCAGCAGCACCCCCCTTCCACCACAGCATTTTCCCAGCTGTGTTTCCAGATGTTTCCAGCTGCTGAGGGCTCTTTCCAGGCACCACAGCCCCCAGCCTGCTGTGCTCCATCTGGGCACCTTGCAGAGTCTCCAGCCATGGCTGGTGCTGACAGGAACTGGCTGTGAGGGCACAGCCCTCCTGCAGTGCTTGGCTAGTATCAGAAATTCTGGATTTTTTAGAAAGAAATCTAATTACTGTGCTAATTACAGTGCTTATTACAGCATTTGTCTCAGGTAATTTTTTCCTCTATAGGTTCTCTCTTCCCTAGAACCTCTTTTAGGACAGATACGAGTGTACTTGTTTAAATAAGTAGAAATAGTGATGGAGAATGTGTTTTTATGCTGACCAGGTCGGCTGTTCAATTTCATTAGAATGTTGATGTGCAAATATGAACCCGAAGGTGTTCATTGCATTGAAAGAGGTACCACAGAAATGTAGGGTGAACAAGGAGAGCATGACAGGAGTGGTGGTGAGGGGGTAATCCACTGTCCTTGTATGTAGCCTTGGGATTCTGCAAGCAGAGTTTGCAGGGAGCTACTTTGTACTAAGTCATGGAACCATGGGATGTGCTGAGTTAGAAGGGATCCATCAGCATCATCAAGCCCAACTCCTGGCCCTGCACAGAATCCCACCATGTGCCTGAGAATGTTGTCCAGACATTCCTTGAACTCCCTCAGACTTGGTGACCGCTCCCCTGGGGAGCCTGTTCCACTCTTCAGCCACCCTCTGGGTGAAAAATCTTTTCCTGGTATATAATCTAAACCTCCCCTGACTCAGCTTCCTCTTGCTGTCTCACAATGCAAAAAAATAGCCACGTAAACAAACAAAAGAATTTGTTTGCTTGAAAATGGAACAAACTAGCAAGAGAGACCTGTGCTGTGGAGAAGGGAGTGGGCCTTTCAATGAGGAATGGCACAGGTAGGCTGGGGCTGAACCACAAACTGCTTTCAAAATGAGGGGTGTGAAAGACATCGTGAGGGGACACAGCAAAGCCAGTCACTGTGATTTATGTTATCTGCAGAAATTGCTTCCAAAGCAGTGCTTTGACCAAGTGCCAGCAGGGCAAATGAAATTTGTGAAGAACGGAGATGTTTCAGTGATCAAAACATGAGACAACAAAGCCCACACAAGAGGCTGCTCGGTGAGAAAGCGCTGAAAATCCCATACAGCCTTTATCTATAGACAAATGTTCGAGTGAGATCATATCTTACTCTTTGTAACTCAGGCATAGCCTGCTGATGTGACAGCAGTTTCATTTGAAGGTAGGGTACACATATGTCAGTCCAAGAAATCCCCTCTACAGGAGCAGATCTCTGTCTCCAGAGCTGTCCAGCTGTGCAGTGTGTGCAAAAATAGATCTGCTGTGCCCGGAGGGTGGAGACTGAGCCTTCACACAGCTCATCCTTGCTCAGGCTCACTGCTCTGAAAGGCCTCTCCAAATTGTTCCTCTGTGAGGGCATCTGGAAGCCTCAGACAAACGGCCGAGTCCTCTCTCCCCAGACCAAAGTTTGAGGTGGAATAAGAGCTTTATTAATGTGGGAAATCTGGACAAACAATGTGTACTGACTAAATGAAGCAAAACGTTGAACTTGAATGACTCTGAGTGTCAGGATAGCTTTATTATGCACAGTGATTAACAGAAGGAATGCTTGTATTTCTGTTTATCTATATATATGGATAGATATAAATTTATATATATCAGAAAGCAGAATTCACTGTAGCTCTTTCCAGAGAATAAATATAAAAGGATAATGCTAAAGATCATTTTAGCTTTCATGGGTAGATTGTTGCAATATCCATCTGAAACTGATGGACTAGATGATTGAATAGTAAAAAAAAAAAAAAAAAATTATTGAAATACAAGAGTGATTTTGTGCTGCCTATGTTAAAATTTGAGGTCAGTTCACTGGTGCATGAACAGAGATATCTGCAACAACAAGAGAAAAGGCATATTTTTCCAATTCACTTTGAAGTATAATTCCAAGTCAAGCATTAAATTAACAATATTATCATAAAACGAGTACTAATTTTGTCAAATGCTGAAATTTTTATAATGCTTTTATACAAACTCTACACTGAATTAGCAAAATATTAACCAAGCCAGGAATGTTAATTTTACTGCTTTAGACACACCCTTTTAGCAAAATCGATTAGAATAAAAATATTTTTTAATTCAAAGCACAGTAATATTGCTCCCAGTATTAATATATAGAATTTTCCAATATATTTTTTTTTATTCCTACAGAATAGACTATGGATAAATTTACTTTTCAGCCTGCCTGAATAATGAGAATCTGTAGAGCTGATGTGACAAAGAAAGGCAGCCAAAATGAACCTCCATATGCAGTCTCCAAGCAGTGGGCTGTGCTTGTGGCACAGTGAGCGATGGAAACAGCCATTCCTCTGCTTCCTTTTCTGGATTGGTTTCTTAGGTTGGGCTGAATTGGGTATCTGAATATGCTTTAATATAATGTGAAATCTTTTATCTGTGTATTGTTGCACAACAAAATGGGAATTAATTTATTTCTGTGGACCTAGCACCAGGCAGCTTAAATGCGACAAAGAAGAAATATGGAAAATGCTAAGGGAAATGTTTGCTACTTGTGGAGGTGTGCTAAAACCATATATATCACATTTTCAGAATATGAATAATGTCTTATTATAGAATGTAGGCCAGCAGCTCTCTAAATAACTGTATGGTTTCTCTTAGTCCACATTTTAGCCCACTTACATTTTTATACCTCTTCTGCAAAGAAATAAGAAGAGGGAAAAATAATGTGAAGTAATGAGACAGATAACTATAACTATATAAATAAAATAATAAATATCCATGTAAATACGTGTTTAAATTACAAGAGCAACCTGAGGTTTTCAAAGAGGAACTCATAAAGGAAGGTAATTAATTTTTACCTCCCTCCCCTGAGCAAAACACAGGCAATTCCCAGCTATTGTGAAAGTTTCATCCTCCCAGCTACTGCTGTCACTACTGTCATGTGAAACTTTGGCATGTTGGCCAATTGCAGACACTGTGCCTGGTGTGATAGAAAGATAACTATGTATGCTCTTGTAGTTTCCAATGACAGCTACAGAGATAAAACTATGAACAGGCTTAACTGGAAAGTATCTTGATTAAAGAACATATTGAGAAAAACCCTCTGTATGACTAGAAAAAAGCTCGAGAGTAGGGGCTGGTGTACCAGAGTCTCTCACAGATTTCCAGTACTTTATTTTTTGAAATAGAATGGACAATGGTCTTGACTATGGACTGTAATAAGAGATGCTGTGTTGATTTGGCTTTATTGTTTTGCCATTGCAAATCTCTCAGGAGATTGGAAAGCAGTCTGAAAAGAGAAACTGCAGGGGAAAGTACATCTTTTATCAGATCAATAACTGTTATGAGGCTGAGATGCACACGGGATACTCTCAGTGACTCTGAACTGTTGTAGAAGCCTTTGCCTTGTACTTTGTATTACCTATGGAGCAATAGAAAAATCCATACACTCATACCTTGAAATAACATGGATGGCAATAAAACAATTAAGGAAGCATGCAAATCTGCTGCAGAAATTATGTGTATATATATCTTTCAAATATTTTTTGTTTATTTCTATACAACCACTTCCTCTGCTGGTGCTGATATAAATCATCTGTATATCCAGCAATAGCAAGTTACTCTGGGTTTATATTCCCTTATAGCTGAGGACTGAGTCTGGCACAGTGCCTCGATGCAGTTCAAATTAAATACTCTTCCCTATGCAGGAGTAATTATGTGGTGATGAACGTGGTGAGTAGTGCACTGCTGGAATGAATGGTGACGACAGGTGTCAGAGTGGATCAGGTTGCAGGGGTCTGTGGTGTACAGAGAGCAGTGGTGCTCAATTTGAAGGGAGTAGAGCAAATTTGGAGCTACAGGCAGAGAGAGACAGTGAGAATTTACAGTGACAGAGACCCCTGTCTGAGGTGCTTTTTGTCACGAATTATTCATTGGAGGGTTTTCTTTATTCCCACTGCGGTGCAGGAAGAAGGGAGTAAATGCTCACATTGGTCTAATGAAATGTTTTCCCTGATTGTTTTTGTGTTGTTTACTGTGGATGTTTTGATTCACTTCATCCTTTATGGAAGGATAAAACCACCCAAAGCCTAGATGCAAAGTCCTTACAGTTTGATCTGTGATAACTTATAATGTTGTCTACTTCTAAAGGAGATTAAATTAGCTGGAGAAGGAATTCAGTTAAAGCTCTATCTAGAAAAAATTTTGAAGGTACTGCTTTATTAATTTGACCTGTGTTGGAAGATTTAAAAGATTGAACCAAGTGCAAATTTCAATCATCCAGTTCAAGTTCTATTGACAGCACATGAGGTTTCCTTTTATTTTTTTTTAAATGCTTAGGATGCTTCTGTATGTAAAACTCAGCTACCTAACTTACCTATACCCTGTGATAAAAACAGAGAATTCATTCAAGATCTGTCACATATTCAGCCACTCTGCTGGACCGAAATTTTGAAAATTCTCAGTCATTTATAAGATTGATTCAATTTACAGATGTTTTTACTGAACTTGTTCCAGTATTAACCTTTTAAAATGTTAGACAGTGCCACAAATATTTTTCAGGAATTTTCTTATATATAGAAAAGAATTGTGAGTTCAGTTTGTGATGTTTCAAATATGATCTCTTAATATTATCCAAAATTCAATTTGAGGGATATTTTTGCCAGCTAGTGGTATATAGTACTCTTAAGTCCACCTGAGTTTTGGCATCCATTCAATGCTCCTTTAGAAGTATAAACCTCTGAAAAATTAAGAATCATACAAAAGGAAAAGAAATACCACAGCCGGTTTTTAAAAATGAACAAAATCCTTTTGTTCTTGCTTTCTATGCTTATTTCATTCACTGTAGTTCTAAGTCATTAAATTGACTTGTATCTTCTAAGCTTTTAATTAAATTTTTCATCATACTTTGTATTTCCCTCTGTAGTATAATGAAGAACTGCACTATGTAGAGCCGTGTCTGAATGGAACATTAGTTCAGGCAGACAGAGCCAACAAAGAGGTAAGGAATGAAAGCAACAACACAGTGGAGAGCTGGGATGCAGTGGGTAACAATGTGCTATAATGATCTTTTCCTAGTACAATGCATTCCATTATTAAAATTTATTAATTATTCTACTCATGCCATTTCAAAGGAGTTTTATGTGACTCCATAGAAAGAAAGAAATAATCTCCTAGTCAATTTGGTTGAATAAACTTAATGGAAAATTGCAGGAGTCATTGAAAATATACTGTTAATAAAGTTTGGTAATTATTTTAAGTAGAATATTTCAACCACTTTAAATTGAACTATCATTCTGTTAACAAAAATTACTGAGGAAGAGATTGCATTCTTAACTCAAAGTAACACTGAAGCTGAAGCAAAATCTCCAAACAAATGTAATACTATAAGAATAAAATAATTTAATGTTCCAAGCAGGTCTGTCAATGTAATAATGTACTCATTCAAGAATGTTCTGTAAAAATGTTCAGATTAGTTTCATCATGCTGGAATTTTTTAGAAGAAAAACTCCATTATGGTGCCTACAGTGCAAATTTTATTTGAAGAGAAATTGCAGTATGAATCTGTAGCTTGAAGTTTAGTTTGTTGTTTCAGTTTTCTGCAGTGGTTCTGTGCAGGCACACTTTAGGAGCTGAGGTAAGATTGTTTCTGCCATGTGAAATTATGAAATAAAATGGTTGAAAAGCCCTGTGATTCTTCTAGAGGGAAAGGATTGTTAAAATGAGCCATGTCTGTTACTACAGAGCTTCTTCCTTGCTAAGGCTCCCTCTCTTCTTGGAGTGGTTTGTCCATGTGCTCTGAGTCTTGTTGTGGCTGGAGAGGGAAACAGTTGTATGTCTTTATTTAAGTAGCTTCTATTTTCACTAAAAGAAAGTAAACAGCAAAGTTTCAGCTGAAGACTGAATTCTGCTCAGCACACAATGTTGTAGTTCATTTAAACAGCAAAGTTTCAGCTAAGACTGAATTCTGCTCAACACCCAGTGTGGGAGTTCATTTGTGCTCGCGTTGTCATTGATCTGTTACAGGAAGTAGAGAAGACAGCTCTGAAAACACTCTTTGAAATGTGTCAGTGCTGGATGTCTTTATGTTTACCAAGGCAAAATGATTTTTGATGTTGTTATGCTGGTCTTTACTCCATGTATTACTCCCAAGAGTTCTTTACGTTTTATCAACGTCCTGACAAAATTATTCTTCATGGGCTTCTTCTTTCATATATTTGTTATTTACCACTGTAGGTCTCTAAATATCATTTGGTTGCTATGTGGGCATGAATTGTTTCTAATAATTTAATGTTGAAGTCCCTCATTTGTTAATTGTGATGCAGCTTTCCAAAAGAACACTTTATTGTGGGTGCATCAGATGAGCCACATGAAATCTGTGCAAGCTTTAGATGCAGACCTAAAGATCTAAATGTATTGCCCAGATGTCCTGTCTGGAATTAATCCTACAGTTAACCTTTCCATCATTCTGCAACTGATCAAAATGCAGATTACCCCACACCCATATGTTACTTAATGTCAGATTTATTTTAATTTAATTGATCAAAAAGTTTTTATGCCACTCAGATGATGCTCACATTTTATGAACAGAGCTCAGTTTTTCAAAATGACTAAGTAAAAGTTCATATTTTATTTTTCAGAGTAAACGTTGATATAATTTCTGGTTAACAGTTACTTATTTATTTGCAGAATAACTTTGTCCTTCATCTATAAACTGAATAATATATGCAAGGTTTGGGAAAATAATTGAATATGACCTTTTTTCTAGTTGGTTATATTAGTGAGGTAGTTTGTGTTCTTATCTTGAAAAGCCAGAACTAGAGAAAAAACCCAAGATAGGTAGCATGTAATAGTTTTGTGCATTTGTATATACCATGACTTTGCCAATCTTCATTTCTTTCTTATATGTGAGCTTATATGTTCTTATATCATTTTTCTGGACACTGTAATGAAGTTAGAAATTTATTTACCTAAACACTAGAAGGCACAAAAGTGCCTTTGTCCCCAGTATGGCTCAGAGTATAAAGTAAAGATTGTTGAAGGAGGTGGTCAGCCACTTAATCCTACACGAGTAATTCAGTTATCATGCTCCTGAACCCAGTTAAAAACAGCTTTCTGAAATATCTTACCATGTTGTAAGATGTGATACTGTGTGATTTGACTGTACTGACAGAAAATTTACCTGAGGGCCTCATCAAAAACTCACTGAATTAACTGGAAAAGTTTCTCTTTAATTCATAGCCCTTTGGTCAAGCCCATAGAAAAAAGATGCCCTAAAATGTTGTTCATGTGGGCATTCCAAAAGTAGTCCAGAGCTATCAGAGAATTTAGTTGCGCTTTGGAACTCATCAGAAGTATTCAACAGTTTGGGTTATAACTTTTATTTCTGCGAGTCTCACAGATACACCAGACTACTCCAATAGTTTTTTGTAGGCTTTTTTTTTTTGTATAATTGCCATTTGTCCATTGTAATATCAGAAAAAAGTAAATAAAGTTACACTTTCTCAACCAGCCTTACAAGGTAAATACTCCTTTGCAAGTTCACTGGTAATAATAATAACTCTTTCTTTTCTTTTGCATATTAAATGATAAAAAACCCAAGATAAATATCAAGACAAACATTGTGTTTTGTAGCTTTTCCAAGCAGTCATTATCAGTATGTGACCGTGTTTCTGTACTGGCAAAGTAGAGCAGGAGATTGACAGGCAATGTTTTGATATAATCTATTGTTTCAGTTTACATATGTCTACATGTGCATGATGTTTTTGAATTCCAGACTAGGTCTGAAAATGTAGCTGTGTATTTGGTTCAGAACTTTCTACGCTTCATTTTTATGTCAAATATTCTCCTCAATTGAATGGGTGTGAGGATGATCACATCTGTTACTAACAGTGTAGGCTTTACTAGCACCAAAAGAAAGACAAGTATTGAAAAAAAGTTAGGACACTTTTTCTCTAGCAGGCAAATATCTATTCTCAAATGATAATTTTAAATAGAAACAATTAAAATTTGCTCTAATGGTATTTCATATTGCTACAATTTTTTTATGTGGACAGAGGAGATGTATTTTGCTGATGACTTGCAGAGACAATTTTTAACAGTTTTTTTTCGCAGTTTTTTTTTAACAGTTTTTTATTTTTTTAACTCTACTACTCTTTTATGTTACTTTTCATAGTCCTGACCTTAAGACATGTATCACTTAATGCAGCACTTAATGTGGCTGGAAACATGCATGGAACCAAATACCTGTACCAAACCATTAGCTTATACTGAATAAACTTGAATTTCTACCATTTTGGGAGTATATTTCTCTCTGTCTCCCTCTCTATTTTTTTTTTTTACCATAATACATGAGTTCTAATATAAAAAGTTCCCATTAAATGACACTTGAGGAAAAAAAACCCTGTGACATACATGGATGCACAACCCAGTTCTTGCTAACTGACTGCATCTTGTTCATCTGACATCACTTGTACCAAACACAGACAGTTCAGGGGAGCAGAGATAAGAAATTACTCTGAGATGTTTGGAGCTTTTAATCTCAGGAGGAAAGCAGCTGTCTCAAAAACTCCAGATAAAAATTGCTCTCTCAGGATCAGTACCCTAGTCTATATTTGTCTTGAAATTATTTATTAAAGGACTAATTCAGAGTCTTTCTGCAAGGCTCAGATGTTTTCAAATGAAATCCTTCCACTCTGAGGAAGTCACTTAAACATGCTGAACGGCATGATTTGAATCCTGTTTATTCTCTGAACTTTAACAAAACAAAGAAACAGAATCTAGAATATCTGTCCTTATCACTCGTGCTTTGTTTGTGGAGTGTTGGAGTGCAGAATGCAGAGAATATTCCTCTGCATGTTTTAAAGCACCAAAACCCCCTGAAAAACAGCTTTTAACCTTTGTCCACAGAGAGGGCTTCCTAGGCTTGGGGATGAGACAGAGTTGTCAGGACTGTAAATTAGGTAGTGGTATATGTAATTTATCATAGGGTAAGAAATGTAGATTTTGGGTTTGTTAGAATGTTGTGTAAGTAAAGACAAGATGGAGGATCCTTCTGGCTTTTAGGCCTCTTCCTTCTCCTTCTCTTGCTCCATCTGCTGCAGTGTTGGTGGCACTGGGTGGTTGGTTGAGATTTACTGCAGTGCAGTGTTATGTGAATAGAAATTTAGTTAGTAATTGGTAGAAAAGTAGAAATAATGTATATTTTGGGTAATAATTGGGTAAATTATCTTTAAGAGAGTCTTGAATCTGTGTGTTTGGGGCTCCTTGGTGTGCTTTCTCCTTTGCACTAGGCTGGTGCTCAGAAGTCTCTGATGAGGAAAGAATAAACAACCTGGAGAACGAAAACACCAAGAGTCTGATGTATTTTCTCACCTAAACAAGGACCTAAAAGACTAACCTCCCCTTTCAGGGGAGAGACATGTAGGAGTTATAAAACTTTTACAGTAGAGAGCTAAATAGGAATAAATAGGGTTAAATGATACTAACTTGGGGCAGCTGGGCCAGGTCTGGGTGTGGGGAGAGACCGAATCCTCCTCTTTGGGAAGGGCAGAATGTGATGTTTGCTCCTGCTGAGGGGGCTCTGTGGCCAGCTCAGTCAGCCCCACTAGCCCCAAGCTCTTGCCCAGCCACAGCCTTGGCTTTCCTGGCTCCAGGCACCAGTGGATCCTGAGTTTGCCACCTGCAGCAGCCTCCTGCCCCCAGCTCCTGCTACAGCCAGAGCCTCTTCTGCTCCCATCACAGCCTGTCCAGGGGAAACGAGACCTGGGAGCATCTTCAGGGAATGGAAGGATTTTTTTGTAGGCTATGGGAAAGGCTTCAGCCTCAGGGCTTATCGCAGCCTGGGAAATGAGTGCTTCTTAGTGGTGTTGGTGCTGAATGTTCAGTGGGATTAAGGGTAGCAAATAAACATGCTCTTTTGTATTCAGGGATGGGATGCAGAAACTCGTGTCCATAATGTTCAGGGAATGTAACAGGCTTCCTCAGAGCTAGACTTTCAGAAAATTCAATTAGTCTTAGGAAAAAAGAAAAGAAAAAAGCTGTTAAGAAATTGCATTTTCTCATTGAAAAACTGTCACTCTTGATTCCCTCCCCACCTCTTTTTTTGGGATGGAAACAGTACTGTAAATACAGTGGTAATCCCACACATTGGCTCTAGAATGTTTACTATTATTTTCTGGACCACAGTTGTAAGGGAATTACTTACCTAAAAGAAAAATCCTCTCATTAAAGTATGAAAAAGCATTTAAAGCGTTGTAGCTGTCTTACCCACTCTGTGGTGGCACTCTGCTTTCAGTAATGTATTTTAGTTTCCTGTTGCAAGCACTAGGAAAGATTACAAAGCCAACTTCAGTTCCACCACCCTCCTTTTATTTTTCTCTGTCTTTCAGATAGGAACATACACCTGACATTAGAGTAAACCTCTCCAGAGTGCACACAGAAGAAGGCAGATCCATTTCTCTTTGAATAACATCCCAGTTATTTTTGATGAAGCATTCTTTTCCTCTAGAATATGCAGTCTATATTCCATTTGCATTTTAACTTAAATTAAGGGTTTAGACTCAGCTGGAATATCTGAACTGAACACTTCTCACAGCTATATTAGTATAGGGTGAAAAGTTAGACTTCTACATTTATATGATAATGGAGCTCAAGTTAGCCAAAGATTCTTGATCCTGCATCATTTTGTTAAGAGAGCAGTCAGACAGAAAAGAAAATATAGCATGAGTACTTTTACCTTTGCAGTGTTCAGCCTTACTCAATGAATATTTTGAATACTGGTACACTGGTTTCACAGAGATTGGTGTAGCAAAAGTAGAAATGTTTTTATAATAAGCTTAACACCTAACAAGTTGGGGCTACTTGATCAAGACCACTCCATTGTTAAAACATTAATAAATGTCTGGTGTATTACAGGAGATTTTTGAGGGCCATCAAATACATTTAGTATCATAAAGCATTTTAACATTTAACACATCCATGCATTTTTGTGATGGGAAAGGATCAAACGTTGGAGAAAACACATTTGCAGCCCTGAATCTCCAGCATGTTGCTTTTTTTTTTTTTAAGAAATTGTGAAGATACTTTGGAAGAAGTAATGGTTCTAAGCATCCAGACCTCTTCCCTTGACAGCTTAAAGAACAGCCAAATAATCCTGACTTGAGATGTAAATCTTCATTTAACTTTAGTTTTTCTACTGCTAGCAGCAACCTACAAAGAGGAGATGCTAGTATAATTTGTATTATCTGTTTAGAAACTTCCCCAGGTTCTGAGCAAGTTCTATTACTTTTCTCCAAAACTGCTGGTTCTGTAAGTGCTTGTTGTGTGTATCAATGAGTATCTAATTGAACCTTGAATTTTTGCCAGGTGCACTTCAGAAAGTATTCCTCCTTTCAGAAACCTTATTGGATAGAGTTTGCTTGATGTATTTTTAAAAGACAAAGTTAGAACTTCAAATATGACAGCGATGTGAGTGGTGATATGTGTGCCACCAGTTTTCCTGAGACACACGTAGACATCCCAGTACTAGAATTCTTCCAAGGCAGAGTGTTTCAACTTCTATTTTACAATAGGAGAGTATACTAATTTGGAATTTTGGAATGATTCTAATGTCAGGTGATATGGCAAGTGTCACTGTGTCTCCACATATTTCTAAAGCTTTCACAGCCTAGCAATTCTCATAAATTTTTGTGTTGGCACATACCTACAGGGAAGTTCAGTTTAGATATGTGGATATTGTAAGCTTTCCCTAATTTGCAGAACTTGCTTTAAGTTTCATTTATCACAAAAATTAAATTTCTAATTACATTGGGTGGCATAACTGAGGTTGAAATTAATCTTTGATCCTGAATGTGGGTTAGTAATATAAAATATGCAAGGTATATTTGAATTTTACCAGACTATTTTATAATTTGGCATTAGTCTTAAACAGCTGCTACCTTGAAGTGTATCAATTTGCTATACACAAATTTAAAAAAGAGTGGGAAATAGTTCAGACACTATTCTGTCACCGTCTGCACTTTCTCCACAAATTACAAACATGTGGAACTGCCTATTTTAATACTAGTTTTCTTGGGCCAAAAGGTTTTCATCTTTGAGAAACTCCATGTTACAATTTACCTACCCCAAAGGAATCGGATGACAATCTGATTTAATGTAACTTCAGATTTAAAGTAACAATATTACAATATACATTCCTCTTTTATATGTTTTTTTAATGTACTATATATGGGCTGAGGACATTTCTCTGTAAATGTTTCCAGATGAAATATATCATCTTCTAGATGCACAGATAGGCACAGTAACTCCAAACTAAATCAAGAACTTGCCCCAGCATAAATTCGAATGACAGAAATAGACAGATGAAATGTATAACTTCCAAAAAACTTTTATTTTTCTATGCAATTACCAGAAATTAAATAACCAGAAGACTTATTCAGCAAAGAAGCTGAGTGAAATTGCCAATAAAAGGTTGGTAAATACAAATTTTGCATATTGAATTTTATTTAAGCAAATTACTTTTGCATATTTATCTATCCATCTCTATCAGATTAAAAAAAAAGAAGTCAATTGCATTGCTTAGTTGTTAAAAACCCCAAAATAGTAGTCTCTCTGAAGTTTACTCTTATTTTAAAATTGTCAAGCTGTTATAGATCCTCAAAACTTTCAGTAAGCCCCTGACCACTGAAATTTGATCTGGCATTTTCTATTGCAGTAACTAATTTACTTAAGAAGAAATCTATTTTAATCTGACTATATTGAATCTTGAGCTCATCATTCAGCATTGTTTTTATGATTATTTAAAAAAAAAATAAAATCTGCTTCTTTTCCAACACAACGTGTTAGGAAACAGCAGGGCTTGGATAATCATTGCAGTAAGGTAACCTGTAATTGCCCTGACAAAGGGTCTGGAATGGGTGATGCCAACATGCATTTTACACATGTGATGTGCATTTACCTGTCAGTACATGTGGATGAACCTCCCTGTGATACACTAGTGAACATCACTCTCCCACCTCACACAGGCCTCCTGATTGGTTTTTTTCTTTCCTGTTTATGTGTGTTTATGCAGTCCATCTTCACATACCCGATAAATCTTTTGCCCAGTATGTCCCAGAACCATTTGGAGTTACAGCACCCATGGATAGGCATGGGAAGTAACTCTGGAAGTAGCAAAGACCCTGTAGTGAAGCTGACAAGGAAACCTGGGGGAGTGTTGAACCCACTAATGATGCTTTTCTGTAGGAAGCTCAACCTTGTCAGATAGTTAATAGCAAATATTCTGCTTTTCCAATGTAACTCTATAATGTCTGTGCATGTATCTGTTCCTTTTGGGAATTCTTTATTCATTGGCTTGAATCCATGGTCCTGTATCCAGTCTAATTTGGGTATTCCTGCTCATCATAAGTGGTACCTTATTTTTGGTAAACATAAGTAGGCTCTAATAACATATTTGTGCAAGGTACTGGGACTCCTGTGCAGCATATTGGCTTAGCAAAAATGGAATCAAAACTTTGGTGATTGTAATAAAAATTAAATTCAATTAACTAATTCTTAAGCCCTAAAGTGAATAAAAATAATTTAAAATTTTTTTTTTTTCTAGATTAGTGGGAAGAGCAGAGATGGGGATGATTTGGTCAGTTTAAGAGAGTAAATTTGCTTTTGGTTTCCTTCCATTTTGTCAGTGCCAGAGAGATTTAATGTAAAGGTTTCCAGAGGGGGTCTGCTATAAACCATTGCAAGCTCAACTTTTTGAGTGATGTATTTCTATGTGTGAGGCTTTAGGTGGTCTCAGAATACATTAAAGCAGCCTGTGAGGTATTTTAATCTGTGTGCCAATTGAAAGGTGAGCCAAGCTCACTGTTGTGACAAGCTTTGTCATGATGCTGGGGAAAAAAACATTGGTATAATTCTGTAAATGTTTGCTACAGTGAACATGAATGCTGGATATTTGGGATTGCCCCAGCTGGTGTTTTCTGTGCTTTTTTGTGTGTGTCTGAGATGGATTGGTTATCACAGCTCTTACCTGGAACTCGGTTCCCTGTGTTAATGTATCATTACCTGCTTTCAGATGTGTTTGTTTCCTCACATGTCAAATGAAGATGGCTCTAGTTTGTTCTTTTCCTTTTATTCTTGTTTGGAAAGGAGAAAACTTTGAAGGTTCTGGAGTATTCTTATATAATTTTATAATATAGGAGGCCAAAGAATTTCCCCAGTGGTTGTGTGGACACTGGACTCTGTTGTTTTTGGGAGGGTGACCACTTTCCATTTGCTTCCAGAATCTAAAAATTTGTCCTTGTAAATCAAAAGTAGGAAACTAAGAAAAGTAACAAAAATGCAAGTTGTTATCGTATTTTGAGAGGCAATTTTATCTAATCCCTGAAGAATGAAAGCTTTATGTAATCATCTAACCAAGTGTGATAACAAATCCCTATGGTTGTTCCATTAGCTATGAGGGTAGAAAAGGGGAATACACTAGGGTGTACCAAAAAATGCTTTCAACAGCCTCATTATAAGAGAAATTCCAAGTTCAGTCATGATAATTGGTTATGAATTTGTCCTCTTGTTCAGTTATGCCAAAGCCATATGCAACAGTGGTGTGATTTTAGTGTTCTGTGTTACTGTCCCATAAAACATAAATATGAAGGACATTGAAAACCATCCTGGGTTTATTCTCATTTAAGTTCTGGGATATCTCATCCTGACTCACCTGCACACGTATCCTCATTCCCTTCAGCTCACGTCTCAGAAAATTCTGGATGATCACAGACACCTTCCCAGCTGAACACTTCCATGCTTCCTCACCAAACTTCTGTGGAGCTCTGACCCTATAATTTTGTAATCAGACATCAATGTCTGATTGTCATAATTGTCTGCCTAATTTGCATTCAGAATTACCAAGATTATGCATGTCAATTAGGTATGTGAGTCTACAATTAGATATTGCACATTCTGGTATTTGCACATGGAAATTAAGCATACAGTTGCCTGGAGATGTTTGTGCAAACAGTTGGACAGACACTCCAGTCAAACAAGAGCTCCAAAACGACAGCAAAAGGAGACAGAGACAAACCAGTTTATCACTAAAAGAGCTGTTTAAGTTGAAAAGTTTAAGTATACTTTTTGACTCATTAAGAGCTGGAGACTCCTGCTTTTTGAGATCTGTTTGGTTTCTGTAAGTTATTGAAGGTGGAATTAAGGTGGCTTTTATCTCGCTCTGAAATCATGCATTCTTTTTCTTTAAACTGATATTTCAGTGGTGTATGTCTTGCCCTGATATTTTTTCTCTGCTAGTTGGGTTGAAACACCCTTTTCTGTTTTGCAGTTCTTTTGTACTTTTTAGCCAGTTGTGAAGACTGAAATAGCACTTCACAAAAGCATTGCCTCCCCTGCTATTTCTCACCACACAGATCTTCATTCTTACAAATTAATAGTCTTGCCTTCTTGTGTAGAATAATTTTTAATAAATCTAATATTAATATTGACACTGATAAACTGCATTTATACTTCAATGGCCTAATGATTAGAATCTACCATCTTTTAGAGCTATGTATTCTCAAAGCTAAATTTCAGAAAAAATTATTATTAAGTATCAGTTTCCAAAAACCTAGAGGGAAAACAGTTAGAAATGGTATAAAATTAATATATGAAGTGAAAAGAAAATACGAAGATCTCTAAATAGAAACACAAAAAAAATCAAAACAAAATTATTTGATTGAATAAGTAGGCAAAAATGTATCCAAAATATAATGCCTTTGCCTTATTACTGTGCTAACACATCCTCAGTTTAGTGTTATTTAAAGAGTCAAAAAGGATTAACTGGGAATTATTTTTTAAAAGAGTATGTGGTCATTTAAGCCTAAAACATAGGTCCAAAGTATTCAGAAATCCTTAATCACCAGCAGATCTGATATAACAACATTCTGACAAATGAAACCCTCTTGTTCTTTCAGCATTTCAGGGAACACCTTGACAAACTCTTTGCAAAAGGAATTGGAATGCTGGACATTGCTTTAAATGAAGCTTTCAACATGCTCAATGAAGTAAGTTCATGCTTTTCAGGTTCTTTTTCTTTTTTACCTCCTTCTTGTTTTCCTTTTTTCAACTGAGTTTGTGGAAGAAATACTAGAGTGTGTTAGTCTGTTGGAATGTGAAAGGAACTCATCTAAACTAAGTAGCAAAATGTCTTTTGATTGAAGGATGTTCCTTGGAAATAAGAGCTCAAATCCAAATATTCTCCAAAAAAGTTTGACAAGTGTGCCTGCCTTTATGCTGTGTGATCCTAGATTAATTAATGGTTCTAATTCCTGTGTATTCATCTTGAAGGGCAATATTGATTGATTCTTTTCCAGGCATAAAATCCTAAAATGAAAAAAAGAGTATCTTCTTCCACCCACTGCTCATGTGTTCAGTTAGACAGTGTGGAACTAATGCCTTCATGTGGTGCATGCCAAAAATGACAATGGGAAAAGGTGTGTGAAGTAAAGGGCACTGTAGTCTGTTTGTAGAGGTTTTATTAAGAATAGTGGGCACCAAACAGAGTCTTGGGAACCAGGAAATTGGTATGAATGCCTCAGTGCAAGAGATGTTGTATGTTAGTCCTCCAAATCTGTGTAAACTGAAAAAAATCACATTGCAGGAAGAGAAGAAGACCTGAAATGAGAGCTGTTTTGCTTTGGTTTAAAATCTGTGAGGTAACTAAAGTTATAAAGATGAATGTGGTATAAAAATCTCATTTGATAATCTGATAGATCTGAGAATAAAGGGATCTAGCATCCCATGTGCTGAGTTGTACCCATGGTGAGAGATCTGTGAGATCATGATGGACTAGGCTACATGTATGCTCAGCTCTCTTCAACCTGCTCTATTAATTGTCTCTATTTATACTCTTAAAGGAAGTATAATAGGTTCAATCCTTCTTGCATACAAACTTCCAGAAGTGCCAACATAAAAATCTTCTCCACTTTATACAGGCATATCTGCAAAGTCTCTGGGAGACTCAATTAAGCAGCCTAGGCCAGAGGAAAAGCTACTAAATCTCTCCTTAGAAGAGTACAGCAAATCATTTTCCACTTTGTCTACAGGATGTGACCTTTATGTGCCAGAAGCCTGTTCTTTGAATTATAGGTTAACTAAGGATGTCTTTTCTTCATTAAAAAGAAAAAAAAGTGGGTGAATGGGGAGGGGGAAGGAGTAGGTGGTGGGTAGGAAAGGGAAAAAACAATAGAGAAAGCTTTGAGTTACACAAATAGTCTATAAAGATTCTGGTTGGATTTTAAAATGGTTCAGGGGTTACACTAATTAAACTCAGTCAATTTTGCCTTGCAATTACCTTTCAATATTTGCTATGGTTGTCAAGACTTGAAGATGTTTGCTACTGATATCTTTGAAAAGCATGTTTAAAAATCCACTTCCAAACGCTTTCCAATCGTCAATTTATGCAGGGCACATAATGCAGGGTGAGAATACAGAAGTGCTTGGTACAGTAGTTAGACACCTACTATGTCATGTGACAACTGCAATTATCTCTTTTGGTGACAAATGTGCTCTTTGCAGTGATTACCTATAAAAAAATCATAGCCAATTAAATAAAATTCTGTGACATTTCAAAGACTGTTAATCACAACCAAATGCTGTAAATGTCAGGATGCATTGAAATTTTTGCTGCTAACTGATGAATCACTGAGTTAATTGTAGTTCATCAAAAGCCCCTTGTCATTGTTATTATTATGGAAAACACTTTCATCACTCTTGCTATTCAATAAAATTAAAAGTTTTAGACAAATATGAGAAGATATTACTCATCAAAGTATTTGAATTTAATCTCATTCTTCAAAATATTCAGATAATTGTGTAGAGTAATGTAGATGCATACAGTGGTGTTTTAAAATAAATGTACAAAGGCATTTCTCCTTCATTATTTTCTCTTTTAAGATACCTTGCCTATTTTAAAATATACTGTCCATGTGAGGAAGATATCCCAAGACAAAGAAACTTCACCTTTATGAGAAAATAATGGCTGTGAGATCATGAAGGAATTCCACTTTAATAAACTTGATTCTGGTTAAGGAAAACCTGTCATGATGGGAGAATTTTAAGGAGTGACAGCCTTGGAAACTGCACAGTGAAGAGTTTTCACCCAGGCAATGATCACTATACAGTTAACTCTGTAAATCCACATTAGCTGCCCTTTAAGGCAGAATATTTCTGTTACTGTTTGCTGAGGTTTCCCTTTGATGAAAAAAAGCTGATCTTGAGGAGAGATGCAGGTGATAGAACTGGCTGTTGAATGTAGTGTGGCTACTCAAATCAAAAATGTAAAAGCAGAAACGAGATGACTTCTGGAACCCAGCACTCACAGACACTTTTCTATGGCAGGCATTTCTACAAAGATGAAATTTTTAGGAGTCCTTTTTTAGAAAAAATGAGTTTTAGGGTTTGGAAAAACAGTGAATGTGTACGGGCAAGTAGACTGCTGAAACCTTAAAAGACAGAGCTGTTGGTGGTCCAAATTGAACCAGAATACTCTGAATAAATTTTCATGACTGCAGGAGCAGTCAGAGTCCCTGCAAGGTAATTCACCTCTGAACAGAGGTACTGCTTTTGAAATGGAACCACCCTATTCTGGGGCACAGGCTGGTGAGGTGGGACAAGATAATTCTTGTTTGGCTTTCTCAGCATCACGAGAGGGGTGACAGGATGAGGCCTTGCCTGACCACAAATGTGATAATGTATATGAAAACTACAACTAAATAATTGTAATATCCCATTTATTGACATTTTCATAGATTTTTTTCAAGAATTCATACAGAGCAATTTAAAAAGCAAATAATTTTACAGCTTTGCTCTCTGTTTTTTTGGTCAAAGATGGATGTTTCCCCAAAGTTCCTTGAATACATAGGGTAATACATGGTCAAATATGAACCTATTCTACAGCCAAAGCAAATGGAGACACGTGGGTTCAAGGTCAGAGCACCAGCTCCAGAATGAAGAGATCAGAGCTCATATCACAGCTCAGTCCGAGGTGTTTGCACTTTGACAGGAGAAAATCCCATTTTACAATGGTGAAGCTTCCTTTGCCTATGCCAGAGGATTGCTGATTGCTGCCCCAGTACCTGTGCTCATGTACTGCACTTCAGCAGCCTGAATTACTCAAATGTGTTCATTTTGGGTAATAGGAGAATCTCAGAATCTATAAATATGAATTGGGTTCTCCCAGATAAATATTTTAAGGAAAATATCATATGGAATGTAATCCTGAGTGAATATGAATGAATGCCATATGAATAGTCATATGTCTCTCTAGGAGTTGTGTATCTCCTGTACTTCAATCAGTAAAAAATCATCATTCATTGCTTCTTTTTGTGTAACGTGTTCTTTTAAAATGATATTTAAATCAAAGCAAACTCTATAGATGCATGAATACTTATCATCCATCAAAACCGGGGGAATACTCTTTTAATTTTGGGTAGTGCTATATTTACGTATGTTTCTCACATTTCAATTCACCAAGAACATAAAATCTGTGATAAAATGTTTTCAGCCTGAATATTTTCCACTTTTTCTGAGGATGCTAGAGGTTTGACAATGTCCGTGCTTACCCAGTGTGATCCTGTCTACCTTCACATAACAGGAATGTGCTGTTCCCTTTGCAGTTCAACCACACAGGACAAGGGAGCATTTGCAGCCAAGCCATCATGTTGATCACTGATGGAGCTGTGGACACATACGATACAATATTTGCAAAATACAATTGGCCTGACAGAAAAGTAAGTATGTTATCACCTTTACTGAATGGCAAAGCCAAAACTTCATATCCATCTAAAGTGTGTCTATTGAAAAGTCAGTAACAATCTTTTTGATGATATAGAAATGATCTTGGATCACTGATTTAAAAAAAGATGCTTATATGTTATTGCCTGAGGATAAAGATGACCTTTTACTGTGGTAATGAACTTAGGTTAATAAGATATAAAGGCAATATTTCCCTCCAGGGTACATCTCTGAGCATTGTATAATCTTTCCCCTGAGACACATCATTAAGCATGGAAAAAAATTTTCTTCTTTGTCTCAAAATACACATTAATAATTCAATGCTTTTTCAAGCTAAAGATAGGTATGCATTGTGGACAGTGAGTGGCTTGCTATGACAGGAGAAAGCAGAAGTAGTACTCAGTATTTTTAATTTCTTCATTTGGCAGAGTGAGGGATAGAGCTGACAGTTGGTAAGATTTTATTAAAAATATATTTGCCTCTATTGATCTGGATGAAGAAATTTGCCCAGAATTAAATTACCTTGTTATATAATGTGGAAATTTTACAGTAGGGCAAAAATTACTTGAATTTACCTGATGAGAAAGCTCTAGTTGACCTTGTGTCTCTATGTGAATTAATTTTATTCTACCTTTTATCTTCTGCTAAAGCAACTTTTGGGATTATTTTAGGAGTTTTTTGTAGTTCTTTGCCATGTTATATGCCTGTGAAAGCAATAACCACACATTTTGAAGTGCAATTTGAGCAAGTAATTGATTAATATGACTGTGCTGCATGGGCTTCTGTATTCTGTGGAAAAAAAAGTAGTTTTAATTTTCAGCTTTTTGTCATGTTTCTCTTTTAGAAAATTCTATTTATTTTCTGAGTTGACTTCTCTAGCTCTGTTTTTTGCAAACATAGTATCATTCCACTGGAAAGAAGGCCTAAAAGTGAAAAGTTTTGTGGCCAGTCCTTCCTCCCTTACTCAATGGGACTCCATCTAATTTAAGTTGTTACGTTCTCAAATACTCCATGAGAACATTTTACTTTATCTAGCAAAACCTGGTGTTGAAGGAGAGTCACAGAATCTCTCAGGAGGCTGTGCCTCTGATGTGCTGCATTTTCTTATTCTTATTCTTTGGAGTTATTTCTTATTCTTTGGGTTTGGCTCCTCTCTTAAGAAGAAGAGACAGTGGGGAAACTCTTATCGTAAGAAATCAGCAAGGAAAGAAATCTCTGAAAGAGTCAGCTAAGTATTTCCACCAAAACATGTGTTGTACATCTTTCATGTGCTAATCCACAGCTCTGTCTGAGATAACAATGCTCAGCACAGCTGCTGCAAAAAGCAGCAGGAGAGGTTTCCTTTGGGAATGAACAGTCCTGCCTTGTTCAGCAAGGACCTGGTGTCTGGGGAGCAGCTTTTAATTAATATGCAATATTCTACTAAACTCTTCTAAAAGTATTTAGTTGTATTAATACAGCCTTGGAAACTGTATTTTTAAGAAACATGTATGGGGAAAAAAAATCTATTTGGTTTTTTCCTCTTTTCAGCCTGAAATGTTTCAGTATGAAAAATGTAAAAGATTTCCATATGTACCTATTAATACATTACAGCATGAATGTCTTTGTTGGATTTGTTATTCTAGAAAGGAAGGCTTATTGAAAATGCAATATCCTACATATTTGCAGTGTCAGTGTGCCTAGAAATTATGCATGCCATGCACTTGAAATTCACTGCCTTTGCATTACACCCTCTTTTTCTCTCCAAAGCTGGTTTTTATATTGATATATCACACCTTTGAACTGCTTGATAGTTTTTTTTCACGTACACTTTTTTCCCTGTTATCTATGTATCACCCTGCCATCTTTATTATAATTTATGTTTTTCCTGCAGTTTGATAATGGGGTGGACAGTGGTGGACAAGGCAATAGCTCTAATTGAGGTAAAAACTGAAGTTTCTGTTTACCTCAATTACCTGGTCAGCAAAGTACCAATTTCAGTTATACTTGATCTAATGTTAGATAATAGTAAATAGTTTATTATTAGTTACATCATAAGCATCTTCTTCACTTATAAAAAGAAAAAAACCCAAACTTTTATAAAACTGTGAAGTCTTCAAAAGTTTGTCAGTGAGAATCTCTAGAAATGGAGAATGAATACAAACTTCCAGGTTATAANGAGAATGAATACAAACTTCCAGGATATAAACAATTGATATTTTCTTCTTTTTTTCAAAGTTTTTATATCTTTGCAAAACATAGTCTTAATATATACATACACACCATGTAAACAGGGAAAAGACTACTTCATTATGTATTATTAGAGATCTATTCTGCCAAAAAATGGATTAAAAATCATCTTCCTTCTGATAATGCATTAAAATAAAATTGTGTTGCAATGGTTATGAAAGAGAACAATATGGCTCCAGTTAAATCCCCAAAGTAGCTTAAATTAAACAATTGAGTTTTTTGAAGGAAATCAGCCTGATTTTTTGTATGAACTAGGAAATTATGACCATCAAAAGACTATTAAAAATTGTCTTCTGGACTATTTTCTTGAAAAAAGGAATGTTTCCATTTTACTGGATTTTTAATGAGTCTCTGTCTCCCTTAGCAAAAGAAAAGAACCCCCAAAATATTTCCCATTTACTTAGTATCTTCTGCTACTTTAAATGTAAATCTAGTAGATGCTATTTTTATAACACACTATATTTTATTTATATGGCTAGCTGTTAACATCTATTTCCCCTTTTTTATGAGGCCATACATAGCATCCTAAGGAGCTGATTCTCACGCATTAGAAACGAGTTTGGGCTATATACATATTTTTTCTCATTCATGAAACTTACATTCAGTACTTTCAAATTTCTGTGATTCATTCAAGCCAGCTCTGCCACGTGAAGCACCAAAAAGGGAATAATGAATCCACAGGAGTAAATAAATCTACACATCTCATACAACAGCCCAGCTTTTCATCATGTAGCAGAAATAAGAATTTAAAAAGAATAGTACTAAGGAAGGGTTTGTTTACAATGAGAGCTAGAATGCAGTTGCAATAATTTCATTTTNGAATGTGTGAGGGAACAATTTTAAACCCTGGTAACTCCCTGAAATCTTGTGATTTTTCTTCACTGGCTAAAATGACCCAGTGCCTTCAGATTTGAGGGTCTTATTCTCTCCTCCATTTNAAAGCTTTTTAAGTCTAAAAATATATTTTTGATGTCAGTTGTACCAGAATCATGCTTTTATTCTATGACATTGCTCCTACTATGAGATCCAAATTCAATATCAGAAACTAAGGAAAATCTGCACTTAGGTATTTCTCCAGGTCCCTTATTCTAATTTTAAAGGATAAAAGGCCATGGGTAGGGGAGGCAAACATGAAAAAATAACACTTTGTCTGCTCCCAGAAGATAGCACCACTAATGATCTTTTCTTAAATAAAACTGCCCTACTTCCTTTCTAGTGGAAAATTCTAACAGAAAATTTCATGAGGATTAATCTTGTAAATGTTGCTGAAATGCCTTAGCACATCAAAAAATGAAATTATGATGAGATTAGAGGTACTAACAGAGCTTCAAGCTTGTCAGGTTCTCAGCTGAAAACCATTTTAATCACTAATTAAAAAGTAGTAAACTTGGAACAGAAAGTATCAACTTATTATTTAACATATTGTGTAATTTTAAACCCAGTGCCTTCATATTTGAGGGTCTTATTCTCTTCTCCATTTCCCCATTGTTTTTATGTGGTTTTCAAGTTCTATATTTCTACAAAACCCATCTACTCCTTGTTTTGGAGAAGCCCAAAAGCATTTCTTCCCTCACCATGACTGAGAGCAGAGTCTAGAATCTGCTTGAGATCAAGGGGAAATCAGTGTTTCATTTTGGGTACAGACTTTTAGCATTCTTTTCTCACACTGGTCAGAGCAGCACTCGGGTGGCTGAGGTCACCCTTGTGGCAACCAGAAAGAGATGTTCTGCTCCCTTGGCCTGAGAGGACTTTGCTTTTCCATATGTAAAACCTGGAAAAGAAAGCAAAAGAGTCATTGAACCATTTGAACCTTATCCTCCCCTTTGGGTGTGTCTTGGAGTCTGAAAAGCATTTGCTTTCACAATTATGTGAAATAGCTATATGCTATGGTAGATATATGCAAAACCAGAAACACTAATTCCTCACTAAATCAAGTGAAAGGGAAACCAAAATCCCACCTAAAGTTTCCTCATTTTCTAGAATCAAATCCAGCTAGAGAATCTGGGATAAAAATATCTCTGTATCCAGTTACCTTGTTAGTTATTCTGCAGCCTTTCTTTTTCTGGGCAAGTCTCAGGGAACAGAACTTCATCTGTCTGTCTCCTATTATTCTGAGGGCTCTGCGTAGAATTAATTTTGTGTGGCACAGAAATATTTTCTTTATGCTTATGAACCATTACAACAAGGCAGAGATTGAAGGTGGTTTCTATCACTGCTAGGACTTCAAGCAGGGTGAATATAAAGCATAACTGCAATAACATCTTTATTCCAACTGCTAAATGATTATTGTGTACAAAGACCTAACAGCCAGTGCAGCCCGTGTCTGAATGGAACTGTTGAAATTACAATATAAATAGTTCCATGACTTTTGAGTGTTTATACCTACTCCTACATCTGCTTTATAGGAAAAATTTCACAGTCTGGCAGGTCTCTGGATCTGTATACAGTACTTCAAATTATAATTGAATCCAGAGAGCAACACCTTAAAATTTGCTGGATTTAGATTTGATTTCATAATAGAATACTAGATTTGCAGGCAATAATAATCAGTAAATAGCTCCTTAATTATGTGGGACTTTCATGTATACTTTTACAGGACAGTATTTATAGTACATTTAATAATATATGGCTTTCTTAAATATTTAAGAAAATACTTGGTCATTCCTGGTGAGAACAGGTCACTTGATCATTAAAGCTCTTAATTTCAATCTGCTCACTTATATTAGAGACCTATGGAATAAATATTTACATTTATTTGTAATTGTTCTGCTGTTGTTTGTTTTTTTCCTTTTTTACTAGAAACATATTTAGTGAATTTATTTAGTGATCCACAATCTATTGGCTTCTACTGCTTCATATATGTAAATAAATAAATGTCTGAGCTTTGAGTATATGTAAAATTGCCCATTTAGATTCTGCCATGGGACAGGAAAGGAACCTTTCCTTACCCTGCTTCAGCAAAGGAAGATGAAAAGGTGGCATGAGAACTGTGCTGAAGAAATGAGTGGGTGCTGTGAAAACAGGACAAAAGGAATGGGTGGCTGTGGTGGCAAATCATCTTTCCCTTCCTGTCTGCCACCCTCAGGGCTCCAGAGCTTTCTGCAGGTCCTGAAGCGAGCCTGTAGCTGAGGGACGTGGCAATGTTGGCAGCACAGAGCACTCGCACAGCAAATGGAGAGTCTCGTGTGCAGTCCTGTCTGGATGTTATTAAAATGAGGTTTTTTCTGAAAAGTCTGACGCACTTTGGGGGCGGATGCCATTGCTGCTACACAAACCTGGTGCTTTATTACTGGTTATCTCAAGAACAAAAGGAGGGCCAGACACTTTATAGGCCTTTCAAGCCATGATGTAACTCATATTAATTACTTATCTGTTTAGGCACTCCTGTGGTATGATGAAAGATGGGGTATGAGATCAAACAGAAGTTTTTGATTTCAGGATAAAGAGAAACAACTCCTCACAGCTAGATTCCTGTCTCAAGTGTGATTTCATTTTGAAAAAAAAAAGTTTAAAAAAGGTTTTATTTTGCCTTATTACTTCTCCTCTTAGTGAGAAAAATAGGCTGGTAGATCCTGTTTCAGTGATTGTTTTTTTTGTCAAAACTACTATAATGATTTCTACAAATTTGTCACTAGTATTTTTACTTGAGTTCTTTTATATGATAGAGTAGTTAAGACATATTTTTCAGTCACTTGTCAATTTAATTTGCCATGAAGAAACTTATCCTGCAGTGAAAAAATGAAGAGATGTTTTTTGAAAAAATGGAGAGATGTTTTTTGTGTAGATAAGGGTAATTAAATATTATCCTAAGGGTATATGTGGATTGCCAGAGGAAATATTACTGCTTCTTGTATACAGTCACTTGTTGGAGGGGTTAATGCTGTTTGAAAAAATTTAGATGGAATGATAATTTATACCTAATGAAAATGCATATTCAGAGAGCCCTTACCGTGCTAAAATTTATAATTTAATCAGAAATAGATACAAAAGTGAATGAGCCATGAGTCATACAGAACACCTTATAAGTAAAGGACAGTCCAAATGGAGAATAATCCACAATTTGAAATAGATTATCCAAAGTATTCTTTAGGAACTCATGAGCATCACTAACACAAAAATCATTCATTTTTCCTTTTAAAAAAGAAGTTAACCTTTATGTAGTATGCAGACAGAGAGAGATCCAAAATTTGAGATAAAATAGGTGTCCATAAAATGGGTCTAGATGACTACAAGTAATCACTATTTGCCTCTGGCATAAAACTCCTTGTCACTGAAATGTTTGGCTGATGGCCATTATTAACAAGAGAGACAAAAACATAATAAGTAAATATCATAATGAGAAGCTGATATGGATTCTGTTTACTAAAAAACCCAAACAACCAAACCTTCTGATATTTTATGTGCTGTAAGATCTTAGTTTTTAAAAACTAAGTTGTCATGTCAGAAGCAAGACAGTTAAAGTGGGCATGGTAATTGCACAAATATGCCTATTTTGTTCTGTGGACTGTGTCTATTCTTGAGGTAATGTTTTGTTTGTTTGTTTTTTTTGTGAAGAATTGTGTCATCTGCTTAAGGAGATGGTGAGATCATTTATTTCTTGAGCTTCTTTCCCAGCATAATAAAAACTGTATTTTAGTTTGTGTGGCTTAAACTGAGAAATGCTGCAGTTATCCTAGAGGCCAGGATTCAGTTCATAGAGACTGTTTTCAATTCTCTTTATAATGTATGCTTCTTCTTAAACGTTACAGACGGAAAAGAGATGTTGAAGTTTGTCAGAGATGTTCTATTTTAGATGAATATCAAGAGCCTCTGTAAAAAATCAGGAATGTATATTGTTAATTGTGAGTGACCCACTACCATAAAGGTGACCATAGCTGCATATATAAAACCCATTTGGTTGCATTGGACAGTAAAGGGATAATACAGTACTCCAAACAATTATTCTGTATTAACATAATTTAAAAAATGAGTATGGACAGCAAAAAAAAGTTAAGATTATGTTGGATTGAATGTCTTCCTAAATTTTCTGTTAAAAGTTTGCCTTTTAGAAAGAGTTGAAATAATGTGATTTTATATTAAATGTTACATTACTGCCAAGATTCATGGTGAAAACTAAGTTGATACAAGACATAAAACTAGGGTTATGTTCACTTATCTCTGGTTCCTCCACCAATAGCCAGAAATTAGGATATGACAGGTCTGCAAACTTGCTTAACAGGTATTTTCTGATCTGTAGAGCACAAGTTACTAAGTGAAAACTTTTCATTGACTTTGCAAACAGGGAAGAGGAAAAAATCACATGTATTTTGGAGTAAGTTTTTAAAAACTGTACTAATGAAGTCCTGTTCTAACCCCATTTTTTAAAATATAAGATTAAGCTTGAATCAAAACCAGTATTGTGTAGTGGATAAGCACTTTAAAGATTTTTTTATGATTAAGGAATGTCCTCAGTTTGATGCAGGAGTACGAGTAGAGGACACAGTGCAATTGTGAGGCTTCAACAGAAAATGGGTTATTGCATCTTTTCCTAACCAACAGGTGAGACTCCCTGCTAGTTCTGGTGAGGTATGGCAATTCCAACAGCCTGTAGGCAATTGGCAAGTACCCTGGAAAGCCATGGACCACACAAAAATATAACTGTTTTCAGACATTTTCATCTGAGTTCTGAACTACATTTCTAACTTGTTTGTAGGATCCATTCTTAGTTCATTCCTGTATCGTTTTTCCCTTAATGAAATCTTCATACACTCCTATTTTCTGTAACTCTTACTGTATTAAAATAAGCCATAGTGTGTTGTTTCATTACGCAGGGAAACCTTAACTTCTGTTGGATATTTACATTAAGTTGAGAAGGTTGGTAAATTGCATGTTTAAATATCAAATCTCAGGAGATGTTTGGAAAGGGAATGTTACAAAGAGAGGAAGTTAAATGTTTGGTATAGTATTCTCTTGCTGGCATCCCATTACATACAGCAAATGGTATTTCTTGCTCATTTTACTCTGTGAGGCCAAATTCTGCTGGTTTGGAAGTACAACAGACGTTGTTTATATGAAATTATTATTCATATATACCATTTTCCCAGAGTACCTCTGTTATCCTTGGTGGTGTCTGGCTGTGGAACAATCCCTCAATGCATGCACATATATCAAGGCAGCACGAAAGATTCATTCCATGCAGGGGCTCATATATGTCTACTTTAGTATTCATTTCAGTGAAATGCTTACATATGTGAGTTATTACATCCCTGCTAACCAAAGCAACGGATTCAGGCATACATTAAAGCGCTTTACTGAATTAAGAACTAAACAAGTTATCCAAACAATCCCATCCTTAGAACTCTGTTGTGGGTCTGCTCATTCTGTCAGAGTGGTTGAATCTTTAACTTTGTTAGTGGTTATGCATTTTATAGAATACCCATTTAAAGAACACTTTTTGTTTATCTCACTGTATTTATACCTACTTTTTCTAAACTGGAATAACAGCATTAACTGCATTCTGAGACTTCTGCATAACATGGCAGGCTCTGTAGACTCAACTTTTGTGTTCTGTTCCCATGTGCAGACATCTGCTGCAAAACTGATAAAAACCTTTTCTTTTCTATGAGGTTCTAAATTCCATCATCCCATAATCCTCTCGACTACCCTTCCCATAATTGTCTCTGTGCAGAACTGGCAGAATGGGATTTGCACATCTGAATAAATATGTTCTCTTTCTGTGGGATATCATTTGTGCACTGACTTCTGTTAAGATTTCAGTTCAGTCACAGAGGTTTCCTCTTACAAGTTCTTGAAAGCTTTTTGCTGGATCTTAATGCTGAAGCTGAGTTTAGTGCATTGTTAGGAGACAGAAGTCTTTTTTCTGCCATCTTACATCATTAGACCTATCTTGAAAAAACATGAAGGATTTTGAATCATCCGGGACTTGTTATTGAAGAAGGCTTTAAAATCTATTGTAGTAGTAAAGTGTATTTGCCAATGACTGCTGTTCAGCACGTTATTATGAAAATAGGAACAGCTATAAATATTTATAAGGCATTTTGAAATATGTGTTATATGGAGGTTTATAAAATAGAACACCTACAGAGCCTGGACAGGTCAAGACAGAAGCCACTTAAGGGTTTGGTTTCCTGGACAATTGTTTCTTTCTCAAATTCTACAGTCAAGTTCCTTAGTTCTCATGCTTCAATAGGGTCTGGAAATATTCAGCAAATTCTGGTAACATGTTTACATCACCTATTTTAAAAGTAAATAGAAACAAGTTATCCCTGCATGAGGAAAAATGCCAGGAACACCCTTAGAATGATGACTAGTCTCTGTTGTCATGATGCCTAAAGGAAATTTTGGAGGTTTGCATGAATAGAGAAAACAGATAAATCTTCTAGGCAAGCTGGGCAATCCTTTTGGCAAGAATAAAATATGATGGTGTTGTAAAATAAAGTCATTTTTCTAAGAGTTTTCAATCAAATTGTTCAGTATTTCAGCGTCTGATGAAGGAGAATTCTTTGGGGTTTTAATAATGTCTAAGGTAGTATTGGATATTGTCTGTTTCTGTGCTTTTTAGCTGATTTAATAATGCTAGATAGTAGTACAACAATGAAGAAGGTTTCCTGAGAATAAAAAGCAAAAATAGAATAATACTGGCCATTCAATCAATCATTCAATCATATTTCAGTCTCTTTAACTATTGTTTAAAAAAAAAAATCCTTGACATTTTGTCTATTTTACTAACTTTATCTCCAAGAGTGAAATTAGCTGAGTATACGTTTATTGCTCATCTTGTGAAAGAGGAATGGCTGAATTTTTCTTAAAATGAGAGTTTTGTCCAAATACTGAAACATCTGTGGCAGGGATGGGTGAAAACTGTAAACATTTGCTTTGGCTAAGTTTGCATCACGTTAGGGGGTGAATTTTCACAAAATATTCAAGCTACCAAGTTTTATAGGCACAAAAATTCATGGAAGATGAATTCCACCCTGTGTGCAAAAGTGACTCTGGTTAGACTCTTTCTGTCCATCCATTTCTTGGCACTTGCAATGGTAAAACAGCCCCTTATCAGTCCCCAGTTTGTGGGAGCACCACCAGTGAAACCTTTTTGCTCTGCTGGCAATTTTGAGTGGGAACCACAGAATATCTCCAGGGAATACAGTTAGCCTGATATTCCGTTTTTTTTCTAGCGTTGAATTTGAGTACTGATCTCATGGTTTGTGTTGTACTGGGAAGCTGTAAACAGCCCACCTTTCAGGAGTTATTCTGGACTTTTACTGAGAATTCTTTTCTCCTCATTGTCCCCCTGCCTGTGCTCCTGCCCGAGTTCAGTGCCAGGTGGGGAGCACAGCAGCAGGGTCACAGCTCGTGATGCGGGCAGGGAACCCAAGGGTGCTCCTCGCAGCCTGGGTGGGCTGTGCCCATCAGAGGCACTCAGAGGGCTCTGGGTTTCTGTCTGACTGTTTCTGTCTCTGCTGGGCCCATACTGGGGACAGCCAGTGTCTGAGCTGGCTGTGCCTTGCTTTGCCAGCAGGTCTCTCTGGGCTGTGCTGTCCGGGGCAGTGCACACCGCCTGAGATCGGATCGATCCATCAGCGCTGTGTGTTCAGCTCTCCTGCAAGGGCTTTTCAGAAAATAGCTCCAAGCAGAGATCAATAGTAGTTTTCTTTTCTCTTTGTCTCTCACACAGGGGGCAATATTTGCCAAGACAAAAGATCCTGTTAGCTGCCTTGCGAAATAAGTTTTCCTTTTCGTTGCTGGAGGTAGTTTCAAGCACTCTCTTGTGTATTATTTAGTATCATCCTGTCAAAATGGGACTTATGTTCTATTCTGGGGCTATGTCCCTGACTTATCACTGATTCCATGGTGAGTAGTACTCACAGTATTTATATAGCCAGTAGAACTGTTTAGAATTTTTTTTGAAGGGTGACAGAACTCAGTCCATAATAGAAACTTAGCTTACAAACAATTTTAACAAAAAATTGTACCAGCATAATTCTAATAACTATGACAGTAATTTAAAAAAAATATTTTGATACATTTAAGCAACCAGACCCAAATTTTTAGAAAATATTTAAATACATACACAAACAGCATGAGACAACTGTGAGCACAGAGTTTTTAGCACCGTATTTGATAATAGTGAATTTTTGCCTAAAAATTTTACTGACTGACTGAGTACATTCTGACATATGGCACCACATTTTGAAAAAAACAAAACAAAACTGTTTTATTTTGGCTGACCTAAGTTCTCCTTAAAAGGCCATGTGTGGAAGCTAGAGAAGAGCCAGACATCTGAGGATGCCTTTGTGGTACGTCATTTGGTACTGCCATTTCAGACAGAAAAATGCACTTGGCTCTGAATTTGTGTGCAGCAAGCAATGATTAATAAGCCATTGGACCATCAATATAATTGGCAGGTGCTTCCCTATAGTTATAACAGTGTTATATACAATAGACAGTTATATGCAAAGGTGAATATCAAAATGAAACCTTTGACTGTGCTCTGCTTGCATTAACAATAGGAAATAATAAATAAAGTTTTCAAAATCATAGTTTGATTCATAATAAAATCCTCACATACCTTCCCCAAGTTAGTAGACACGGCTAGACTGAGGTCAGGCCATTTTGGTCACATAGCAGCAAGGATGTATGGAATGTCTTTTCATCCCCTGCCCCTTCACAGCCTTCACAAAAGTGACTCAAGATGGTCTCTCCTCCCAGGCAAGCAGATGAGAATCATTAATCATTGGCAACCAGTCAGAACATACTTTTTAGTTGACAAATATTGAACCTTTAATGGCATTAGCAAATTCCTTTCCTGAATCCCTCCAGCAAGCTCCTGACTCCATCGAGGGAACTCTGGTAAGAATTGTACCACTCTGCATCAGAGCAACTTTCAGATGTGCTCTTCCAGAAACTCACTTCCATAACTGCTAGGAATAATCTTTAAGGATAAGTGGTTAGCAGGGATGGACAGGATCTGTGTAAACCACAGGGACTTCAGGAAAAGGAATTCAGCACAGCAGTAGGCATGTTGTGTAAATAGCCACAGCTGCTTTTGCTGAGGAGAGGGAAAACAGTTGAACTTGAGCTCAGCTCTAAGTGTTGTAATGTTGCCATATTCCATGCATTTTCAAAACTTCATAATTCATTAGAAAATTAGAAAATCCATCATTTAGTGAGAAATAGATGAGTAAGCACCTGGTTTAGTTATGGTTTAGTGTGCTGCTTGTTAAATGTTGGAACATTTATTAGCTGTAAGGGAGTATTAATGTAAAGGAAGCCACACAGGCATGTTAAAAATGAACTTCATGTTCATTTATATACCTAGAAATACTAATAAACTTTGTTTTTTTCTACTAATGTAGAGATCTAGCCTTCCCAAAAGATAGTGGCTCAGCAAAAGAGGTGTATTTTTCTTCCTGTCTCCAAAGTGATTTATTAATGGGTAGTTGAGTGGCAAAAGAGCCTGGTATTCACTCCCACATTAATATTTAATTAAGTGTTAATAACACTACAGTATCTACATAATCCAGAGCTGGTTACAGGAGTTGTGCCAGTACAAAGTGTAGTTGCTCTGAGTGAAGCTAGATTATGAAATTAGAAGCACACACAAGATTATCACGCCATGATTAGCAGATATCTTTGTACTTCTATTTTTCTCCAATAATTTTGCTGATTTAATAGTAAAAAGTTCTATGTGGGTTAAATTGTCAGTGTAGGACTGCTCATATTGTGATATATCTCCTGTTAGAGAAGTTTCTTTTGTGGCATAGCTTCTTGCAAAAAAATTTCTGAAACAGCATTCTGAAAAGAGACTTTTGAAAATTAGTCTACACTGTGCATGTCTGTGTCTTTTGGAAGAGGTACATGAAAATTTAAGGAGATTTTAGGAGGAACTTTTGTACAGCAGTGTAGTTTTATAGCTGGATGTTTTCATTTATTCTCCAGTGTGTTGACTGAATGTAAACACAATGTGTTAGATTCTTTCTGAATGTACAGAAGAGCTTTACCATGGGTGCAGATTTGGACCCAGTTTTAAATTGTGCCACGTTTTTGTTATTTTGATTTGTGTTATTTTGGGCTTTGTTATTGTTACTTTTTTTTTTTTTCCTTTGTCTGTTTTTTTCATTGATTTAACTATCTGATGAATCTGCAACTGATAGAAACACAGAATCCTAAGGGCTGGACTGTGAAAGCCTCTCCAACTCCTCACGCCCACATGAGCAGCCCTTTGTCAATGAAATATTAAATTATTCCTGTATTGCTGAAGTGCTCTTTACATGCTCTGAGTGTGGATTAAGTAGCTGAGGTATTCTGTTCAAATAATGCCTGTACTTCATGGCAGAGACAAACAAGCAATTCTAGTGTTTCTTTGACACTTGTTTGTTGTCATAAACAGTTATAATAATTTAGGAGTGTTTTACTGTGCTAATTACAAAAGTAGGCAAGATCCTATGATACAAAAAAAAATGTAAGAAAATCTGAATGGCCTCACAAAATCTAGGGCTTAAAAAAATCTAGAACACTCTGAAGTTGGACCCTTCAAGACAGCTTGAGTCTTAAACTTACTTAACCTATGATTTACAAGTCTGGATCACAATTTCAACATTAAATAGGATCTGAGAGATGCTGATATTTTATCATATTTATCAATTCCACTGCATTTTACCTGTCAACATTGAACAAATTTCAGGAAAAAACGTAAAAGATTCTTTTATGTAAACATATCATTGGCAAATCTCTTATATTTTTTTCCTGTAACTGCCACAGTCAGTGCTGCTTGTATGACAGAAGCTGTTAATAAATTGGGCCCCGAGCCTCTTGATGGCAGTGTATTTCCTTCTTGAGTTCATAGGCTTTGCAGAACATTTATGTCTCATTACAGCCAGTACAGCAGTTTATGCCCTAATAAATCAAGGGAGCTTTGCAGAGATGATCTTGACAGTAATGAATCTTTCTGTTGGCATTTCCACTTCACAGACACAAATAATGAAGCAAAACTGCCCCATCTGGCCACTCAGTAAGAGCCAAATCACAGTGGGAAGCTGTTTTCTCGAGCATGACAAAGGTCATTGTGTGCAGCAGGAGTGAGCGATAGCAGGTTGTGCTGTGAGTGACAGTGTAGAATGAAGCCATTTGTGAGCTTTTATCATTATAATTACATTTATTAGCCGTGCTGCCAAGATTCAACCCGTCCTTCTACCAAGTGTGTGTGCTCTTGCATCAAAAGCTGCCTTAACTGATTCCTGCAGCTTATTTGGAGAGCTGTAGGTTGGTTATTGCACAGGAATTGATTTCATCAGCTCAATCAGCCAGTGAAGTGGTGTTATTAAAGTCTCTCACAGTAACATTTTCTTTTAAATTTCTGAAAATGTATTGCCTTGAAAGAGCAGGACTGGCAAAATATGCTGTATGTTTGTTGTAAATGAACAGCTATACCAGGATCACTGTGCTTTAGGAACATATGGAAGAAATGCAGGATATGTCATCTCAGATTGGCTGCTGTGCCAACTGAGTCTCCTGTGCAGCCTTTGGCAGAATGTGAGCAGGTGATCTTTCCACCAGTCCTAAAATCCTCAGTTCTTGGGTCTGACATGATTGTTATACAATTCATTTGTCAGTAAAGTCCTTGCAGTACAGAACTTGGATATACACCAAGAATCCTTGAAGGTTTATTTCAGGGCCCTTCACAGAGCATCTTCCCTATTTTGGTTTTCCACAGCTCAGTATTAAACAGTATCCCCCAGTATCTCTATTTTAAAGCATATTTCTCTCATTTTGTTCTTTTCCTGCTTGATAAGATGGTTGAGTCTGACTTCTTCCTTTGGTAAGATAAAGAACTTTCTCCTGGCTTGGTTTGTCCTGGCTTGTGGTTTTTACACTGCATCAAACAGAATTGGAAATAGATCTTCTGTCAGATGGCAGTCTGGGGTTACTTTAATTTGTTAACTTTTTTCCTCAGTGCTCCTCATGTTTTGGGTTTGCACACAGAATAACTGAGGTGTCTGTAGGTGCATACACTCATTGTTCTGCCTAGAATATTTTTGAGTTCTGAAATGCTGTTGTTTCTGTAGGCGTAAGTCAGAAAATAATTTGATTTTAATTTACATGTGGCAATTCTCCCTTCACCTATGGCACAAGTTTATACTGTAAAGTACAGGGGTACTTACAGGCTGCATATTTAGGGAGTCTCAACCTTCTCAGGAATGCAGGTATCCATTCTGTATTGGCAGCCTGACACAACAAGGATTTTTTTATTTGGAAAGTCTAAAAAGTTTTTTTTTTCAGCTGATATTTTACAAGAGTTATGTTGCACTGTGAGAATGCAATTGTCAAATGTACAAACCTGTCGAGAATACAGACACAGTCACAGGCTTGTGGGAAGTACCAAGTGATTTTTAATGAACACAGATCAGCAGGGACTCACTTCTATTTTAAAGAATATTAATAATTAAGTTGAAGGAAGAAATATATTTCTATGAGGTTGAGATGCCAGGTAGATGACATATCTCAACAATAATGTCTAAGAATGAGGAAGTTATGTTTATATTTAGAGTTCAGGCAGGAAATGCCAAATTCCCCTGCAGAAGAAACCAAAAAATGTAAAAGATTTTTTTTTTCAGTTGAGAGTAAAGGTAGATGGGGATGAAAGTACAACAGCAAATGCTGTAATACTTCTCTTGCATGTGGTAAGGCTCCTGATGCAGATGGTGAAATCAGTAATCTCTTCTGTGAAAGAGGAGCTGGAGTTCCAAGGAAATACTGGAGGTGGCACACTGGGTGTTACAGACAGCGAGGTGCAGCACCAGTGTGGCTGTTGGAGGTGTTGCTCCCTTCCACCTTTGGCTGCAAACTTTGCATTGCATTCCTCAGCCCTCCCTGAGCTCAGTGACTGCCCTTTCTGCCTCTTCTACCCCTGAATTCCCCAATGCCGGGGATTCTTCTCTTCCTGCTGCTTCCTGTTGGAATCTTGTTTCTGCCTGGCACAATTGTACGTTGATATTTCTCCCTGTCTCTCATACTGTGTCTGTTTGCAAAGTCTTTTCTGATTCAGGCCATTATTCTTCTTTTTTTTTCCTTTGGCTAAAAATCTGTTGGTTTATTGTTTGTTTTTCTTATTCCCAAAGACCTCCAACAATCATATCTGTATTCAGATTTATTCAAATTTATTCCAAAGCAAAGTACTTTTTTTTTGCAGGACAGAGGAAAATTAAGTGCTGAAGTTTCTTTTTAGTAGCAGCATACAAATTTTCCCAATTGATACAAGCATTGAAAAGCTTCAGGCAACTTTCTTGCTCTTTAAGAACAAGAATCAAATGTACAAATCCTAGGCTATTTGTATGCTTTTCCTGTTCTATTCTTTCTGTTTTTCCTTTTCTTTCCATACATGAAGACTGACAAGTTAAAAGATTATACCTTTCAGCTGCAGTCCTGACAGATATTTATCTGTGGCTTTTATTTTGTCTGTCTTGTGATGGAACTCACTAGAAAATCTTGATACCTTGTCAGCCTCTGTGAAATTGAGGGAAGAAAAAATACTTCTGCAGTTTTTGTGTCATAACAGCAATTTTGATTGCTGATATCCAAGGTACCTTTTGTAGTACAGCATCACTCCAGTCTGCTTTCTCTTACATTCAGTTTTTTATCCACTGAGTGCTAATGTGCTGGTTTGTGAGAAATGTATGGAATTGGTGCTGCTTGTTTCATCAGCTGTGATGGTTATAAAGTTATAAAGTTATGTGATGGTTATAAAGTTTCTCAGTTCCAGATGAGTTTGCTCTTTCAGTTTCAAAGTTGAAAGGAAGGCTCAAAGAAAGTTCATAAAATCAATGCTGCATCAATTCCTTTGGTTTATATCTTTTCTGGCTTTCACCAAAGTATTGCCATTTGCTGACTCGAATTCTAAGAAATGCATTCCTTTTAAAAAATTATGGGCTGGTGCCTTAGAGAAGGACTATATTTTAAAATACAGATTTCAAATTTTACTGTCCCAAAAAGTATTTCAAATCAAAGCACTTCTTTTTATCCTTTTCTTTATCATATATTTTATCTTATAGTCAGCATGGATCTGGCTCAGGTAATCTGTCTCCTCGAATCACTGGTCTTGCATCAGAGATGAACATATTCTGCTTTCTCAGGTGTGAATTAGCAAGAATAAATTTGACCTCTGGAGATTTTACAATTTTACCTCTATATTTTTTATGTTTAAAGGGTTTTGCCTTATGCTTGTGACTCTCAGATATTATAAAGATCTCTTTAGCTACCATTCCATTAGCAGCTTAAACTAATCTAAGATTATGGTGCCATTATTATATGTGATATCACACAAAGATACACAAATAATGCAAGAATACTTTGGGAGTCTAAGGTATCACGGGTGCCCCTTATCTTTAATATGTTGTTACTCATGGCAGTCTATGGCTTTGAAAAGTAAAATTATTCACTAGTAAAATTAATAATGTTCATGTTTGGCTGAAGAAAATGTTATGTGTGGTTGCTGCATTGAGATGGTTTATGCTGAAAGACCTGAAAGTAAAAATAGAATGCTTAATTTTTTTGCTACCAGGAAATATATTTTCAGCTATATTAAAAGAACTGCTTGGTAATTGCCCAGTGAAATAACTAAGAAATTGTAGAGTAAAATTATCCAAAGCTACAAGTGTTTACAGGAATACACAAAAGTGATTGTGAGAGAGAGACTCATGGAATTTAGATTATTTGCTGTGTTGTGACCAGTTTCTGTCCTGTTTTCAGTTGAAAGTCTCTGATTCTAAACCAGGTATAGTCACCTTTATTCCTCACGAGAGATATAGGAGATACATCCCTAGAAACACCCAGGTGCTTCAAGAGCACCTGTGAGTGTGCAGGTACAGAGCTCTCAGATGTCGGGCTAATGACTCACTCAAATCTGAATTTTCTGGGCTGTGTCTGTTTGTTACCATGCCTCAAACCATGCTGAACATTAGTTAGAAATGCTGCACTTAATTCACGTGCTAACTGGAGAGAATACTGGTTGTACAAGCCAAATTGCTTTTCAGTTCAAAGATAATATTTCCATTTAAATTAGGAGGATTTGTACAATGTGACCTTCGGAAAGAGGTTTATATCAAACTAATCTCTGTTATGAAATGTTAGTCTTAATATTTTAGTTGTTTTAAATATGCATTGGTTTAAGTGGGTTTTTATTAGCAGTAGTTATTCCAAGTTAGAAAGTGGAAGTCTAACAAAACTCTCACTGTAAGAATGTTTGGAAATGTATGCAAAGGTTTTCACAACAGCACTGTGTTTTTGTATATCCTATTTAAAGTGCCTGCTGGCAGGAAAACCATTCCACTCATCTTCAGGGGATCAGGAAGCCAGTACTCCTTCCCTGGGAACACACATTCTGAACGTGGTTTGAGGGTATTAGGTTAATCACACCGGATCTTGGACAAATTTCTGTGTTCAGAACACCTTTAAATTCATATTTGTGATGTTCTTTACGTTATGGCGTAGTTAAGACATCTAAAAAACCACACTAGCTTCAATCAATTTTTCTTTCCAGCTGGCAAGAAAATTAGTATCAGGAAACGCAGTAATTGCAATTAAGCTAAGATCAAATTATGACTAATTCGAAATATTGGCAACCTAAAAATATTTTTCCCTTTCCCTGTTTAAATTGCATGATAAGTAGATTATTTGTTCTGCTTACAGTTCAATAATTTGTATTTGCTTGCAAGAAAGCTAAATTTGTTTGCTTCTACTTCTTCTAAGATAGAGAAAATATGACATTTCTTCACTATCTCCTAATACATGCTCCCTGATGAAAACATACAGAATCCTTGAAATGTGTGTAGATTTGGTGGCCTTGAAATGTAGAAATCTCCCATTAAATTAATAAACTGAGTTTGGGTTGTGAAATACTTCTAAATCATCAAGTATTAGTATATAATGCTTCTGTTATAATTTCTCTGAAGCAGGATTTTTATTATTTGGGATTTTTTTTCTCTTTTTACTGCAAGTGGTTTTTTTTTATTCTTTTGTACATTTTGTCGAGTCAAAGACATGCCTTATGACTTTTGAGAACCCTTTTATTCCAGGTCAAATTTTTGAAAAATACTGGAAACCTGTCCAAATTCAGAGAACATTAAATAAATCCCTTAGCATTAGAAGCTACCAACAACTATGATGTTACAGGTAGGAGGCTTTTGCTTCCTTTATGCCAGGTCTCATCTACCTGTGGGTGTTTTAGGTGTTCTGTTTGCCAGTAGGAGCAGATGGGGTGCTCTGCTGGTTTAGCTTTTCATCCTACCACCCTACTTTAGCAAGTTTCTGAAAGCATCTTTTTTTTAATCATTCTTTATTTCCCATTTCTGACTGGCCCTGTGTTCTCTGAGCTGTCAATTGAATAAGGCCTCAGAGAGGTGAAGGTTTTTGGATAAATTGCCTGATCAGTAGAACAATTCTACAAAGATGCGTGGAATAAAAAGGAAGATGGTGCATGTCTTGTACTCTGGCATTCATCTGGAAAAGCTTCCTTGGTGATTACCATTAGCATATTCCTGAAAGCAACCTTTCCTGCAGAACTGATGCTCATAATCTCTGGTTCAAAGCATGTATTAAAGTAACATTAATAGAAGTTAATAAATTGAGGCAAATGCACTGCTTGCATATCAGAGAACTTGCTTCTGAATCAAATTATAACAGCTTTAAAAAATTTTAATCTATTAATAAATTACTTTGCATGCACATTAAGATGTTAATATTCATATTTGATTTGATTTTCTGTTGTTAATGCTCATAAAGCCTTTTTTTATTAAATTGATTGAAGGAGATGACTGACTATATCTGCCTCTCACCGTTATTTAATTAAAGCATTAGTTTAAGTAATAGAAGTAAAATTGCTCATTACTCATACAGGAATACTTTCAGTGGGTATTTTTACATCTGTTTTCTTGCATGTTTTTCAGGCCCAACACTTTTGTTCCAGACTTTTTTTTTTCAGATGAGTTTGCTTTTCATTTATACACCTTCATGATCATCAAGAAGGATGCATGCTAAAGGGAAAAATTAAACTGAGCAATAAATAAGGCAGTGTGTACATTGGCAGATCACATTAGTGTATAAACTACATTAGCTTTTCTTTTATGTGACCTGTAAGTGGATAATGATTTCCTTGGCACCCAAGTGGAAGCACTCAGGGATGCAGCCCAGGCAGGTCCTCTGGAGAATGTGGAAGTATCTGCAAGAACGGATGTGCAAGTTCTGCCACTTGTCCTCCCTCATCAGAATAAGCTGGAAACATGACTGGATCACTTCATATTAACTGAAGGTGCAGACTCCCCTTTACCTGTTGGCTCAGGGGAGCACTTGTGAAGTCCTTCACTTTGTAGAGAGCAAGGCTCTAAAGGCATTCTGCTCATACTTCTCTTTTAAAATGCAACCTTCTCATCTTTTACAAGTTTCGAGAAAGTTTTATGCACAAAAAAAAACTTTGCACCTTAATCTGCTTTTTTTATAAATTGATGTGGCTCAAACTTCTTTTGGATTACATCCTTTGCAAGACAGACTTTTAACACTAGGATTAACTTGCAGTCATGAAACAAAATAAAGGAGGAACCAGTGCCAGCTATGAAATAACACATGAGTACAGCATCTTTCTTATGTTAGATCTTTTCACCTAAGAGTATTATTTTTATCTTCCATCTGTAAAGCTTATGAAGAAATGCCTAAATAGGGAAGTCCTCAAATCCTTTCCATTTTCCTCAAGTTTTGGACCCAAGGGTGCATACAGAAGTAGTAACACTCAGAAATGTCAGCAGGCTGGAGCCACTGTGCAGTGTGAGAATCTCAAACATGGCTTTGAGCACTGCTGTGCAGTACAAGTCAAGTCTGGAGAGGAGATGACAGGCTCCTGGTTCTTTGTGTGTAGCCTTATCTTACATTTTGAACTGATTTCTACTGTGCTTGGCTGGCTTTGGAATACAGAGCACAGACTTAACCAAAAAGTGTGTTCCCAATGTGCAAGGAAGGTCTTGAAAGAAAGAGACTCATTGTTGAGTATGGAAAGCTTCACTCCATACTGTGGGCATCACTGTAGTGTGATATAACATCAACACCTGCACATCACTGCTTGAAGGTTTGCTCAGCTTTTTCAAATGCTTCAGGTACCTCTGCTGGGGGAGTGGGTGCCCAGGTCTGGTGGAAGTCAGCCTTAGCTGACCACACAGCAGGGCCCAGTCTAGGAAGTGAGACCCTCGGAGGGAGAGCAGCTTCTATAGTTAGGGCAAGGAAAGCCAAAGGACAGCTGCTCCATGGGAGCTAATATGTTAACAGAGCTAGCCACACAAGGAAATGTTTCTAAAATGTTCCCCAGTTCTCTCCTCTGGTTGGTTATTGTCTGCTACATCGTTTTACATATTCCTAATCCCAGTTTCTGATTTGATCCCTGCCCTCAGACCTACCCCCAAACCTATCCTGTGTATCCCAATGTATCTATCCTAGTTTTGCCCTTTGTGGTTGACCCTATACTGTGTGTTGCCTTTGTGCCATTTGTTATTTCACCATTAAAGCTGCTTTAGTTTTCGGGTAACCCAGCTGTGCCCATCCTTTTTATTTGCCACTGCTCCTGGCTGATGCGATCCCAGGGCTGTGGACACTGCATCTGTTTAGGAATGAAAAGCCAAAAGAACACCAGTTAGTGCTGTGACAGTGTTGACTTACCCCTTGTACTTTTTCCTAGAAAACTCTTCCCTCTGCTGCATCAGAAAGCAGTGAGAGTGTTCCCCCTGACCTGCTGGAGCCCTGGGCTACATCAGCCTTTTCCCAGCTCTCCTGTGTGGAACAGTTCTGGTGGTGTTTAGGAATTACAAATGCTTAACATGTTCACAGTTCTGCACAGTGGCTAATTAGTCCTGTTATGTGCATTTAGTGGTATTTTTAAACGCTCTCAGGAGTTCTACACAGCGGATGCTGTTTTCGAGGGTCACAATGTCATTTATGTTTACCTTCAGGTACCTTTGAAAAGCAGTTCTTAATTCAGAGTGGGAAATCTTACTCTTCCATCTTTTCCTTGTAAGTCAAGTTGAAAGAATACCCTTTCTTTTCATAACATATAATTATGATACGGATGCATTTTTAACTGCACATTTTGAGTGTCTGCTGCTTCACAATTTTTGTGTACTTTAGAATTTTTATAACATAATGTATTAATTGACAGCAGCGTATTTTCTATTCTTTTTGCAAAAGCATCAAACTATAGAGAAAACTCCTGTACCTCATCACATGCTATTTTAATAATATACATGTATTTGAATATTCAAAGTTTTTTTGTCTTGTGGTATGGTTTGATGTTTATCTCGATCTACCATGTGGGAAGCTGTATATAAAAAATAATAGTAAATATATGTGTGCCATCAGATATGCTAGACATTGACTGGAGTGGCTGTACAAAAGTTGAAAGGGAAGTGTTGAAATATGAAAAGAGAGAGAGAAGAATCCAAAAAAGGGAATAAGAAAGTCATCATGACTATTAGGAAAGGATTGAACATACAGTCATCGCTTTGTTGACAATGAGAGATGCAGGAAGGAATTCCAAACAAGCTGTCCCATCTGTGCAGAATTAACAAGAGAAAAGGCAAGAAAAAGAAAGGAAAATGCATTTCAAAAGGGCACTTTTTTTTTTACTTGGATCTATGTTTCTTGAAAAATCAGTGCTCTACATGCCCTCTGTGCACTGCAGTGCAGTGAGTCCAGACAGCAAAACTTGTGCTTGAAAATGACTTTTTTTGTCACTTTCCATGAGAAACAAAGTATGAGTGAAAAGAAATGAGAGATACCATGAAGTTTTGATTGTTTGGTGAGAGGGATGTGATAGGGTACAGCTCTTTTCTCTATGTTTCTTAATAACCATGAGTGTTGCAACAATAATATTATCAGTGTCAACTGCTTCAAAGAGTTCCCTTCTGTCTATTCTCAATTTTACTATGGCCAGACTTCATTTCATCCTCATAGGGGGCAATCCAATACTGTCTATTTTTTTCATCTGTGAACTAGAGAATTATTTAAATAAAATAGGACTACCTGGCCACTACTAAGCTACTATTTGTAGGATTTTATTAGGAATTGCTAGTTAGTAATAGTATTCTTAAAAAATTAACTGATATTTTTAAAGAAATTCGAGCATTAAAGGATTGATAATATGGGAAGGACTTACTCTGTGGGGCAGTACAAACTTGTAGCTCTTCAAGGAAAACCTTGTTGAATATTTATCTTTGTCTCACAATTAGCTGGACTGTGTGGCATAGAAGGAAAAGTTAATTTACAGCTCAGTTCATCCCTTTGGCAATAGAGGTTAGATTCACATATTTTTTATTTGCAGATTGACATATTTTCACATTCTTAACCACAGTTTTTCTTAGCAGGAACAAAATTGAGCTTAAGTGAATAGGAGAAAAATGTTTTTCTATGTTGGCAAACAATATTTCTTCACTTATAAATTAAGAAAAATACTTATGTAATGCTATAGATTTAATAACCTAATTTTCCATGTGATTCTGTACTGCGGCAAAGAAAGAGAGTTTGGTAACTTATTGTATTGCATTTACTTTGACATTGTCATATTTCATTGAGTAATTTCTATAGAAACTGTTGCATCCATAGTGTATTAACTGTAACTTTGCCACCTACTGCAGACAAGAATTTATTACTCTGTTCATTCTAGTCTTGCTGGAGCCTGGAGTGGGTATAAACAAAATAAAAATAAGGAATTAGGAACTCAACAACTGGAGCACCAGAGGAATATATAAATTATTTTTGATGGCTTCTTATATTGCAAATTCAAGAAGGGAGAAGTTAAATTTTGACACACACAGGTTCTGAGGACTTGGGATACACTTAAGGATGAATCAGAACTCATCTTGCCTTTGGGGCTATTGAAGATAATGGCTATCTTATTTAAAAAAAATAGAATGCAGTATTTATCTGTTTTCATAATCTTTCTACTCACTTTGTTGCTATATTTTCTGGTAGAAAGTTTGTTAAGAATACTCAATCCTTCTAGTAATTTTTTTGAGGATTCTATTTGCTATTTTTAATATATATAAAAATTTGAATATATATTTATAAATATTCAAGTATATTGATAGTAAAAAAATATTTAGGAAATGCAAACTTTTTCTATTTCTCCACAGCAGGCAAAATCATTTACTTGTTTTTCTAATACTTTTGTGTTTTTCCTAAGTTAAAATAATGCTTTCAGTTCTTGCGGTAGATTTTGTTTTAGTTTCATATATAACAAAAAAAAAGGATACGAGGTTTACAACCACCCAAAAGCAGCAAATCCTTGTCGGTAGCCTGATTTGAAGTGTCACAGTGGAGCAGTTCCTGCATTGTTCTCAGTTTCATGAGTGAGGTGCTCAAGCTGAAAGGACAGAGCTGCTCTTTGCCTGTGGGTGCAAAATTCCCCTGCTCGGTACAACACTTGGAGCTCTGCTCACTGACAAAGAATTTTTCAATTTGTGTTTGTTCTTCATTAGTTTATAATGTTACAATTACATTCAGGACAAACACATGTTCTATTTGGCTTACCATCATTCTTTCTCATGTTTCTGATTTTGTCTGCTTGATATATATGCAGTCTTAAAAAGAGAAACATATTTATACTGATGGTAAAAATCAAATGCTTCAAATTTTAATAGGGATGTCAAAATTAAAACTAGAATGAAATGCTCTGGTTCTGAATGTCACAGAAAATTGTCTTCTTTAAAAGAGCACTGGAATTCATCAATTAAAAATTATGTTCTCTGTACAATTGAAGTTTTGTTCATGTCATACACTTTTATTAGAAGCATTTTTTTCTTTATGCTTTTATGATAAACTAAATAAACTACATCTTCTAAATGCTCTAAAATATCTTCAAAATGTTTTGATTGCTGTTGAAATTTTCACAGTTGACCAGATCATAGTGACAATAATGAATAAATGTTCAATTTTATGGAATATTTATATGTGAAGTCCTCAAAATAATTTTTTTTTTCTAGCTTATGGATAGAGAAAATGCATTGCAGGGAGTTAGAAATTCATGATGTTTAAAATTTGTGAAGTGGTAGTACAGCCAGGATCATATTCCATTTGTGATGACTACACAACAATAAGAGAGGTAGAGGTGCAACACGAGTGCAGCTTTGGTTGTAGAGCCAGGAGAACTCTCCAGGAGACAGTGCAGCTGTACCAGAGCATTACTCACATGTTCTTCTTGGAACTCCTTGTACTTCAGTGGTTTTGGTCTTAAAGTTTGCTGAACCTCAGTTGAACCTCAACCTCCCTTCAGCACTGGCAATCTCCCTTCAGTCCCAAGGGATCAGGGATATGCCAAGGGTGATTCCCTGGTGGCCACAGCCACGGCAGGGAGCAGAGAGGAGGGCTGGCATTGCCTCGGGACAGCTGTGGCTATGGAGGAACCCTGCTGTCCTACCAGAGCAAGGTGCTCCTCTGACCCCTGGGAGAAGTTGGCACTGCCTGCTGCAGCCACGGGTCACACATTGCATTTATCTGCTGCTTCCCTGCTGCGGCAATGGCACCACTCTGAATCCTTGTGGCATGCCATGACATTTTTGAAATTTGGGAGAGGACTTCGGGTGTTTTCTGGGGGTACAAGCACTGGCAGCACTGCAGACAGGCAGTGCAGGGCAGGTTGAAAGCCTCCTGCCCTGGAAGAGCTGGGATTGTTGCATCCCATGCCCGAGAGTTGGTGCAGATCCCGTGGGGAGCCTGGGCTTGGCTCTCACAGCTGCTCTGCCTTTGTGTTTCTGTAGTGCCTTTGCTTTGACCTTGCTACATTGAAAAGTACTGGAGCATTTCTGTCTATGTGCAGCTCCTTCTACTCTGCCTGCAGCACAAATCTGCTCTGGCCATTTTTGGACTGCTAGATTGATTTTTGATTGGAGAAGAAGGCAGCTCTAGTGGGTACATGACAGGGGATAGGTGACTTTGCTGACTTCTCCTCCAAACCCAGCAATAGGTACTGATTGAGTCCAAAGGCTTTAAGAGGGTATTCCTGTTTTCAGTATTTTGCATTTTCTGCAAAGCTCGATTTATTTTTATTTAATTTAGATTTTGAGGGTGTATGTGTTTTATTAATTCATAGCAGTAATGGGGGAGCACAGAGCAGGCATGTCTCACTCCTTTGGCATGGAGTGTGGCACTGGGGTTTTCCCTGCCACAGCCACGTGCTGCTGCTCTCTCCAGCTGATTTATCACCCCTTCCTCTGCATTGCCTCAGCCCAGTCTGAGCCCATGTCTGTGAACAGGGTAAACTGGAGCAAGCCAGGCTTGTGAGGAGACTTTCAAGCATTTGGTGATTAACTCAGAATACCTTGTAATGCTCTCTGTTCAGCACCCTGTGTTCCCTCAGCAGCCTTGAGCAGTTCAGCTGCCAGGATATTGATTAGGTTGTTTCCACTGGCTACTGCAAGTGCTGTGATACTGTAATTTCCAGTTTCTGTTTTTCTGCTGTCATTTAGAAAACTGTGCATGGTCCAGATTGGGATTTTATGGTCTGCTGCCCCCTTGGACAGCTTTTTTCTATTTTGAAGGAGAAAACCTTTGAAAATGCCTGTAATCTGGACAGTATATAGTTGGTGCATGACAATGGTGCTATCACAGTAAGTGAAAAATTGATAGGGGTCATTGCTCCCTTGATAATGGATGAAAATAATGCAAACTTGCACAGGGCAGAGGAAAGGCAAATAGCCCAAACTGCATATAACAGATCAGAAGTTTTTGCTGCTATGTTAATGTAGAGCTCAAGTTTTACATTACACACTTGATATTTTGAAGGAGTAAGAGAGCAGAAGAAAGTGCCTGGGTTAGTACTTAACTGGGTTAGCTGTTGATAAATACTTATCAGTTGTTGATAAGTATTTGTTATCCTGCAGGAATTTTGCTCATAAAGGGTGGAGGGAGAACTGCGTTTTTCCAGTGGCTCCCTGAAATACATGGACAGGAGCCTGTTGAAAAGGTTTACGTGATAATAACATTTTACTTGGGGATTTTTCAAACCTAATGTTCTTGTGATTGGATGCAAAGTAGTTTTGGCTAATTCTTTAAGCTGTAAATTGGTCACCAGGTAAATAATGTCACTGAAACAAGCAGTGTTTTGTCACCTTGGGAAGGTGGGATGGAGAAGTGAAGGGGGTTTGCAGAGTAGTGGGAAGTGTTGTAGGCTGTAAAGGCAGGTAATTTTCATTTGTGGGTTTGATTCCTGTACTAAGCCTTTACTCAGCTTTCAAATGATGTTTCCTTTTTTTTCCTGCATACTTTGAACAGTTTCTTCTGTAAAGTTAAATAAAAGAGGAAAAATAGTTCCTCTTTATCTTTCATGTGACTTTTACATATTTTGTTTTTATTTTTTTATTCCATTACTTATAGGTTTTACTTAATTAGTTATTAAATATTTACATATATATGTTTTTTGCTTAAAAGGCATTATTCAGAAATTAAGAACCCTTTATAGTGGATATCATTAAAAAATCATGGCTCACTAATCCAAAATGATCTGAAGATATATTTTAATAGATACTGCTACATTGCTGCAGTCAATGGAAGATTACCCAGTGTTCACATATTAATGTCCACTGTAAATTCAATTAATTAGCATGTAATTTGGAGAGAAATGCAATTACTGTTAATTAATCACTCATGATTATGAAGCATACATTAAATTAAAATGAAATGCAATTGATGCAGTTTTAACTTTCTTTTTATTTATCTTTTGACATTGTTTCTGTTTTATGTAAGGATGCAGCTGTGATCCTGAAAAGGCTAAAGTATGAGCTTAGCTTTGTGCACCGGGAAAATTTGGAGTCTTCTTTGAAAAGCATTTTAATTTGTGACCTTGTCTGTTTACTTGTATTTGAGTTTGCCACTTCCATGTGAAATTTCCTGAAGTCCTGACACCTTTTAACCTTACTGTCCTCATGAAGTGCCTAAATGTTTTTTTGAGCTCAAGGTGCCTAGAAATCAAATCTGGCACCACATATTCATGATGGAAGGATAGTGATAGGGGAAACTATTTGAGTCTTTCATATTACATAAGTTTTAAATGTGCTATAGTGGCATTAAGAAACCTTTAGGACAAAATTGTGTGTCAGGAGACTCTGAATTTCTCATTATCTCCTGTATCACTAGCAGTTTGACCTCGTGAAGGGATGAAGGCACTGGAAGCTGTATCCCCTCAGGATGCAGAGATTGCATCACAAAGTGATGCAGGATCTGGGATCTCTTTCTGCTTCACCAGCTGCCCAGCATATGGAGTATCTGAGGGCAGCTTAAGGCCTTTCTCTGCTTGTTCTTTGCAGGGAAAAATAAAATCAGAATGAACATGTGATGTTTCTGTCTGACTTTTTGAGAGCAGGTGAAAAACCAGGTACATAGCAGGCACATGGAGCTCTGTGGCCTTAAAATGTGCCTAAAAAACTTCCTGGAAGAACAGACAAGGAAGGACTGGGGGGAGAATTTGGGTTGATACAGTGTATTTCTGAAAAAAAGTCCAGGAGATGAAATGGAATATTTGTCTATATATGTGCAAAATCTCAGGACCCAGGTTTGTGAATTCTGGTATAAAGACCTTGTCCCACTGTCTCTGAAGCACTCAGCACTGTAGGTCAATATTTGGAATAATTATTTGATACAATACATGTAACTGCCAACTAGAAAAGAAGTTTCTACTTTGCAGAAATCTTCCTGACTGTCTTTGGCTTGTAATGATCTGGTTCCTGCAAAAAAAATTCTGTGGATATCTGTCTATATATTTACCTCTGTTGATTTGGGAGCCTGATATCACCACCTATAGATTTTTAGAGAAATTTCTCATCCAAGTTTCCCTGTGATACCTTGGAACTGCAATCTACCTTGTAAAGCCGAATAAAATTTGTCAGGAAGTTTGTGGTGAGGAACTTTGTTCATGAAAAATTCACACGTTCCCTTTATGTGTTCTGCTCCTCGGCTTCACCCAAACGTTGTGTTTGGTGAATTTTGTGGATTGCAAACACTCTATATATGAAATCTGCTCCAGTCTTGAAACAGAATATTTGAACAAATAAAAGGCATTGAAGACCTTGGCTTAGAAATGAGATCTGGATTCTATTTCTGCCTTGTTTTCAGGGCACCACACTGCTTAGAGCTTTTGAATTTTGCATATCTTGGCTTTCTTTTGAGTGAAGGGATGAATAAACCCACCAAATTTGCACGTTTTTTGCAGTTCTGTCTGTATAAGTTCATTTTATTTATCTTCTTGGTACGCAGTTGAATGGGCAACATCAGGGGTGTCTGACCTGTTGCAAATGAAATGGTACATGCAGGCTGTGTCAGTGGAGCCAAAGTTTTCTATACCAGTTTTAATATATTATGGAAATGCATAAATAGTTGGCTGTAGAGTTTAGATTAGTGGCCCATTTGATTCCAAGATCTCTACAGCTACCAGAGACAAAAATCAGCATAAAAAATAACAAAAATAAACCTGAGACTGAATGGATAAACCTGAACAAAATGTCTTTGATTGGAGCATTTGGGATAGCTGCCAGGCTGGACTTTGAGATGTTTATAATGGGTTATGTGTTGATTGAGGAGAGCAGCATGAAAGGTGCAGTTTTAGCACCCCCAACCTATGCCAAAGTATGCAAGAAGGTGGGGACTGCTGTTTGGACAGGGGACAGATCAATTAAATCTTTTAGGACAGGATGCTTTAAAATGCATGTTTGTAAGTTAAGATATAACCTAAACATTTTATTCACAGGAGGTTCTGAAGTTTTATCCAGCTGGTGAGTTCTTGGTGGGGAGTCAACACTGAAACAGATTCTCTCAGGTCTTCAGCAATTCATTTATTTTCAATCTTGTAGCTTTTGAATTGGTTGAGCATTTAAAATTCTTTTCCCCCTGCTGATTAGAGACCATAAGGAGATGTGGTGATGCAGCTTTTCTTTCAGATCAGACACAGTTTAAGTTTGATTTATTCAAACACATTTTGAATCATTTTAATGAAATAAATAAATCATGTCAAAATGTCATGGTTGAATTATAATCTCAACTAGAAATACTAGAAATAGTTTTAACATACCAATTCTCAAACTCCTAAACAAAATCAAAGGTTAAAAAGGGCTTATTATTAAAAGAAAAAGATAGACACTGGCAAAGGAAAAACCAAGAGTAGATACATTTCCTCTAGAGATAAACAATTCACCTGTTTCAGTAGTTTTATCAAACAGTGAAACCTGGACTAAAAATCAACTGGTTACCCATTTTGTTTGTAAAGTGGCTCTGGAGTTAGTAAATTAAAGCATGGTGGTAAATTGAAGTTTGGATCAATGGCTATTTTTATATGGAAATAATCTATAGTTTTCTAGGTGGAAGAATAGTATGGAATAGTGGTGGTCTTAATGCTGAAGAAATAAAGTAAAATTCGACATGAAATATTTAACATGAAATGTACACATGAAAAATTGCTTGCTTTGCTTTATGCTACCAGCATAATTTAAATCCTGATTATCTGCTTTTGGGTTATCTTTTGGAAACTAAATTTCTATTTTTGGGAATTGTAATTTCGACTGTGAACTTTTATTCCTAAAAGACCTTAGGATATTTGTGTAATTTTTTAATGTGAGACATATTGTTCTGATTTTCCTATTTAGAGGTTTGTTTTGTTTGTGAAGTTTTGTGTTGTGCCATCCATGTCAGCACAGCAATCAGTTAAGAAGGTAAATAAATCTACTGAGCACTCAAGGGCAGAAATATCATAAGTGCCAACAGGGAGTTACCTCAGCAGAAAAAAGGGATTTAGCAGGGTGAGACAATAGAGCTCGTCCAAAACAGATGAAGAAAACGTCTGTGCTGATAAAGGTAAATCTGACTACAGCAATTGGCAATTTTTTGTTGGTAAAATTAGAGCTAATAATTTTAGTAGAATGGATTGGACAGAAAGAAAGTTTTAAAGCAATGAGCAGGATGAGATTGTACAGTCGGCTTTGAGATCCTGGAATTAAACATAAAACTGAAGAATAAGTGAAAAGTCAATTGAATTAAGGGTTTCTTTTTAAGGGTTTGGAAGCAAATGTCATATATTCATAAAATCAGATGGTAAGCTCAATTCTGCTTTTTCAGACAGCTTAAAGGCTAAAGTAGCACTATAAAATTCAATGGATAATAAATTTACCAGATAAATTATTATTGTTGAAAACAAATTTCAGTAAGAAAATAACATGGATCTCTGATTGCTTGCTTAAAATAACTGTTGAAACAATAGAACACACAATAATTTGAACTTTTTTTATAGTAAATTCACATATAGCTTCACTGGTCAGTACTGAGAACCAGTACCTAGGCATAGGTCAGACTAAGATAGAAACACTGAAGTACTTTTCTCTTTCACTATTTTCATTTGCCTAAATCCTTCAAGTGGAACCATGTTTTTCTATTGTTCTGTGAAGAATGTTGGTGATTTAATTTTAAAAGAATGGTTATTTTAAAAACTCATTAGTTATTATTTTGATTTTATTTAGGATGCATAAAAGTGAATCAATGTTAGCGCGAAGTAAGCCAGAAATTAAACTGCTTAAAATATATTTCTCTCTTGTAGTGTCACACTTTTTCATGTTCATACCCACCTGCTGCTCTGATAGTCACAAATGCTCCTGGTAGACACAAATTCTGTTTTCTCATACCATTCTTTGTTCCTCTGATGTTTAGTAATAATGTGTATTCATATAAAAAGACAGCCCCAAATAGGAAAATTTGCTCTTCATTTACTGAGTCACTGTGAATAGGATGTTAGACAGACCTGTGCAGACACTTTCTGTACATTGCCAGCAGGAAAAGGAACAAACTTTAGGCCTTTGAATCCCAGATCTCTGCATTATTTTTTATTGTCTGGGTGTCAGTTTTCTGAATGGCGTAAAATTCAATCAGTATCTCCTGAGGCAAAATGTCAATGAATTCACCTGTCCAATTATTTGAGCCTTCTATAAATTTGTTATTACATTTTTATTATTAGGTAATAGTAAAATGCCTTGGGCATCCTTGCATAAAATAGCTGAACCAATATTAAATTGCCAGCAGAACAGCAAACTCTTTTCCTGTCTGTGTGTGTTTGAGGGACTCACTTTGCTCAAAGTCTCCATAATAAGATGGCTCTTCCATTATGTTTTTATGAAGGTCATTGGTTCTGGACAATTTCAGGCAGATGGTGGAACAAGAGTTTCTAATGTAAAATGCTCTATTGCAAACCTCTTTTGAATTAAGGTCAGGGCAGCTTCAGCACTTTCACAAGTAGAGTAATCCTAATGAGACTCTACAATAGACATTGTTCAAATTATTGGGATTGAAAGATTCAACCTCCATTTTGAAGTTAATATAGAAATGATATTCTGTATTGTCCTGTGCTGTTGAACTCAGTGAAGATACTTTTCTGTGTGGAATATGTTGCCATAACCCGATTTTGAGAAAATGAGTGATGGTAGAAAGGGTAATATCTGAAACAAATGGTTTCAATTCCCTGGCTAGCTGCCCATGCAGAAAGCTTTCATTGCATGGGCTCAGCTGCTGTTCCAGGGCAGCTGGAGGAGCTGGTGCAGCTCCCGTGGCACTGATGTGTGTGACAAATGTAGGAATACAGAAAGCTGCACAGAAAGGGAAGAGATCCTTCTCAGTACAGAAGCTGACTTTTCCTTGAAGTGTACTGGCATCAAACGAGTTTTCTCCTGATTCAACATCAGCCAGCAAAGTGTCAGCCTTGTCCTGATCTCCCTCTAACAGTGGCCCAGATAATCAATAGAACTGGCTGGCTGAGGAGAGAGTTGAGATGACTGACTGAGACTAATGGCTCCATATGCACAATCACAACAAATAAAGGAAAGTACTTTAGTAGTCCATGTGCAGCTCCCCTGCTGTACTGATACTTTTGGGATGTTTAGAGACCTCCTGTACATCTCTTGTCTAAGGAATACATTGAATTTTGTTTTACACTTATATATGCAATCTATTTCTTTCAGATGCTTTCAGAAAAATGTTACTTGAGGAAATTTGCTGTTATGGGAAATCAGAGAATTCTAGGAACACACCTCATCTTAGAAAATATCTGACAGTGAACAACTACACTGTAAGATGATGCTAAGAGTTAGGAGCAGGAGCACTGAAGAAGAAGGTATTTGGCAGTAAAAGCTGTTCAGGAGCTTTCCAGGGAAATGAAAGGTTTTGGAAAGGGCATGCAGATTGATGTGTGCCTTGTATTTGCAGTAAGTGTTGCCTGAATATGGTGGGGGCGTCATGTCCACTCTACACTACATCATTAGGGTTGATCTGAAAATGAAATCTGAAGTGTTAAAATTGGCAGCTATAAACTGAAGGGTGACAGCATCTGTGTGCTGTCATAAATGAATGCACTGCTATTTGAAAGTTGTATTTATTCTCTGTGAGATTCCTGTACTTGAGTGAGCTTTATACATGTTCTGGTCCCTGAAACACTGGACCTCTATCTTATTTATTTGATTTCAGCATGGTAGAGCTTAAAAAGATATGAAGTTTTATTAAAATGGATAATATTCAAGAAATATTTTTTTCCACTTTGAATAAATAAATAAATAAAAATTAGTTGTCCAGAAAAATCTGAGAAAAGAAATCCTGATTTCAGTGACTGTAGTGGTAACTTAATTGTGTGTTTCACTTCAACAGTGTGGCTGATGTCAGAGTAAATGTTACAAGGACTAAACAATAGAGGTGCTTTTCTGTCTGCAGCCTCATCTTCACTCCTCCTTATTCCAGGGAGCACATGGAGGATTTACAAGCATATGTATTTACAAGTATATCTTTGTAACACAGAGAGCCCCACAGCCTAAGCATGGCAATATTAAAAAGTGTCTATTAATAAGAATTTGATTGAGTTTTTTGGAATTTCACATGCAGGTATTCTTATCCTCATACTTTTGAGATTAAACTGATAAGATCAGAATTTGTATTTGGAATTAAGTTTCCATGTATGAGTTTATTCAAGAATAGCTGTTGTTTCCAGTTCAGATGTCTATTTCAGATCAGTGTTTAAATATAGCAGTCCTTAAATGCTGTGCGTGATGGTGACAGGGAACAGCACAGACACCAAATGTTTTCCCTGTGGAGGGAAAGGTAGTGGCCAACCCAAAGGAACTGTGGGGTTGGACACAAGAACAGGAAGGGGGTGATGGACAGATTGGCCAGCAATTTTAGTGGAGCTATATTTGTTTTCTTGCTCTGGCATCAGCCAGGTTTCCTGGAGTTTCATTGCCCCCAGCTGGCCATTCCTTTTCCTCTGGTACCCACCTGCATCTCTCATCTCCCTGGGCCAGGGTGGAGGATCCATCCCGGGGGATCCACCCTCCCTCTGTGCCAGCTGTCCCTACTGCAGGGCCCCTGGCTCTGCTGGACCCTCAGGTTCAGCTGGGCAGAGATTTAATTCCATGTGTTCAGTGTTGTTTGGCTTAATTAACCTCATTCTACCTTTGGTTGAACAAACCCTTTTTCTCTTTTGACTGTCTCATTAAAAGGTTGAATAAAATCTCTGTCCTAATTTGTTGCACACTAGTTTTCCCTTTCCTGAGGCACACTTTTTAGAGGAAACTTACATGCCCACCATGTTCTGCTCTCTCTTCTGTGTTTTTGTGTTTGCTTGTTGCTCTCATCTTATATGAAGTCATGTGTAGATAGATATATGATGTCATATATATATAGAGAGTAGAGAATAAGATATCATTTAAGTCTCATGTCTTGACTTCCTAATCTTTTCTATTACTGCATTTTTTTTGTGCCTCAGCTGGGCACTGTGTCCCTGTGTTGCCTGACATTGCATTAACAATGTTTGTTCTTTTCATCACACTGAGAGCTCTCAGTGTCTCATTTTCAGTGCAGTTTGCAATTTTTACAACTCTGCCCTTTACAGTTCTCAGAAGTTCTGTCTTTCTTCTGCAGTAAGCTATTTTATTCTTTAATTCTGTCTTTGCCTTGTTTTCCAGCTTTCATTTTTTCTCTTGCCTTCTTGGCACTGAGGGAGCTACTCTGTTCCATTGTCTTTACATCCCTACTCCAAGAGCCTCTTTTTCTGCAGCATTAAGCAACTGCATTAAAAAGTTACAGAATGATTAGAGGGATTTTAGATATTTAAAATTACTCCATGTGTTACGAATGTTCCAGAGTTTGGAATTGCTGATTTGATTTTAGGTTTGTAATGGGCATTGTGATGGAGGCAGTAAAATGTTAGAAAAGGGGGCTTTTAGAATAGATGCAGTTTAATTCTCAAGAAAATATTACTCAAAGGAGAAATAAATACAGTGATGTAGCATGTCAGGAAGATGTTTAAGAAATCAGTTGCTCAGTGAAAAAAATCTTTCTGCAAAATGAATTATTTTTATCCTTTAAATTTGGAGTTCCCCATTTTTCACTAACTTAACTTTCCTGTGTTTCCTAATGTCAAATGCAAGTTCAATGTAAGTGTGCTGGTGCTCAATGTCCTCATTTTGGTTCTCAGTTCTCCTTCTTCCCATGTTTCCCTAAAAAAGGAGGAGGAAGCCCTTTGTTTAGGCTACGTGTTTTAAGAACGAAGTGTGTTTATAGAGCATTCATCTGTTTTTTCTTCTCCGTGATACATATGGTGACATCACTGCATACTTTTAGATGGTTTGGACAATGCAAAACCAGCAGTGAAAATGAAGAAAGCAAACAGAGCATGTTTTTCTAATTAACTACAGGACTTAGAGCATAGCTTGTGAGACATGTTAGAGACAAAAGCTTACTTAGATCTGAACTCAGAGGATGGACCTCTCTAGGCTGTGTCATATTTAATGTCCACAGTATTCTTTGTCCTCTCTAGTATCAGGTTTAAAAAAGCCAAAGCATTGCTTTGCAAACACCTCAAATGCTGTTGTTGATGTTTAGCAAGCAAAGATCAGAACACGGATGAATTTAAATTGACAGGTGAAACCCCTCAATGTTTTGTTAATGTTTTAAAACTACCTGAAGTTACCCACAGGTAAAATCCTTAAATGAGTGGTTAGGATGCAGTCAGAGAGGAATGATGAAGCAAAGCTGTTTTTTCTTTTTACTTAGCTAAGATGACCATTATGTTACAATGTCTGTAGCGTTACATAAAATGAATTTTACTGCTGGATGACATTCTCAGTTATAGTGCTTTTAAAATTACCTAGGATAGCTAATGGTAAGTAAAAGTGCCCCAATTTTTGTGTAAATGCAGGTTTCCTCCTTTATCACAGACTTTTCTGTCTCAGGCCCTGTAGTACACATCAAGTCCAGCTAAAACTTTTTTCCATTTCTCCTTTGCGCAGGTAGGGCTGAATAACCACTTCCTTTATCTGGCATTCATGTCAAGTGTGTATTGCCATTTCTTTCAGATATATCCAGCAAGTGTTTGATATTTGCTTTATTGCAGTAGTGTGCCATTTTTGACCACATTGAGTTTCTTTTAGAAATCTAGATCTATTTCTGGCACTCCACTAAGTTCTTCCTCATTTTTCATCCATAAATTAGAATTTTCCCTCCTGATGATATACTTATTTGACACAAATTTAATCCTATTAATTTCAGACTGTTCCTGTTGCTCCCAAATACTAATTTGAATTCCCACAGAATTACAGAATCACTAGGCTGGAAGAGACCTTTAAAGTTATCAAGTCCAACTCAAGCCCTGACACCTCAACCAGGGTGTGCCACCATCCAGTCTATTTTTAAACACATCCAGGGATGGTGACTCCACCACCTCCCCGGGCAGACCATTCCAGTACTTTATCACTCTGTTTGTGAAAAACTTTTTCCTAATATCCAATCTAAATTTCCCTTGGCACAGCTTGAGACTGTGTCCTCTTGTTCTGTCAGTGCTGCCTGGAGAAAGAGACCAGCCCCAACTGACTGCAGCCACCTTTCAGGGAGTTGTAGGGAGTGATAAGGTCACCCCTGAGTTTCCTTTTCTCCAGGCCAAACACCCCCAGCTCCCTCAGCTGTTCCCCAGCCTCGTTGCCTCCTCTGGTCTCGCTCCAGCATCTCAAGGCCCTTCCCAAAACGAAGGCCCAGAACTGGACACAGCACTCGAGGTGCAGCCTCACAGTACAGGGGAAGAATGACCCCCCTGGTCCTGCTGTTCCTGATCCAGGCCACACTGTTCCTGATCCAGGCCAGGGGCCATTCAGCCTTCCAATTCTGCATTCCAAGGGGCATGGGATGACTTCCAGCTTCATGTCATTTGACAAATTTTCAAGAGTTCTCTTCATCTAAATCCTCAATCAAAGTATTAAATTGCATTTGGTACTGGCCAGATCATTCCCCACTCTTCCAAATTCTCTTCCTAACATGGCAATAATAAATCCACTTTGAGAGCACATCTGTCTGAGGAGTGCATTCACCTGATGTTCATTTCATTAGGCTTGGAGTCCTTAGAGGGAAACAGCACCACTGAGCACGTACCACGCTGTGCCTTATTTTTGTCAGGCCCAGTTGGAAGCTCTTGTGGGTGATATGCTGCTTGTGAGTCCAGGCTTGGTGAGGATGGCCATGCTTCTCTTAAAACATACTTAGAGAATTTAATCAGTATATCTTTCTCCTCCTCTTTTCCCCTGTGTAGTGCAAAAGACACTTGTCATAAAACGAAATAAGATTGGTTAAACAGAATCATTCTTTGATTGATGTTGGCTGTTTCTTTCCACATTATTGTGTTGCATATGATTGTGAATTAATTGTTTAATCACTTTTGCTAGTGTCTTTTTGAGTATAAGATCCAGCAAATGATTCTACAGATTTTCTTCCTTGGTTTTGAAAATATTTAAAAAAAAGTTTCCCTTTTCTTGTCCTTGGCATTTCCTTAGCTACCCTTAAAAAATATTCACTAATATTTTAAAGATTATTTGATTACTTTCTTCAGCAATACATGAGAAATTTTATCAGGCTTCAGTGGTTAAAACTCATATTACTTATCTACCATTTTTTCCAAAGATGACCTCAGCTCCCAATCCCATAGTTAGAAATGCTTGTGTCATAGTAACTACTCAAATTAAACTGACTGCCTGTGCATGAAATAAATAAAACTGTGACTAATTGAACTTTAGAGTTGAGTTTTGTACAATTCTTGTAAGGATTTGCTTGCACACACATTTGTTATGGCTTGGGCCCTGCTGAACAAAGCAAGTGGTTTTGATTGTAAAAATCTGAATTTAGATTATGGTCCTAGATCCAAGGTGTCCTCTGGCCAAGTATTCCTGATTAGTAAAGAGAAACTTTGCATTGGCCCCTATGATTCCAAGGTATATATTCAACTGTCACAGTGTTGTTCAGGTTAGCTGGGCTACAGTCGTGGTTTATAAAACATTGGAAATGTGGCCCGTGAATCATGGCATCCTTGGGTGTTTTAAAATACAATTAACTCTTACAGAACAGAGTTCTCACACTATTTAGAGTTTTGAGGATGACACTTGGTATTCTCAGTTTCATGTGGAAATAAGTTGGCAGCCTGTGTAGGTTAAGGCAAAAAAAATATAATAGTTTCTTTTTGATTCCACAGGTCTGTGTGAATTCTTTGCAAAAATAATTTTCCTCTCTGCTACCTCAAATATCATGCTTACTGTCACACTGCAGGTGTTTGGAGAGCAGGAGATGGAGTTAAACTTTTTGTATTTCTTAAGTAGGGCTGTTTTGAAAAATCAACTGTCCTTTCTGTTATGTGACTCTCTTTAATGTGATTCCCCTGAACTTACCTGTTTTGCAGAAAAAAATCAAATTTTTTTCAATATTAGACAAAATGGAAGAAATAAATCATAAGGTCAAAAGACCATGCACTTACCTTTAGCCTGTAAATGATGCTGCAAATTTTGGTGACCCTGTTAAATTCAAGAGTTAAACAAAGTGCTGTACACTGTTTCTGTCTTTAGACATTTGTTCTGTATCCACGGGCTTATTTGAATGTAAATAGTCACCTCGACAGCTGTGTCCCCTTAAGCACATTTTATTTAGCAGCTGGGTTATACACGTCACTTGGCAGCCATGGATTTTCATTTTTTCCCTGTGCCAAGGGGGCAGCTGGAATAATTTGAGTGCTCATTAATTTGGGAGAAATATGAGCTGCAAGTCAGACAACGTGAGTCTTCTGTATGGTGTTGTACAAGGATAAGCGGATCAGGGTAGAAGCAATTTGCCCTGTCCCAAGGGGGTCTTCGTTTTTTAATAAGCTGGTTATGAAAATTCTATTTCTTTGCAGTTTAAAGAGTCTAATTAGAGCCTGTAATTTCTCTCATATAACTGGAGTGGATGAAGGTTAACATTAGGCCTCCAGAGTCTTTTCACATTCATTTACAGACTTAAATCAGGTAATAGTTTGTAGCTAATTAGAATGGTGTATTAAATATTTAGTTTGACTTCACTTAACTGTGAGAACACATGGATGCTGTAGGGCTACAAAAATTTTAAAAAAGTACATTTAATTTTTAATCAAAGATAAACTTAAAGGCATAGCAATTTTAATGCTGACTGGTTTACTGTGACAGTCTGAGCAGCAATTGACTTCAGTTGGTTAAAATGTCAAGATAAAGGAATTTCATGTCTATTTTATGCTCTTGCTGTAGCACTTTGAAGGTTCAAACAATTCATTGGTGTATATACATAGTGTCTGAAGGATTAAAAATTTTTTGACATAGCAGACAGTTTTTGTGTAAAATCTCATTCATTTTTCTATCCACTAACTCAGCATTTTCAGAAAGATTTTCTTAAAGAAGTTGTAATGTTTCTGCTCCAGGAAGTCCAACAATAAACACGCATTCCTCCCTGAGTTTGCCAAACACTGAGTCTGCTCTTCCCTCAGAGCAGCATCTGCATTTCCAGCCTCTTCTGCTGTGGCTGACTTTGTATTTCAATGAGTAAGTAAAGTAATCCTAAAATTCCATGCACAAATTTTTGCTGCTCTTGTAAGTCTTCAGTTTTATTCTGGGGTTCATGGTGTGATTCTTGAGGCTGTCCTGTGCAGGTCCAGGACTTGGACTCTGATAATCCTTGTGGATCCCTTCTAGCACACGTTCTATGATGCTGTTACATCTAAAATTCACAAAATTCTTTGCATTCTCTGGGTAGACCTCACACAGTTTTCTGTGCTACAATATAAAAATCTTCCCCTTGAAAGTTGGATTCTTAGAACCTGAACCTTTTGCCACGGTACTCAGTATAAAACCCATCATAAAATTCAGCTGTACAGACCCAGACATAGACTTGCAAAGTGGAGATCAGCCCCACATTGACTTTTACCTAAAACTGCTGGTTCAAAGCACAGGCCAGGGGGATTTACAGCTCCTTGTAGTGAAGGAAGCTTGCTCAGTTCAAGCCTGCATGAAAGAAGACACATATCCTGAGCCATGAAATACAGAATCTTATTTCAAAACAATTCTGTAAAGCTTCTGCAAATGGATCATATTTTATCAAACTGGACATTTTAGTGATGCCTCTTGTTCAGAGCAGGAGTGACCAGGGATAGAATTTCTCTGACTTTATTTTTTTTTTTGTGTGTGAAATTTATTCTACAGAGCAATTTTATTGGTTAAATATAGAGCATCCAACTATTGCTACACACCTGCATGATACAAAATGACATTGCACAGATGTAGCTGTGATCTACCAGAGAGCCCAGAAGCATCTTATTCCTTTTATAATTATCCTTTTACAGTCTGATATCTACCAAACAAAAATTAAATTCTGTTAACTTTTATCCAGTAAAATTTTTGATGCCTTTTTGCCACTTTGCAGGACCCAAACTTATTTCCAGTGGGAGCTGTGTGTGCTAATTGTTATTTCCTTGGCTATGAGTACCTTGGTGTTATTCCCTGTTTGCTTCTGTGTGAATGCCACTTTAGTTTAGACTGGATCCTCAACTGCTCATCTTCCCAAGCTTTCCCACAGTTTCACTGAGCTGGTTTCTTGTCCCATAAATTAAGTGCAGCTCCCCTTTGTCTTGTCTCTTGGGTCACTTAAATCCTCAGTGATTGGTCTGGATAGCAAAGAAATCCCTTGTTCATTTGTGAACAAAGCTGTGGGTCTAAAACTGGAGTGCCAGAAGTGGTGAAATACTTCAAATTGAAAAGGGAAGACTCCTGATAAAGTGAAGAGATGAGCAAATAATTGAGACAAAATTAAGAAGAAATATACTGTATATTTGACAGAGGAAAAAAAAAAGAGAAAAGGCATCTGTAACCTCAAAATAGTCAAAACTTTCTGACTGTCATCTTGTTCAGGCCTCAGATTCTTGGCTCACAATCTTGTAGCTTTAATCTCAAGTTTCCTCTCCAACATTTTTTGCATGCTAGAAACTCCATTACAGATTGGTAGAAAATCAGTGATAATACTTGTAAATATCACCTTATTTTCTTACACTGCTTTCCCAGTTGCCAATTTTTATAAAATGGTTTATGACTGCAATAATCCCCTCAAAATCAGCTGTTATGAGAGATAATAGCCAGTTGTCAGAGCATTAACCACCCTTGACTTCACTTTGGGCCATTATGTAACAAAAGAATGAACTGGTGGTAAAGTTGCCAGGTGTATTAAATTATATGATGAATTATAGTGACTCTGTAGTGGGGATTAGTGTCCAAAAGAGACTAGTGGAGATTGCCAAACCCATTATCTGATAGGACTGCAGGCTGGACAAAATCCCAAGGGTGAAAGGCCAGTGCTTTATCCATTATGTCATCCTCTAATCTGTGTCTGCACCATGCACAGTTAAGCACACTGTAAATGAGTTACCATTGTTCTGGGCTGCATCCTGCAACTGTGTAATAGCACAAGTGGAGACGCTGGCAGGATTTGGTTACCTAGAATTTAGTCTGATTTTGATCTTTTCTCATGGATTTCTGCAAAAAAATTGGTTGATATACAAGAAAGCTGAGTAGAGTAGTAGCAGAAATTGTATGAGCCTGCTTTATACACAGGAGCTTCAGTTAGGTCCAAAAAAGTTGATTATGTCACAGCTTCTGCTCTAATCCCTTCCCCTTCTCTCCACTCAGACAAATTAATTTGTTTAGGCTGCTATTTTGCATTTAAGGAAGAAAATGGATGTTCTAAATTTCAGCAAATCCTCTAGGATTTTGAAGAATGTCAATATTAGGTATAGTTGAATTATGCTAGAGCAGTTCATTTAGGCTTGACTTGATAATGGTTTGTAATGACTGACCTGGAATCTTGCAAATCAAGAATGGAATCAAAAATTTCCTTTTCTTTTCAGATGGTAGCATAGAATTTGTTCCTAGCTGCAATAAATCTATTTCATTTTACTTTGAAATAGTAACATTATTTGATAGAAAACTGTCAGGTAACATTTGAAAATTTAAAAAGCAAGTTAGAAGTTTCCTCCTGTACCCCATGTAAATGGAGTCATTATACCATGGTTGGATGTTCCAGTTGAAGGATATAAAAAGCAGAATAAATAAAATTTTTTAAAACTCAGGAAAATATTTCTGAAGTAATTCTTCAGTAATAATTTGTAGTACTTACACAATATTTAAAGGTTCTGTATAAAGATTTTTATTCACACAGTCTATATATCTGAAATAGTTATGACACAACCCATTGGGCTCAAAGTAATTTGGTACAATTATAGTTCATGCTGAAAATAAAAGTTACATTGAAGGCAAGAGGTTGGTTTGGGGTAATCTCAGGTTTTGGGGTTTATTTGAAGAGTAGTCTTTGGGGTGTCATTTCCTAGACACGGTCTTTTCCAAAAAGTTTAATATTCTCAAAATGTGTGAAAATTGTGTTTGCTGAATTGACTTAATCTGCTAAGAATAATTTAGTACATTCAAGCTACACATTGCTGTACCACACTTAGGACATGACTGGCTGCCTGTTTGAACTCATTAACGTGTGCTGCACACTAAGCAGGAAGGAGAGCTGGAAAGGATTGGATGCTTATTAGACCTATTTTGTGAAATTTTTTTGTTTTGCTTTTAAATGTCATCTCTNTCTATTTTATTTTTAAATGTCATCTCTTAAACAGTTATTTAATAGCATTTAACCTATTTGTTCTGATACATCTTTGCATATTAGTCATTGTTAAGCTCCTGCTGTGCTGTTTGTGCCCCTATTGAAGGAACTGATATTATTCAGTGCTGTGTGTCCAATAATTGAGGATGTGTAAAATGGCTAAAACTTGTGTCCCATGTAAAAAAACCCGTCTTGTATTTATTCTTTTTTTTTTTTTTTGATGTTTTGTTTTGTTTTTTGTTGGTTTTTTTTTTCACAGCTATGTCAATCATTAAACTCTTTTAGGGAAACAATAAGCCCTGTGCTAATAAGCCTTGAGCTGGACACTTTCTCAACACTTCCTCTGTCCTTGCACAGTGTAAAATAGCATAATTCCATCTCTCCCTGCTAGGAATATTTCGTATGTATTGGGTGAATTGTCACAGTGGGAAATTATTCTTTGTAAATCCTCAGTTGCATTATAATTTTCTGTAAATCAGCAAAGTATGTCAGCACATTTTCAAGGCTAGAAAAAATATCCTCACTTGATATCTTGTGTAAAACATGTGGCTTGTTTAAGTTTTCCAAAAGTAACTCCCAGCAGCCCTAGACCTAGAGAGCAGGTGCAGAAATGTTCCTCACAGGTGACAGTGCTGCTGTCCCCTGACCCCAAGGGATTAACTGCAGCACACATTTTTTTTTCTCGTGCATGAATTATCTGAGGTAGGTCTGTGCTAGGAGCTGTTGGGGATGTGGATGATTGGGGAAGCAGGGCTCAGCTTCTTGATGAATGTTTTTCTTGCAGTCTTTTCTTACAACATCTTGTTTCCCAGTGATGTAGACATTTCAGTTATTTGGAGTTTGTTTTTGCTAACTGTCCCATCAGTTTTAAGGTAAAATATATGGAGTTTCAATGTCACTATAATACAAAACATTATTAAAAAATTGTCTGAGTACAAGCGTGCAATTGCAGAAAGGATAAAACATGAGGAAATGTATAAATGTAAACTTTCCCAAAAGAGGTATTTTGAATACTACAGGAGGAAAATTAACAATGAAGAACCTTTTACTGAGTAACTTAACATTTCAGGATTCAATTTCATGAGGTAATGTCTTCAATTTCATGGCTTCCTTGCTCTGAGTGCACTGTGAGTTGAGGCTTTCAGCACCTCACGGGGCAGAGGTCTCTAACAGGACAGAAGATACTGAGGCAGTGCTGGCTCACATTGCATCACAGGGCTCAACAGAATTTTGTGTGCTCGTTTAGATCATTGTCTTCATGGAATTTCCTGTTAATTTATCAACGCAAATAGATCCTCAAGTTGTTTTGGTTTTTGGTTTTGTTTTGGTTTTTTTAAACTACTTCATAATAAAAAATGAACTGAAGTTTAAAAAAGCTATGAAAGATAAATTGAAGGTTCAAGAGTGACTCTATATTTCTATTTCTCTTTTCCCATCCCTGTTCACTGTCCTGTATGTTATGCCCTTTGCAACAACCAGAGGCACTGAATGCCCTTGGAATTTGTGTTTATTTTTGGATTGATTTGTGTGTGTATTCGTTAAAGTTAGTAACTATAATACATCTCCCATTGATACATTTTACAAGTTCAACATTTTTCCCTTTTCATATTTTGAAAGGTTTCTTGGGCAAAGACCTGGGGCCTTTGTTTTTTGTTGTGGATCTTATTGATTATGATGAGTGAATCCAGTAGGACTCCCAAAATCCTCTGTGGCTGCATCCAGGCTGTTCCTCACAGGAAAATGTGGGGTTGTGCCATCTGCTTAACACAGAGACCAACAGAAGCATCAATTCCCCCTTTTCTCACAGGTGTTTTCTGAGGTGAGGTGTACAAAAGGATTCTGGAGAGAGGGGACAAGGAGGATGAGATTTTGTGAAGAGTGATATTGAAGGGAAGTCTGGAAGTGGTGACAAGCACAGTGTAATGTTGGGTGGGAAGGATGAGGTGTCTCTGAAAAGCTATCTTGGGAGCTCTCACCTTGAGAGCCCTCGTAACAGTTAAATCAATTATTTTTTGTGAGGCTTCTTAGGAGTTCAGACAATCACTTAGTCTCACATTGATCCATTGTTCCCAGTCAGTCCATTTGCTCCTCTATGCAGAGAATAGCAGAGGTGTTCCTGGACCACCACAGATTATGGGAACTTGAATCTTGTCCCTATATCCCACTTAAATTCCATAGCTCTTGCCACAGGATTATTTTCATTTCTTGCTGAGCCAGAAAGGAAAGACTATTTTGCTGAAGGTGTCCATGAAATAGTTTGCAGCTGCAAACAGAGGTCTGCACTGTCAGCTTCAAGCAGAAGTCCCATTTCCCCTCCCACACAGTATTTTAAGTTTCTGGAAATACTGTTTTACCAGCTGTCTGGCATGAAGATATGAATTCACAGTTTCATTGTGTAGAATCTTGCAGATTCACTTGTCTTGCTTACCAGAGATGGGAGAAAGTCCCTATTCTCTTCCCTACGCCGCCAGTTTAATGAAGTTCCAGAGGTGAGGACAGTTCAGGGACTGCAGCTTAGCCCACACGTAATGAATGAAACTGTTAAGAGGGTATTTCAGATGAAGTGGTTAGCACTGAAATAGCTGTCATTTAAGTCATCATTCTTTGCTTTCCTCACTAATGGTTGAGTGTATGCATCTCTGGGATTTTATATAAACCTTCTGTCTGGAGTTTAAAGGTTCAAACTTCAGAATATTCCCTGGCTGTAAAAGTAAGAAACTTACTAACAATATTCTCTTATTCTTCAAAATTCGAGGGGCTGTAACAAAGAGTAGAGAGCAACCCCTTATGTAGCCCAAATCATGATCTGTGCCTAGGTAAAGCAACAAGAATGTGAAAAACCAGAGACTGGAAAACTAAAGAAAATGCAAGATAAAAATACCAATAATGTATTCAGTTATATATCTGCTCTTGACTTAGGTGTTTTACTCAAAGTAAGATTTGTGCTCAGTTTTGTCTGAACTGCTGAGTTTGGAGGTTTGATGCCTTAATATTGGTTAATTCTGCTGTGTAGATGGGAGTTGTTGCCCACACAGCTTGTGACAACTGCTGATTTGTGATTGTCACTAATTTATTGTGGACTGCTGGTTGGGACCAGAGTCCATAGTGCACACAGAACCTAACCATCATAAAATGCACTGTTGAAATTAGTTGGTTGCATAATATGAATTTGATTCCACAGTTTGGAACCATTTGAGCTTTTGCAGAAATCTTTTAGTGGGAAGAGGAACAGAATGGAGTCTCTTTCCTGGAAGTGACCCTTCCAGATCAGGAATGAGACATAATAAGAAGGTAACATATGGGAGGTTTCTTTAGCTGCTGTTTTAAATATAATTAAAATACATCAATCTCAAAAGGTATTCTTTGCCATTCAACACTTGCTTCAGAAAAATATGACGTGAGAAAGTCACAAGCTCTATTAAAGTTTCTAGTTCATTGTCCTTTCAGTTTCTTTCCACTCTCACTACATATTCTGTGAACATTGGCTTAAAAATAGCAGTCTATGGCACCTACTGTGCAGAAAAAGCAAGTATAATTCAAAAGGTTAAAGGTTAAAATTTTTGCTCTTGGAGTAAGCTTTGCTTTGTATTCAGTGAATCTGACATCTACAATTTTCAGTTTTGTAGATAGGATATAGAAATTCAAGACTAGTGTATCTGCCTGAGATTTTCTTTCTCCAAACATAACAGTTCATGATAAGCCTTAATATAACCAACATAATACTTTGCAGGTAAGAAAATATTTTGATCCAGGTGTCTCTTTCAAGTATTTTGTAAAGCTTTCATAATTATCCAGAACTGAAGGGCTGTCTTTCTATGATTTTTTTGCCAGAGCAGTACTTACACCCACTGAGGCCAGTTCCTTCTCTGATGGAAATGGTCTCTTGATCCAGTCACAGCTCTTGGAAATTCAAAGGTGTTTTTCTCATTTGGCTTATACTCAGTTAGCCAGAGCATATGTAGACTATGTAAATGTTGTTACTGGATCTTCTGGGATGTGCCCATAACAACTTTGAATTTACTCAGTCTCCCTTGACTGAAACATTCTCTCCACATGGATTCAAAGGAATTTTTAGTGTCCTAACATTATGCTGTACCTATAAGATACCTACATAGGTGCATCAGTGCATGTCTGCATAGTGCTATTAAAGCTAAGAGTTTCTATTTTGTTATTTTCTTCAATACAAACAGCAGAATGAGGCAGACATGCTTTATACTTCCTCATCTATTATTAATTACAGAGATTCCAATCATATGTCTCAGCACTATACATATTTATCAACAGACTACATAATATTAGTGCTGTATGTGGGTTATCTGAGTAAAACAAACATTTAATGAAGTTATTTTGGAGAGCAGGACTGATTTGACACACTTTCCATTCAGTTACCTGACATACACAAGAAGAAAATTCTTTAGTCACTATTTACAGTTTTACCTACCATCACATGTCTTGCCTGGGGTCTGAGAATATGGATGGATGTTAAATCTGGTCTAATTAATGACTAATTAGATTAATGTCTAGTCAATGTGCAATGACACTTTCAGTGGTTATTACAATGCTGTGTGTCCTGTTTTGCACCAAGACCAGCACTGCACTGGTCTCATCCACGCACAGCAGTTGGAGTAGTTTGAACTTACCTAGCCACACTAATGTAGTATTTCTGTAATACTGACTTAGTTATATTTTTCATGTATCTGCAATAAACAAATCTGTGGCCACAATAACTTTTTTCCTGTTTATTAGTATTATACATCCAGAATTATCACACAGAATACCTATCCAGAGGAGTAAAACTAGTGTAAAAGGTGTGTAGAACCAAGCTTGTTTTGAAAAATGGGATTTAGAATGCAAAATTAATCATACAAGTTTCAGTTCTAATAATTTATTCCCTAAGCCACTGCTGTGGACTCTGGAAGCAGAAAATAATATGTCAAATGTTTGTTTTATAAGAATGGTCTGCCCAGGGAGGTGGTGGAGTCTCCATGCCTGGAGGTGTTTAAGCAAAGCCTGGATGAGGCACTCAGTGCCATGGTTTGATTCACAAGGTGGTGTTGGGTCATGGGCTGGGCTCAATGATCTCAAAGGTCTTTTCCAACCTTGTTAATTCTGTGATTCTGTGACACTTCTGTGTATGGTTAATGCTTTCCACTGCAGGCTCACAGGGAATTAAATTTATTCTGATGGGTTCAATGATGATCAAATGAAACTTTTCGAAGTAGAGAAATAATTAGAATTGTTTCCCATCAGATCTTGAGGATTTTTCTCATTATTCTGAAGCATTAAACAATATTTGCAATACCTATTAATGTGTCTTTAAGGTCAATGCAGAAAGAAAACTTAAAAGTATCAGTAGCTTTAATTTTAACTAAAATACCTTCCTGTGATCCTGTCATGGCTATTTTCTTACAATGAATGTAAGAAAATGAATTACTACCATGAATAAGAGCAATTCTATTCGTTCATGAGCAATATAGAAAAGGTATTTTAAAATTATAGTGTAACTTGTATTTCACTGTATAAAAGTCTTTTTACTTCATGGTGACTGTGGTAAACATCACTTGTGTAACATGTACCATGGAAAGTGTGTAGAGAAAAGTGCACAATACCTTGGGACAGGGAAGGAAACAGCACTTCATAAATTTGGATCACTCACCTTCTAGCTCTCTGTTTTATAGATTCCTTTTCTTCCCAAGTAATTACAATTAGCAGTATTTTTATCATGCTTAATTTATTTTCTATCAAAACTGCTAGATGCTAAGTAAACTAGATATAGAGAGCATACTCAGCAAAAAATCATTAAAATCCTTGTAACAGTATCCCAGAGACAGCCCATTCCTCATGATGATCCATGTTACCAGTTTGCTGAAATTTTTTTTTGTAGGTTATTTTGCTTCCTGTGCTTGTTATCATGCGTGCTGCTCATCTGTTTAGATAAGGCTGGTCTCCTTTTATTAGGAACATAGTCTAGTTTGATTCTTTATAGATTAAAGCAGATCATTAAATATAAATCTCTCAGAGTATTCAGACTCATCATAGGCTATTTTCAAGCATCATTTGCAGGAAGATAAAACGTGACAGTGATTTATGCTGTATTTTGAGAGTATAAATCTCACTGTGCACTTTCATGTGCCTTTGCAGAACAAAGAATTTCTTTATTTATGCTTTCATAGTAATCAACAAAGTATAAAAGCACCATTCTTTTGTTTAATGTTGTGTTCTTTAGAGTCTTAGAGTTGGATAATGCAGACTGTTGGACTCAAACCTGCAACACTACACCATCAGCGTGTAGACTTTTTAAACCATATAAATCACAATTCAGTTTTGTGCATATTTTATGTTTGGGAGACTGGGAAAAGTTTTGTGATTGGAATCTGGTCTCTAGGCATGCTGATAACACAAAGCACTATGTATGCCTAGAAACAGGATGTGGCCATTAAAAAATGGATAAAAGGGCAGTGAGAAAATAGAGTGTCATAACTGACAGTAAAGAGGGAGACTTTCAGATTATCTTAAAACTATTTCTGTGAGGAAAAAAAACCCAAAAAAGCCTATGGGAGCTTAGTAGAAATCTGGTTTATTTTACAAATATTATCATTTGTGAACAAAGAAAAATGCTAAGGGGAAAAATTATGTTTTTTTTAAAATCTGATAATGAAATAAATGATATTAAAGTGATGCCTCTGAGTACCTGTCTCTGTGATGAAAATGATATTGTGTCTTATGAACCTTGAAAACTGAGGGGAATTTGCTTGCCTGGTGTTGCAGATTCTTTATCTACAGAAGTATTTGCTAGTTAAATGCCTCTTCCCCTACATGATAACAATTTTCTGAATTCATAAGTGCAGAACAGATTTGTCTGAAACATACCATTTTGTACTCCAATGGTTTTAGTTTATTCTTAATTACACATTAAGCATAACTGTAGTTAAAGGTCAGATTTTAAACACACTCAAAAAGATCAACCTTTCTATTGAACAGAACAAAAGCCACATTTTTTCATGAAGACATTACTGGCAGAAATATTTTATAAAACCTACTGTGCTGCTTAACCAGTATTACTTTTTTAGAAAGGGTTTGTCCTGTGAATTACACATCTGTATCTGAAGTTCCACTGGATATGTTTTAAATGCAATATTAATTGATTTAATTCATCTTTTGCATTTTCCTTTCAGGTCCGTATTTTTACCTATCTGATTGGAAGAGAAGCTGCATTTGCTGATAACCTGAAGTGGATGGCCTGTGCTAACAAAGGTTGGTTCACCTTCTTCTGTGAAATCCTTGTTTTCAAAACCCCTGAGCTGAGCCTCCTTGCACATCTGACCCTTCTGGAGATGTGGTGTCACTGGCGACTAATCACAGAGGATGGATTGTTCTCTTTTTCCCAGAAAATGAAAATACTTAATTACCTTGTAACATACAACTCAAAGAGGAGAAAACCCCAATTTGAAATTTTCTTCTTTAAAATATTTATGAAGCTTTTAAACTATGTGATCTTAAATTTTTGTTCAGAGAACAAACTAATTTCAAAGCATTTGTTCTCTTCTATCTGTTTTTACTCAGAGTGAGTTTGGTTTCTAGAAACATTGGGTACAAGTCCTGTTGAGTTAGGCATGGTTGTTAAAACACCAGACATCCTGTCCCTTGAGGAACTGACAGTGTAATTGAAAAAAACTGGTTTATATCCTTTAAGGAAAAGAGCATTAAAGCATTTAAGATGCTGAGATGCTGGAGTAAAAAGATTGACTAATATAAGTAGGAATGATTCAGGAAAAAAACAGCCCCAAACCCCAATTAATCTTCAGGTTTTTCTTTTCCTTTCCTCTTGCAAAAAAAAAAAAAAGTTCTTTTTATCCATTGTGCCACATTACATTATGATGAATTGCATCAGGTGCTATCCATTTAGTCATTATTTCTTTAACTACTGTTATGTCCAGCTGATGGAAATTACTCAGTTTGAAGTCTTGTCTTAATCAGCTAATATTACACCATAATTTAGTTTAAATAATAGTATAAGAATCCTTTGAAGCATCTTTTTTTGAAGACAATTTAATCAACAAAATCTTTTAACTTTTTAGGCCAGCTCCACAAATTCATAAAGATCTAAGTACAGCAACTCAGAAATTAGGACCAGGCAATGGAGGCTGCCTTAGCAGATCATCTGGTCCACGTCTTCCTTATTCCCAGAGGGGAAAAGTGGTCACCTTTGTCATTCTTCAGGACTACTTTGTTCTTTTCAGAGCTGTGTTGCTTTGAGTCAGAGTCTTACTCATATGAATCAACTAAACAGCTTAATGACTGTTACTCCTATAAATTTATTTCCCTCTCAGTTTAATAGTTACAATACCTGCTCTCTGATAGCTTATAATGTAAAAATCTTCTACCTCTAATCATTAATTAAATATTTTTTTCATCTTTGAAACTCACAATTGGAAACAGCATGTCACGGTCAGGCAGCTCAGGTTTAGATTTTTCCTTGCAGTTTTCACTTACAGCTTGTCCTTTTTATTTCAGTGAAATGAGGGATTACAGCACAACAGATGAGGAGTGTAGTAAAGCTGGTCTAAAGACTGGCTGAATAGCAGGACTGCAGTTTACTCCATGTGTGGGCGGGCCAAAATATGTTGTTGTCACTGAGGGTGAATGACCCTAAAATCAATTTTCCTTGCAGTGATTTTCCCCTTGGAAGCACAGCATAGATGAAGGCTGTTTGCAGGGTTTCCAGCTGACTGGACTGTGGACAGCAGCCCTTTCCTTCAGAACGGGTCACAGGGGAAATTCACACCACCTTGCAAAACTTCTTTAGTTTCTGAGTTCTGATTGTAAAACCTTGAAAAACCCCAAGCATGTTTTTCTGTTACATTTTTCTGTATAAGTAGGGCGTATCTAGAGGGAGCTTGCTTAATGAAGCAAAACACCAAACCATTTTAAATACATTAAAACATTCAAGATCCCCAAAGTCCCTCTAGAGTGGTTTGTGAAACTTGCAGTGATTTACTCTTCTGTATCATAAGCAAGGGCACATTAAGGAAAACAAGATTTACTAAGATTCTGAAGTGAACAAAGGTGAAAATTTCCTAATGTTTAGTGTGCATGTGCCAGATGTTAGCAGTAACATCTAGAACTTAGAAATGACAGGCACTGCCTTTCCCTCAGCATCACTTCCAGCAGAAAGCTGTAGAGATAAAGCTGAGTTAATGTGTTACTTGCTAACAAAACAACTGGGATTAATTTTTTTTATTTTTTCAGTAAAATTTGCTAATGCAGTAGCAATTTGACAGCCTCTGTTTTACTTATTTTGTTTTTAAACATTCTGTCCTGGGTCGTTACTCTGGTTGGCATATCATAAAATGGACAAAGGATTGGATTCAGCAGTACAAAGGAGCAGAGGCTGAGAAAGCAGTGTAGGGAAAAAATGCTCCGTGTCTGGGAGAGCTGATAGTGGCTCCAGCTCCAGCAGAGGACAGATCAGCCCCCAGGCAGGTTGTGCCCCAGCTGGAGCTGGATTGTGTCAGCAGAGGGGGGCTCTGTGCAGGAAGCCATGGCATCCCTGGCCATTATTAGCATGAGCCCAGCCCCTCCTGCACTGGAGCCAGTTACCCAGGCTGTTCACCTGCTCCAGGGGCTCCTGGGCAGGCACAGGGGAACCCTCCATGGGAGCCTCACAGCTGCACTCACACAGTGAATTCACTCCTTAGCCCTTACCCAGAGGATTTTTTAATTCTGCTACTCTATCAGTTGCAAGTGTTGCATCCCTTTTGCACAGTGCTCAGGAAACAAAATGTGCTGCACTCCATGTAAAAATCAGTCGGAGGCATTTTGAAAAGTTATCAGCATAATGGTGGACATTTTAGAGAAAAAACAAGCCAAACACGCAGGGACTGTCTAATGGGGAAAGGCAGCTCACATGCAGAGCATAAGTGTCTTTTACCACATTATTATACATCTCTCATGCTTGTCATTACCAAATCTTACCCATTTCCTTCACGAGCTTTTCCTGCTGGGGAGGAAAAAAAAGGTAGTGCTGACTGTGAGGGGGCTCTGAGGTGGCATAATTCACACACCAGGGAACTGAGAAGCAGGTGCTGGAATGCAAAAACTAAAGCCTGGGTTTGCTGCTGTTGCTGACTTGGCCTCAGCAGCTGCACTCAGGGACTTCAGCCCTTATCTGGTGATTAAACCTGGCCAGAGGAACAATCAGGGTTTTAATTCCATGGGGTATCTCTGATCTCTAGATAAAAGATGTAAACTTAGCAGTATAGGAAGGTAATTCTGAGTAGCTAGAAACAATATGAATTGTGAAAAAACCCAAATTTAAATAAAAAAAATAGCTAAAAGCGTGTTACCTGGTGTTGTTCCTAGGTATAATATAGTAACTTTTGGTAGAGTTTTCACCTTAGCAGAAGATTAACCTATATTTTCACTTGTCTTTGAAACATTTATTTCTTTCCTAAGTTTTTGTGAGATTAATTCAGACTTACTGTCTCTTTTAGTCTTAGGAAATTAGGCTAAAACATGTTTTCTCTATTGTGCAGCTCAGACACATAATTTGCAATACTACAACAAGGAATGCATCCTTTGTCTGTAACATGCTGCCTGGAGATTTCTTTTTAAGTTGTGGTGTGGCCACATTCTCAGAAATACTGCAAAGAGAAACACCAAAAGTAACGCACATCCCTACAAAGAATATTTACAAATAAGTGCTCAAAAAGGGGTCTCTGCTCACGTTGGCTGTACCTGGTCCAGAGGGATCTCTTCTAAAAGAAGAAAATACAGCTGTACCACTGTCTTGTAGCATCTGTAAACCTGTAGGACACAATACTGAAGTGTTTCAGGTTGGGTTCTGTTTTCTGTTTATTTTTTTTTTTTTGTTTGAGTAATCTAGCTAAATTTTTTGCTTGAAATTGTGACAGAGAAACATTTTAGGAGACAATCAGAAAGGATGCTCATTTTACAGCAATACTTTCTTTATCTCAGAGGTAATTTATAGGCTGTGATTAAAGAATTTTCCTGGCATAAGCATCCAGGAGCTTCTTAAATGAATCTTTAAGGTTTTGATTTCAGTGAAGCACAGTAATAAAAAGAGCTAATTGTGAGATTGTGATTCTAAAGTGTATGGATAACAAAATACTATTTGATTAAAAATGTCATTTCCATAACCTTAGATATAATACAAACTTTTCAAGTATCTAATCTCCTCTGACTTTTTGGACATTATAATATCACTTCATATATATATATATAAATAAAAATTACATATATCATATAATATGCTTATGTATATTAAGTATCTGAGTGCAGGTCTGATCATATTTTTTACTGATCATTACTCAGTGCCAACAGATCTCTGCTTCAAATGTAATTCTGATAAAAGTTATATCAAAATTCAGTCACTCTGAACTGCTTTGGGAAAATGTAGATCCTACCTGTAAAATGAGTGATCCACACAGTTGTGAAGTATTTTGGATCCCTGATTAAAAGCCTTATAAACCACAGTGTGCACATGTACATGTGTTTATATACAATTTTTGAGATTCTCTATGTGAATAGTTGGCCAATAAACATATTTTGACTATATGTTGACATTTTCACCAAATGAAAAGGACCAAATACTGAAATGTTGCTCATTACTCACACAACAGAGAAATCCAATCTTTGTGGTCCCAAAAGTGGAGCAGGGAGCATTTCAGAAAGAGTAACATATGCATTTATTTTTGTCATGAGTCTTGCACTGATTCAAGAAAGCGCACTATATTTTGGGATTTTTTTTTAATCGTCATAAACATAGGATTCTGGTTTCTCTAGTACATGCTTCCTAATTAAACTTATGTCAGTCATTTTACTCTGGCTGAAAAAGGTCTTAGAACCTTAACACAGATAATAGTTCTGTTCAGAAGCAAGAGATAAAGCTTAATATTTTGTGTAGTAGTCAATTAACACCCTCACACAATACTGGGCTTAATAGAAAAAAATTAAATAAAATATCAAAGAAATAAAATTCCTAAAGCAGAATATTGAATATTTTAACAGTATGAATCATATACTTGAGTAAGAATTCCATACTAGGAATATTTGAGATCATACTATAATCAAATTACCTTAAAAAAACACAAACAATGCAGCACTTCTCCTTTTCATTGTCAAGTTGAAGATATCCATTAGGCTACTACTATGAATTTTTTCATTTTATAGATCTCTGCTATAATGTCTGTTCTTTTACTGTGCCTTAATTCACACATGGATAAAATTAATGTAGAAACAGCCATTTTGTAGTGTTTGAATTATGAGCCAGGGTATTGATTTGGAAAATTCTGGAGTCAGACAGACCATCTTTACTGTCTTGCCAAAACTGACTCCATCTACAAAAACACAGCTCAAAAGTTCTTTGTAGCTGCCATGTTTTATTCTGAAGCTTAATAAAGCTTAATATTGCAGCCCCACAGAAATTGTGATCTTGTCAAATGATTAAAATTGTAGCGAGGCTTCTTTCATGTTGGTCTTTTCTCATTAACAGAAAGTAAATGAAGGCAAGTGATGCATTTAAATAAGGCCTGATGAAATTTTAGCCTTGAAATTTGTCAGTCCTTCATCACTCTTGCATGATGTGGGCTCCAGATGCCAAGTTTGTGATGTAGAAAGATGCTTGACATCTAAGCACTGAAAAGGGAGTGGTGACAGCTCAAAGAGCTGAGGCCTCTGCTGTTCTCAACACTGTCAGGTTGGAATAGATGCTTTAAAGGATTAACAAGGCTGTGATCACCTAACCAAACAATTCTAGTTGTAGTCTACATTTTCTGTGACCTGCCATATTTGTAAATGACAAATTGCTTTTTTAATTTCAGTCACTTTGTGTAGGGATAAATGATTCAGAGCATATGCAACAACCATTCTGTTCCTGTACTTCTACTCCATCATGTTTCTTGAAACTGGACAAAGTGGGTGAGATATAGTTGGACAAAGATAACACTGGTTCTAAATTGTAAAGCAGACAGCATTAAAGGAAAAAAAGCCCAAACTATTAAAGAAAAAAAGGTGATCTTGAAATAAAAGTTTAGTACACACAGTGCAGTGGTTCATAGCAGTGTTGGAAACCTTGTCCTTGAGGGCTGCCCAAAGGTTTCACAGACATCTGCTTTCACCAATTATTATTGTTTGAGGCTGCTTCTGATGAAACATTACTCTTCTGTATTTTTTCTTTGGAAATAAGCAAAAAAAACATGACAGACATAAACTACACCATATTTCCTCTTGAAAACTTCCTATATTTGTTGTCTCTGGTTTATAGCTTGTAATTGTGTGTTTTCACAGGGTTTTTTACTCAGATCTCCACCTTGGCTGATGTGCAAGAGAACGTTATGGAATATCTCCATGTCCTCAGCCGACCAAAGGTCATTGACCAGGAGCATGATGTCGTGTGGACTGAAGCATACATTGACAGCACTGTAAGTCTGCCTGGTACAGCAAAGATGCTGTGGTAGAAACACTCGTTATGAATCTGCTTTCTGTTGCTGGAATGTGCTAACTCAGTGTAAGAATTGGGACTTTATTTATCTTTATGCTACAAGCAAACAATTCAACATTGATGAACTTTGTGTATTTATACATTGTAACTACGTAGAAAATACTGAAACAAACGTAAGTTACAGAATGATTTTGAGTTTATGACATTCAAAGCTACTTCTTTTTTTTTTATTAATCAAAAATAGGCATCGGACTGATATTGATTATATTGAGTAAACATTTTTCCTATATGTTTTAAAACATGCCAATGAATATGTGGGTATAAACACACACAGTGACATGAATCAATATTTTTAGTGTAGAAAAGTGAGTCAACACCCAGGGGTCAACTGTGATATCTTGGGGAAGAATATTGAGAAGATTCTGCCTTTTAAAGTACTGAATGTGTGATATGTTAAAATAATTGATACCCCTGTGAAATATTAGAGTTAAAGCACAACTTTCTAATATGGAGTGACTGAACTCTTATGACACTTCCGTAGCATGTGTGGTAAATGATCAGGTTTGCAGGTAAAGGTTGTTCCTTTTCATGGATTGGTCTAAAATAGAGTTTTATCTGTTATCTTCTTATATTTCCTTCATTCTGATTAGAATATTTTGGTTTATTATTATCAGTAGAATTAGAGTTTGTAGATTTAGTTCAAGAGATGTCAAGCACTCAATATAATGGAGAGAAGATCACAAATTACTCATGACACAGATGGCATTTTTCTTTCTGTTTTAAATTTTTACTTGATGGGTAAAATGGGAGAATCTCACCAGCTTCACTCTAATATTTGGTAGGTTTTGTTTGTTTTGAGTCTGTATTGCTTCTAAATGGTTCAGTCTTAAATCTGGGAATAGAGCTTTTATTTTATTTTCACAATTGCTTAGGCCTTTTCTAGTCTTCTTTTGTGGCCATGGATAATGTAAAATAAATACTTAAACTGCAGTTATAAAGGAGAAACAAAAAGTCAGTTACTTTAAAGAGAACTTACTTATCTCTTTTCCTTCTTAAAAATAACATATTAATCCAGTGTCCCCTTTGTTCTCTTTCTTTTATTGAACCATAAAATGAGATGAATGGAAAATATGTGTTATTACTGTGCCTTCAGGGCATCCCATGAAGAGAGGAGATGACCAGGAGAGTCTTGTTCTCATTCCCTTGTTTTTTAAACACTTGAAGTAATCAGTGTGTGAATGTTGAAGGGAATTTGTGTATGTGCTAGAGAGAGTAGCAGGAAGAAAATCAGGTAAGTGATGTCCTGGTGCAGCTCTCTCCCTTTGCCTGTGAATTGTTCATCAAAATATTGCAAACAAAATCTTCCTCCTTTCTCAATACCAAGTCATCCTCTCTACCCAACCCCAAAGTACAAATTGTTGTCTCAGAATTAATTTGGCACTTTACAGTTGCTTTTGCCTGTTAGTCTGTATTTCCTCGATCTTTGCAGGGAGAAAAAGAATCATAAAAATTAGTCTAACTTTCAATGATTCTCCTGTAGGTTGTGGAAAAACTAAGGGAAATTAACAACTTAATGTTGTGTGAAATACTAAGTGAATACAGCAGGGGTGAGTAAATGCTAGTGAATTTAAGAACACTAGAGGGAGTGTAGATAGGGAGTCTTGAGAAAACTGCAAAATCAGACAATGGAGCTGTTACAACCTTAAATAATAGAACTGCTTAAATCCAAACAAAAGATCTTTTGATGCAATCAAAACACTTCCAGGTTCTTTTCTCTATCTTCTCTTGTTTTCCTGCTCTCTTGATCACTTGACTAAACTAATCAATGTCACTATGAACACACACACACACACACACACACACACGTGCACTCATATGCATACATACACACATATATTTTAAGTGTATGAAAGCTCCATTCAGGACCTTAATGGGTTGGATTCTACAAGAAAAGTTTGAAAAATAAAATACAGTGATCTTCTTAGTTGCAAATTACCTTTTTCCTCCCTCCTCCATCATTCTTCCCACAAAAAAAAAATAAAAAGAAAAAACTCCACCAATAAAAATGGGCAAAGGAACAGGATAAATTAGAGTAGTCACATACAAAATTTCAAATAGGAATGAAGGGAACCTGTTACCAAACCAGGCTTGCTTCTGCCTCAGCTAAAGCTGCCTAAGTGCTATTTTCAGAGACAGATTCCCTGACCATCTCTAGTCCTTTGACATTGGAAGTGCTGTTAAAATAATCCTCTCCATCCCATAATTTGTTGATTTTCACAGAAAATTTGTGTGGCTGCTGCTTGGCCCTTTCCTGGATAAAAATACTAGTGTATTTCCAGATAGTTTAAATGTTCCTATCAGCCAGCAGTGTCTGAACATCTCAGGGCTACTTTCACACGGTTGCCTCAGTGTCTGTGCCCTAAGAGCATGGAATTTACTTCCCTGTTTCCTTCTCACCAAACAGCCTAGCTAATTGGCCAGCTGTGCTGTTTGTGAGCAAGCAACACTAGGCTGGAACATTCTAGGATCCAGACAGAAAGAAGCTGGACAGTAATAATTTTAGGGAATAATTTTACATAAACTTCCCCTGTCACCCCAGCCCGTTCTCATCCAGTATTTGTGGAGGACAAAGTCATCTGTAAAAGCCAATTCATTCATTGAAGTGTTTGATACTATTTAGGAATATTCCCAGAAGAAATTTGCTACTGAAACAAGGCACCTAATTCCTATGTCTGTTCACATTTCCTGTAGGAGGATGTCTGCACAGTGTTCATACAGCTGCCTCTTCAACATGGCTCTGGCACTCCCGGGGAGCTTCACATACTATTAGAAAAAATATGGCCCTTATAGAAGTGGGAATCTCTGGCAAGGTGTCATATGCAGAAAGCATGACATGGAACAACCTTTATGTGTGTCAGGGCTGTGTCCTTTGGCACTGTCAGGATTGATAGTTGATGTAAAGCAAGTGAGACAAGGCATCTCTGGTGACTCCTTGCTTCCCTTTCTCCTGTCCCTAGACTTTTTTCTCTCCCTAGCGTTTCCTGTCTTTCTGAAGAGGTAACCAGTCAATTTCTATAGTCATTTTTAGTTACCCTTCATCAGAAAATGATTTGTGTTTATTTCCTTTAAACCCAGGATTTCACTTTGGAAAGGTGATTATCACTGTGTAAAGCCTCACTTCTTCCAAAACCAGGACTTTTGAGATAGCAGTGATAAAATTTTAAGTGTTACTGGCTCTTGGAGGAACAACAGATTTCTGAAAAGATTTGAATTTAGATCTGAACTGATTGTACTTGGGAAGCAATCTTTAGAGGATTATCTTGGGCTAATTCTAGTCAGCTTCAGAATAGTTGGGAATGCTAGTCCTGTAACAGCCCAGTAGCTTCAGTGCAGCAAACAGTTCAGGTTAAAAAGTTGGGATTGAAGTGTGTGATATGTACCAGTCTGCTGTCTTCTGATTCAGAGTCCTCTGATTCCAAATTCCACACCTTCCCTCCAACTTGTTCTCTTTTCCATTTGCACTTCTCTACTCAGCTGTTTCATACACAGTGCAAGTGAGTGAGCTTGGCTGGATCTATGGAATTCTGTGAGAAAAGGTGTTTGGGCTGTCAGGAGTGATGGGTCAGGTGGAAGATCCTTAACTGTGGAGTTTAGTAGGAGAAGAAATTGTCCTGCTGCCTGCTCCTGTTCAGCTGTACAGCCCAGACATTCTGTAGGAAATAGCTTCAAAGGTTTCAGATGGGATATGTGGACCCTAGACAGTGAGGTCTGGACATCACTCCTACAGAACAGTCTCAACATCACTTTTCTGCTCAAAAATGGGTCACAGTTGGATCTGATATCTGTCCTTCAACATTGCTAAGGCCCACGAGCACATAATGGTTCAGAAAATAAAATAATCTAATGAATGCATAAAAAGAAAAGAAGATTTCTAAGTGATAGTTTTCAAATGTAAGCAGAAAAGAATTCTAAAACTATCATAGTATTTCAGGGAGGCAACAGTTTTAAAGTAGTCAATGACTTTTAAGCATGCATCTATAGCAAGTCAATAAAAGTGAATATTTTGAAAGGAAAATGAATATGGGCTGGACATCAGAACATTCAAGTGCAGCAGTACATAGAGGTCATCTTTTGGTAATGTGGATAATCATCTGTAGACCACAGAAGCCTCTAACTCATTCTTATGGTCACATTTGGAATGTGATGAAACATTACTTTTTTTCCCCTGAGGAAATAAAAAAAAGACTGGTCTGGCCCCTGAATTCCCATTGTTTTAAAGCTTGTGATTAAGAATTTATTAGGGTGTCCAGTTTGACCTACTTGGACCTTTGTTAACTCTTCCTGGTGGAATTTGTTCCTCATAAGTGTACCTGAATATATCCTCTGGATTTAATGTACCATTGAGCTCATCTGCAGGCTGTTGGTCTCCAGCTGTGAGCAGATTCAGGCAAACATTACCATGTTGTCTCTGTTCAGTTTCCAATCAGAGGAGTTCTTTGCTTAAAGAGAGCAAATTATTGTTTCATTGAATATTTTGGAGATGGCTGTCTGATGCTCCAGAATTTAAGAGATCATTTAAAACAGCAGTGTTCTGAGTCATTACAGGTCATGGTTTGTCATAATATGAACGAGGAGTGAATGAGAGTGCTTTTGCTCTCTGTAATTTCCTTCTGTGTTTGAGAACCATGAGTTGATTCTTCATTTGCATTATCCCCACATTATCCAGACATACATGCCATTATGGCTTTTAGTTCAATTCTAGGTCAATTCTACAGTTGCAGTTGTATATATGTGTATGCAAATATAAATATATTTTCCTCATTTCTTTCTTTTTTGAAGGAGGTAATATTTGAAAGCATTTAGTGATTGAGAGACTGATGCTATCCTAGGAATACAACCAAGAATCTTCTTTCTCCTTATGGGGCAGCACACTGAGATAGCTCCAGTGAAGAAAAGTCTTTAATAACGATTTCTAAAATGCTTATGATGGGTGTTACAATTACATTATTACATATATGGTAAAAAATTCAATTTATTCATCTTCATCCTTAAAAAAATCAAGTGCTATGTAGGCATGCTTTTTACTCTGATCCAAGTTCTTTGCAGAAATGCAGCAGCAATTGTAGGAAGCTCACACCTCTCAACTCTCACACCAGAATCCAAATGTTTTGTGCATGAAAATTTAAATTCTAGGATACAATTCATCTGATAGAAGAGAATAATGAACCAATTCCAGAGAGGCTAAATATATGTATATATATATATATATATACACACACAGAGTTAGAAGGTCCTCCAGACTGAATGCTGTTTAGTGCTTCTGTTCACAGTTTTCTTTGTGTTGATTACACAAGAAGAGCTTCTATGAAGTGATAAAAATAAAATGCTATCCCATTTCCACTAGTTTCTATTTCCAGAGATATCTTCAAATACTTTTGGTGGCACAAGTTAATTGTGCTATTATAATAAGTGGGTATATTTAGTATTTCTATAACAGTGAAGGTTCCATGGGCCTCTATTTCCAAAAAGTAATTTCTAGATTGCAGTACTGGTAGGCATTAAAATGCATCAGAGTGTTCAGAAGGTCACATACATGTAAAGTAAGTAAATATTGGTGATCACTGCAGAACTGAATGTCAGCAAGTGTCAATAATCAGCAGCTGAGATAAGAAAATTTACACACAGTACATTTTTTTTAATACATAGAACTAGAAATCTGTGTAGCTTTTCATCCAATCCCACTTTGGATTTGGTTACATATGCTCTAACCTTCCCTTTGCGGCCAGCATCTCTAAATCTCTAAGAATTTACAACTCTTTATCAGAGAATGTCATCACCTCCAAGTACCTCTGAGGTTCCCATGGGAATTTTCTTTTCTTGCTTTGACGTTTGAGTGAATTGGGTTAGGGAAGAAAAATTCCATGCATGGGTTTTAGACCTTCCATCAGGTAGGCTTGTTCATAAAATAAGATTCCTTAAGCTCTGCTTCGTCTCCTACAGATCTCAGTGGTCTATCCCTTTATGCTGATGATTACTGCACTGTGGAAATCTTCATTGACAGTCTCATAAAAAAGAAAGCATTTGAGCCAAGGCTTTTATGAGTTCCGTGGTCCAAAATTTTCACTTGCTATAATTAAGTGCTCTCATTTTCTCCCAAACAGTTCTAATCTGTTTGTTTCACTGCTGGATCTAGAATAAATGAATTATCACGTTTCAAATTCAGTGAGATCTGTGTCAACTCTCAAAATATAATGAGTTCTGGACATAGTCAATGAATGAACCTCTAAACTGAATAGAATTCATGCACTCTAATTGTCTTTCAGATGCAGCTCAAAACAATGGATGTTCTTTTATGTTAGTAAATGAGCATTGATTTACTCCTGCACAGCAGCAGGGCACTCATCAGTGCAGGAAATGTTATGCCATTTATATTTGTGCTTAAATCCCACATTCACGCACCAAGACAAGAGCCTGGGTGTGGTGTGTCCCAAAAAAACACACAAATTGAGACCAAATCAAAATTGGGCCATGCACAGGAAAATAAAGCCCATAAAGACCTAGTGGGGATATGGACACTTAAAATAAGAATTATTATTCCATGGAAACAGAGCACCAATTAGGCTCCATCACAGGGAGCACCTATGCACGCATTATATACACAAGAATTTGTATCTTTCAGCTTTTTGAAGGGAACTGCTTCTTTTGATAAATTACATGTTTGTTTTCCTCTACTGCTAATGCTGGAACTTACAGTATTAGGGCAATTTCCAATGATTACATTAAGCAAAGAATATTACTACAGAGAGCTAATTGCTAGTTGTCAAAGTCACAGAAAAACTGTTGTAAGGAAATAGCAATACTTAGTTTAATGAATTAACACTTTTCATGTGTATTGCTCTACATGGTATTTACACTGTAAAATGCTATAAGTGATACATCAAAAAGATGTTTAAAACATCAAAACCAAAACCAAAAGTCCTGCATTTAAAGAAGAACATAAAATTTCCTGCTGGGGATGTGGAACACGGAATGCCATCTGTATTACATGGCACTGAGAAAACTGATTATGTTTGGACCTCTATTTCATAGCAGATGGGTTCATTAAATTTAATAGCCCCCAGAGCCTTTAGAAACAGTGTTAAAAACATGTGGAACATGCTGAGACACTTCACTTCTCGCCCCACAGTCATTATAACTCTGGCACAGACTATAAATATTACACTACTTTATTTCCATTGAATTGGATTACTATTATTTTTCATAGGGTACATTTACATGAGAAATACAGAATGAAAATTGTTCTTCAAACTTTGGGATATGCAGTTGATGTCTTCAAATGCATTTTACAGTTCTTTGCACTTGGAGGCTTTTATATAGAACTTATTTTTATCTTCCTGCAACATCAGCAAGCAGCTGTAATGCCACAGCAAAGCTGGCTCTTGGGCAGTTCTGTTCCCAGTGTGGTGCAAATAAGACAAGCATTAGGTTGAACCATGGAAGGGAAATCACAGGAGTGTTGCATCTTGGCTTTTAGCTATATATTACCAAAAGATTCTCTTTTCTAGTGTTTCATTATTTTATATGATGGAGTAACTTCAGTTTGACCTTGGTCTCTGTTCATCTTTAATCACTGGATGAAAGAGAGATTAAATTTCTAATTTTGAATCAGATTAGTTCTGACAGAAATATTGCTTTAAACAAAATAAAGTCTCATCTCTTTTTGAAATATTCTCATTATTTGGCAGATAAAGGATTATTTTGCTATTTAGTTTTTCATTTTAAATAATACTTCCAGTGAGAACAAGTAAGTCTTACCATGCTTAAGTGCTTTGACTACTGTCTAACCTTCTTCCACATCTTCATTTATTACATATTCTGATGTTTAAACTAAATTACAGTTGAAGAAATTGTCATCTTTAATCATGACTTTTTTTCAAAAAATAACAGTTTCACAAACATATCAGCTTGTTCTGGTACAGTGTAATTATCTTCTCTTTCCAGTTCCTTTCTTGCAGAATGCTGTGACTATCCACACTGTCTTTTACTGTTTTTCTAAGGTTACTCTTGGTTTTGGGTTGTACTGATGATTTTAATGTGAATATTCTCCTTCATATCACTGACTTCCAACTCCAATTTTGCCACTGACCACTGGTGATATTTTTATCATGATCTGCCAATTTTAATAAATCACCAAAGTCCTACTGCAGTAGATGATGGATGATTACAGAACAAAATAACGATTCTTTCCTCATATAATTTAAATTTAAAGTAATAGGTAAGAATCACCAGTTGCTTAGAAAGGGCAGAGGATGAAAGGACACAGTAAGACGGGGTAGGTCAGTGCAATAATTGATTACTGGTCTTTCAAATGGCGGTGTCCACTTCTACAGATTTCCACACAAGTGTCTAAGTCTCAAGAATCATGGAGTTCTTGCTTGTGTTTGGTTAAACTTGATTTCATGGAATTCTCTTAGGAATAAATTTTTCCTAATATCTAATCTAAACCTTCCCAGGCACAACTTGAGGCTGCTTCCTCTTGTCCTGTCACTCGTTACCTGGGAGAAGAGCCCAATCCCCACCTGGCTACACTCTCCTCTCAGGTGTTTTAGAGTGATCAGGTCCCCCTGAGCCTCCTTTTCTCCAGGCTAAACCCCCCCAGCTACTCCCACGGAGCCCTGAGCTCCAGCCCNCCAAAGGCAGGATGCACCTTTACCTTGTTGAGCCTCACACCACTGGTCTTGGCCCATTGATCCAGCCTGTCCAGATCCCTCTGCAGATCCCTCCTACCCTCCAGCAGATCAACACTCCCACTTAACTTGGGGTGCAATCTGCAAATTTACTGAGAGTGCCCTAAATCCCCTCACCCAGAGTATTGATAAAGACATTGAACAAGACTGGCCCTAGTACTGATCCCAGGGGACTGGTCACCAGCTGCCAGCTGGATGTAACTCCATTCCCCACCAGTCTCTGGGCCCAGTCATCCAGCCAGTTTTTTACCCAGCAAACAGTGCACTTGTCCAAGCCATGAGCAGCCCATTTCTCCAGGAGAATGCTGTGGGAAAGTGTCAAAGCTTTTCCCTCACTGACCCTTGTTCTAGAGAGGTGTAATGTTCTGTAACTTGCAGTCTACTGGGTCCTCCCTGATTACCCAAAACTGCTGCAGATATACTGAAACTGGCTTTTGAGATGAAAACTGATTGGATGTATTTGAATAATTATCCATAGAATTACAAATGTCAGTAGGTTTCACCTGCTGGATATTCTCCCACCAGTAACTATGTACAAATTACAAAGAATTGCTCTGCTCTTGAATTTGATTAATGGGCATATTCATGCCAAGAGGGTATTGGTCCCATTTGCAGACACCTGCACACTAGAGACAGAGCAGCTCGGGACCATTTCCAGCTGGGATCTGCCAGTGACTTGCAGCACCTTTGACGAAGAGGACAGAAAATGCTCTGTATTTCCACCTTGTTTCAGAGGGAATTTTCTGGTTTTTGTGTGACACCAAAATAAGATCAAAAGGTGACAAATTACTAACTAGAGAAAAATTTGTTTCTACATCCCTACGTGCTATGGTGAATCCAGCATTTAGGAGGGCAGGTCTGTCTTGAGTGGAAATTACTTAAAGACATTCACGACTGATAACGGCCCATCTTTTATTTTAGTGGGTCTACTCCGAGTAAAATTGAGTTAATTATAAGGAAATTGTCAGATATATTACCTTTTTCCAGTGTGTTTTTGTGTTTAGTTTTCATGTAACAGATTTTTTAAGGGTAAATGATAATGTAGGAAAGCAATGAATTCAGTATAACGTACTAAGTCCCATCCTTTGATCTCATATATATCATTCCTAGACTTTCTGAAAGGAAGAGGGCAGTGAAGATGAAATGTAATTTATCTGCACTGCTGGAGTAAAAACCTGCAATAATAAGAAAGGCTTATTAAATTATTGGTACTGTTTGAGCTTTGCTGCACTGGCAGAATTCAGTGAAGAAAGAAGAAGAGCAGAGAATAAAAGGAAATAATTTTCTCTTTTGTCTATTGTTCTGCAGATATGGAAGTCTGTAGCTATTTACAGCTCTTTTTGTATAATCAGGATTTTTCACATGCAACTCAAGTCATATGCCCAATAAGCAGAAACGTTGAAGTTCATGTTTATCACAGTCATTATGACTAGTATTTTCTTTGGAGTTAGTAATTTGCAGAAAAAGAATTCAGAAATATATTCTATTCTGGAAGGAATAACAGGATGTTTCTTACTGATGCTCTTGCTGCTCGACAACAAGGTGCTTGGCCTTGGTCCACACCTCTGTATTTAGTCAGGTCAGGTTTTTCCAAGTGGGCATTTTCCATGAAAGATTAGTTTAAAGATGATCTAGCCAATTGGTAAATGATCTTCAGGAACATCAGTGCCATCAGGAGAAAGTTTAGAACTCGTAAGTATTTTCTCTGGAATTCATAATAGCCATTTCACCTGCCCTAATGTCAGTTTTTGGGGGTAGGAATATGTATTCACCCTAAAGTTTGCATTTGCTACTTTTGGGAAAATCATTAAAACGTGCAAGGGCTCTCTAGTAAGAGTTGCCACAAGGACTCTACTTTTAAACACTTTTATGGAATAAGATTTTTCTTTTTTTTTTTTTTGCACTATCTTTTATTTAGTGACACATAAATGCTACAACAGCATACACATTACAAAGTGTATATGATTATGAAAAACCAGCACAAATTACAGAGCTTTCTCGTGTCTTTTGTTCTGTTGCAGCCTATGAACTCTGAGTAAAAATAAAGGCCTCAAATTTCTATGTTGACAGGTTTATTCCATAAAACTGTCAAAAAAAGTAGAAGTAAACTACCTAAGGCAGCTATATGCTTGTATTTCATATGGATTAAATTTATTGATTATTCTTCTTCCTTATTTTACTCCCTAGTAAATCAGTAGTATCTCTCTTATGTATCTGGAGTTACACTGATGTAAGCCAGAACACATATTCATTGTATCAGTAAAAAAAAAGAAAAAAATTATCTTAGTTTAAGGTGCTTGGATTATACTTCTGTTGATGGAGGGAACATTCTAACGTTTTGTATTAAAGTCTTAAAACCTCAGAAAATTTAAATTACACTGAACAACAAATTGTCGTTGTAGGAAAAATAAGTTTAACCTTCCTTGCCTGCTTCCCCTTGTCCTTTTCATATTTTAATTTAGTTTAAAAAAATGGAGATAGTGAAATCTGATTTTGCCATAATCAGGGGGTTTACGTTCATGACGTTTTTGCTATGTACTGCAAGATGAGGGTATTAATCCCATTTTAGGTTCCAGTGTATCTAAAAACTACCTTAGTGTCTGCAAACAGCTCTAGCTCTTAGATGAAAGAATTTTGAGACCTTTTCTTGTGAGTTTTTGTAGTGAAGGAAGGAGTAAGGTTTTCTTGGCCTGCTGGATAGTGCAATAAAAGAAAGGAGAGGAGAAAGTGATGGGTAATTTTGCCTTAGGCCAAAATCTTTCCTTGATCTAGATTTCACATGCAGTGCATTAAAAAATGAAAAACTGAATTTTTCTTTTGTATTTGAATGTAACCTAGATCATCTAGAAATGCTCACAGATTTGTGATCTTCCAACAAATCAAAGCCCTAGTTATTGGCCATCAGGTCACATGGCCTTTGGGAAGCTTTGAACTTTCAGGATGTGCAAAAAGCTTCTTCCAAAATAAAACAGCAAGAGAATTGTAGCCCTTTCTACAGAGTGAGTGAACCTTTATAGAACCTGATGGATTCATCCTGCAGTGTAAAGAGTCCATAAAATTCTCCATGACTGTTTCAATGAAGTGTAGCTGTAAAATCTCCATGTGAAACCAGAATGTGAGATTCTTTAGTTATGTGCTTATTAGAAGGGCATAAAGGCAGAATCTGCTCCTTAGAGCAGAGCTAGTGAACAGGATGCAGCATTGATGATGCCACTTTTTAATTTATGATGGCAGCACTGACCATGTCTTTAATACCAGCTTCCCCACAAGATGACAGAAAAATTTTGTAGAAAAAAGGATCTGTTTTTAAGTTAGGAGCTTATCCAGCTAAGAGATTTCACAACATTAAATGATGGAGTGTTTTCTAAGTTTTTTTTTTAATTCCTTGTTCTATCATATAGTTTAAAAATAATGCTTTCAACAGTTAGAGACTTAAGCCTGCCTTCTGATCTTGTACATCTCTGTTAGCTAATAAAATCAGTTGCTTTGCTTAGACATGTGAACCTGATCCACATGTTCCTAATTTGGAAAACCACATGGTCATCACCTTGTTATTAGAGCATAGTATTTTTGCATAATGTTAATTTATTTCCAAAACACACATTGGGCATTCGAGTCTCAAATTTTTATAACAAAACCTGGACAAAACTTTTATGGAGAGCTGTTCCTGATTTCTGGGAGTATCCCTCTTCCCTGACAAAGCAGAACTGCCCTTTTCAACATCTACCTGGGCTCAGTGCCTGGGCTTCATGTGGTATTTTTATACACTGTTTTTGCACTTAATTTGTTCCTTCTTTTTCTCTATGCTTCATCTGAACTTTTTCAGTTATGCCTTGAGATGGACTCAGTGTTTTGCCCTTTTAGAGTCAAATTGATAAATGAGAGAAAAGATTGTTTTTGAAAGGGAATAAAGCTTTTAGAAAAGTGTGAAGCTTCTTATTTAATTGTTGTGCATAAGCTGTCTTTCCTGCTGGTTTCTGGTGTCCTTGATCTGTTATCATATCTGTGGAGTTCTTCTCCTCAGCAAATGCAATGATCCTAATATTTCTGTGCAGCCTTTCTTCCTTTGAAATCATCTCCTGTTGTTTATCAGCTCCGATGATCTTAGAGCGTATGGTGTCTATCTTGCTCTGCCCTCCAGCCTCCTGCTCCATACAGAGCAGTTCTGGGCCATTGCTCACTGACATTGCCTTCAAGGTGTTTTGTGCCAGCTAAATACAAAATCTGTACAAAATTTCTGCTCATTCAGAAGCGAATGGGGGAGAAAAAAATAGGGGAGAAAAATTATCCAATAAAAATACAATCGTTATTCTGAATGTATTTGTTAGGATGCTGAGCAGATTGTTCCCTCTAAAAATGTCCAATATTTTAATTCTAAAAGATAATTTGTTCCAGCACTTAGAGCTGTGTACTGGTTCCAGTCTTTGCATCAAGAAGTTAATTTCAAATATTTTTGGAAGGACTTGTCTTGAAGCAAGTAAGAGTAAGTCCCATTAATTACAACCTCCCCTCCTCCAAACCCAACTCCATTTTCCTTCACTTTGATATTCCTAGAATCTTTTGCAGCTCAGATTCATTTCTTAGAAGATAAATTTAATCCTCTAGTTAACAAAAGCACATAGAGTATTTTAATGTATATACAGTCTTATTGATGAGATTCTCAGGGATGATTTTTTTTCCCCATGCCTGATTTTTCTGGTCATGTTATTGTATGCTGAATTTCAGACATTTAAAATCAATCAGTTAGTTTTCTATTTTTTCCCCATGCATTGTGTAATAAACATTTCACAGTAATTTTGCAGGTGCCTTGTTTTTCCCTGGTAGTATCTAAAGCTTGTTTTTTCATAAAAGTTAATTGATTTTATCATAAAGTAAAGAAAAAAAAAATCAACTACTGCCATAATAAGAAGCTTAAATGAAGATAATGGAAAGCAAAATTATCTTGAATTAAATATTGTAAATAAGTCCTGTCAGTTCTCTGACGTCAGGGCAGTTTTCTAACAGAATACAAATATTTTTATTCTTAACCCTGAATCCTTGACACAAAATTATATGTGAACTTTATAACGGGTCAGTTTTGTCTTCACACCTGTAAATAGTGTCCCCTGCAAATAAGGACATTTGCTTTTACAGGAAGTTGCTTGAAATAAGTGACTTCCTGTCTTTTTCTTCATTTTGCGATGCACATTTTGTGATCATAGTCCAAAATACTGGGAATCTGAAATGATGCTATTTTCATGTAAATGTCAGCAAAAGATTCTTCTTTATTAAATGCAAGATCCATGAGGTAAAACTACCTGGCATGAATTGTGTTCAGTTCCAGCTTTCAAAGTCAAGCCATACAAACCTTCTGTAATGGCAGAATCCTTCCCTCCTGTGAGGCTCTGAACTCCACTACAGCAAAGGATAAATCAGCTCAGGTTTCTAAGAGCCCTAAAAGGCACAGATTATTTGTGACAGTAGGGGAGAGGGCAGAGAGCAGTGGAATGGGAAATGAGCCTGGATACACCTTCCACTGCCTCTGGCTGAGAAGAAGAAATGGTATTTGTGAAAAAAAGGTGAAGAACCAATGGTTTGGGAGAATTAAACTCTACATGTTCTTGTAACCATTCCCTTCTTAGTCTGTGTCGGATGATTGCAAAACACAGCTCTTCTAGAATGCCATTTAACACAATCAGAGTCAGAGTGACATGCTAAAAATCACAAACACAATTAGTAAATCTGATTTTTTGGAAGACATTCTGGCTTGCTTTACACATTCATTAGATCAAACACACGTTCATCTGTCTTCAGAAAGGAGTTACCTTTAGATGTTGGTCTTGCATTTATAGGTGGAGTAAGATTTGATATAGAGCAAGATCAAAACCCCACTGCACTCATTGCAGGATCCTCATTGACTGCAATAGTTATTGTGGGAGCCTCTTGTTTGGGTTGGCTTTGAGGCCAGGGTTGATTTTCCTGGGAGAGAAGGAGGATGTGAGACTGGCTCCTAAGAGGATTTATGATCAAGAAATGATTCTTTGCTTCCAGAAGGTTTGTCAAAGAACCTGGCCTTTTCCCAAACAGGGAAGGGCCTTTATGTGAGATGAAGAAATGCATGAGTGTGGGTATATGCACCTATCCTCTGAGGCTGATTCTTTTTTCCTTCCTTCTCATCCTCCCTCTCCTTTTTTGTGAGAGATAAAAGCGCTATACAATAGATATAAAAATTTTAATGTAAATTGTATTACTTAGTGATGTTTATCTTACAACCACTAGTTTTCTTTGAAGTTGTCTATTCTAAGAAAATTATTCCAGTTCCATACATTATTGTTTAATTAGAAAGGATATCTCTACTACATAGCAGACAAGAAAATAGTTGTATCAATAATTTCTATAGGGAAATAAAAATCTAGTGATGTTTATACAGAATATATATTCACACATATAAGCAGAATTAACCATGGACAAATATTTCACTCTTAGGAGTATTTAAATATTGATGTAATAATGAAAATAGGACTTGCTCCCTTTACACAGAGGCACCAGGTCAAAATTTTGATCATGGTGTGTGGAATGTTCATGAAGTGTCTGATTCATTAATTGTTTCTGCTGCTTTGATTTGTAGTCATGTGGCTTATCTGTAAAATTAGCATAATTCTTTAAAAATATTTATTATTAAAGTTTTAACCAAACTTTGCATTTAAAGTAATCAATTGGCTTGGTTTAAGAATAATCTTTCCTGTAAATATTTTGAATTCATTAGAAAGAGAACATTTAGTTTATATAAATAAAATAATCACAGGCACAGACTCAGAGAATATATGAGTATGGATTTCTTTTCTGTCAATTTTCACATGAAGTTCAGAAAGCAGATGCAGACAGATATGACTTTAATAACTCCTTTATAAGTTGAGAATATTTAGATCCTTTTTTGTGCTGATTCTTATTTTGAAAACAACATTGCTTCACTGCTTTAGGAATTCTTCAGTCATTTAATATTAATGTATTTAGAAAAGGTATCAAATCTTCAAAGAGTAGAGCCATTTAATTACAAAGTTCTTAAGTGTATATAATTTTTTATTTTGCTATTTCTTAATTCCAATTCAATGCCTTTACAGCTCCTGTGTGTTCTGTTTTTCATATTTCACAGGAGCTAAATTCTTTCTTTTCTATCATCTATAGGAATTCTTTTTAAAGAGAGAGTAGAATTGTAGGTTTCATCTGTGTTTTATGACTCTCTTCTCCATAGCAACATTTAAATTTCCTCTGATGAGTGTACTTTGCATGCAGAGCACAATCTATCCTTGACTAAAATGCTGTACTTACTGAAAAATGTGTGGTAGCAGAGTAAAACAATTATGTGAACAAAGAAGGATTTGGTGTTAAATCCCTTGAAAAATCAAGTGCATTTCCTTAGAGATGTTGGCCTAGCAAGCTGCAGGTTAATGTCACTTTTTTAATATTTATACTGAAATCTTAATGTCAGGAACATCCCAGAAGGAGGCTGAATTTTATTTCTTCCTTGGTTTCTATTGTGCCTGTAATACTTAGATGTGGGAGAATAAGTGCATAGATTGCAAAAGAAAAATTATCAAAATCATGCTATTTAAATGCTGTATCTTTTCACAACTGAGTAAGTAGTTTTTTAAGCAGAAGTTTTACATTTTCTGCTCAAAATTGAGAATTGGAATATTCTTTCTATTCTTCCCCAAATTCTTGCTATTTATGGGAAGTGCTGAGGAAGTCTGCTAGCACTGTATGAAATGCTTTGCATTTTCTCCACGTTTGCCACAGAATTCCATATCTTTCCTGAAAATATACTTTTGAAAAGTAGAAGGTCTGAGCCATACATCCCATGTCAAATAAAGTGTCAGTGTGCGACATGGATGGAATGAACATGAACATTAAAACCATCATAAATTTAGCAGTGCATTAAGGTGAAATTTAGTGCAGCTCAGAAAGTATTTATAGAAATGTCTGTATTATCAAAAGCATATCCAGACTTGCTGTTTATTTACTGACATGCTTGCAGTCATTTTCTGTTGGTTTGTATTGTATCTGATTGTGGGACAGTCAAGTCTGTAGGGCTGTTCTTCTGTGACTGGGGACTTTTAAAACTTGGCAGGAGAAGAGGACTGTGGAAACGAGGTCAGTGAATGCAAAATAAGAGTTTGTTCTTTATTTTTCAAATTTTTAACATAAGTAAATTACTATGGTATACTTTTTAGAACAATAACTCTATAAAACCATTAGAAAAATAGAAATGAAAAGCTAATATCATAACGATATCTGGGTTTTTTTCCGTTTCTAAAGTAATAGAAGCCATAAGGTTTGATTTAGCAAGTACAATTCACTCTTGCAGAAGATTTTTATACTATTCTTCAAACAAACATAAGGTTGAATTCTGATCCAACAGAACAATAAGTCTATAATTGTACTGTGTTTTCCTTTAAAACTTCTAGACTTGGTTTCTTGGAAATCTAGGACATGCAGCCACATAATGCCTTGAATAAATTGTTGAAACAGCTTTCATATTTTAATACTTTTCTTTTTAATTATCATGAAATCATTTAGAAAATCAGTCTTCATGAACTTCTGTTGATAAGGGTGAAATGACACACATTTTAGGAGGTACTCATCCAAACTATTGGTCCCATAACTTGTTCTTCCTGCTCTAAAGACACTATTTCAGATCTCTGGGGTTTTCTTTGGTTTAGTCATATTGGTCTTACTGGTATCTGATCCAAAAAATAGTGCAAAGTCCTTGATGGTGGATCCCTTTGCCTGTCTTGGTTTTTTTTATCATGTTACTAGTGTCTAATTTTTCTTTTTTCTGGTAATGCCAAACACATTTCCATGAAGGGCTCAAAACAATACTAAATTATTTACAAATGTGGAAAGCATGACAGTGTGTGCAACACCAGTATTGAAAAACCTCCTGCAGTTATTTATTCTGTGTTACATTGTGTGACAGGACCTTAAGTTGACCTGAATTTAGACATGGAATTCTCAACATGTCTTACTGGCATCAAGCATATTGTGAACCACAGGGGGCCTCCAGTTTCTGAGAGTAATTTTTTTTACAATATGAAAAGAAATAAGATAATATATTTAGCAAAGAATTTTTTCTCCCTGGTTAAAAGGAGCTTGAAAACAAATCCCACTACTTTTTACCTGTGTTCTTGCAATGCTTCATCCTTTAGTCTTCCTCTTCAAGAAATTTTTTAGGTTGCAGCAAAATCTGCACAGTTCCATCAAAGTCCCTAAGTCTGTTTTTAAAATCAGAACATTCTCTTGGGTTTCCCCTGGTGCTTTCAGGTTTGCAGGCTCCTGTCCCTGCTGTCCCTGCAGCAGAGCAAAGGTCTCCTCCTGAGCAGCTCTGTGGGGCAAGGTCCAATTTCCTTCAGACAGCCCCCCCTGACCCACAGCTGGATGAGCCAGGAGCCAGCAAAGGGCCAGGGGCCCTCCCTGCACTTCAGCCACGAGAATTTTGACAAAGCCTGCATTACCCAGATGGCAAACTAGGAGCAAGAAAAACAGATCTACCCATGTGTATTGTTTAGGGACAAGCACCTGAGGGAGGAAGAGACACTAATGGGAAATGAGTAGGAACAGGAGGCACTTTGGTGTGGCTGGAGCTGAATCAGACCACCAAAAGGGCAGGGTTTGCCAGGGGTGTGGGTGGAATAGAAATACCTGCAGTGCTGGAGGGGCAGGGAGAGATCACCCAGTTTGCTGTAAGGCTGCCTCTTGGCAGGGTGTGCAGCAAACCACACCAATCAGAGCTCCTGCTGGCTTTTACACACAGACAGGCAGCTCTTCCACTGCTCAGTAAAGGGTCAGACCAGACGACTATTACTGGTGTTGTTAGGAAAATTATTTTCCTATGGCCTCCCAGAAAGGGGTAATGTCAGACAAAACTCCACAGTTTATTTCAAAGGAATTTGTAGCAAATGTTAAACAGAATTGTTGACATATAGAACCTTGTAACAGCCAAGTCTCAAATCAGCAATAAGATGAAAATTTATCCGATGGGAACAAAGACATTTTTTTAATTGTTTGGTTTTTTTTATTGAGAAAAGGCCTTGAACCTGGATTTTTAAGCTTAGGTGAAATGTGTTGAGAATTCCAGCCCCAGAAAGAGCATGATGCTCTCATCTGCTGACTTTATAATTCTTAGAGTTGGGACTATTAATATTTTAGAGAATGGAAATACTCTTGATTTTATAAAAGGTTATAAATTGGATTGACTAAGTGAATTTAGCAGCAGATAATAAAGAACTCTAGTTTGTAAATTCTTATTAATGTGCTCATGAAAATAATCTGAGTAAAAGCAATAGGAGTCACTTGGTATTCAAAAGTGTAAAGCATCTAGTTTGTGTGGTAGCTATTAACAGGAAATTGTCACTTCCATCCATCTGACTGTAACCCCCTCACTTGGCAAATCTTGACCAAATGACATGTACCTGACTGCATTTGGCAAATTAAAAAAACAACAACAAAAAAAATCATGTTGCAACTTTCTCCTCTTATTTGAATGTAATAGAGAAAAAGTTTCCACTTCTCAAAATAATTAACTAAGTCAAAGACTAACAAGCAGTTAAACTTTCAGAAAGGCTTTAAACTGCTCTAACCTGTTATACAGGATTTAGGTCATGTATTTACAATTCATAGGTATCTGCAATTTCTGCAGCAACACTTTAATAGTGTTCAATATACTAATGCATTTTTTTTAAAAAGACTTTTTTTGAAACACATATAGGTCGTACTTTAATATGATCATGGTTTGTGTTTTGATATTGGATCACTGCAGTTTTAGGATGAAAGAATTTTACTTGTACCAGTTCTTCCTGCCATGAATTTTGTTGCATTTTATGTTGTGAAAAAGGAGAGGTTGTGGCTGCTTGCTCCCAGTATTTGTGAATTAGAGATCATGTGACAGTTCTCTTTCATGACATAAACCATGTGGATATTAGCTTCTAACAGAGGACTGTCTTCAAGTTTTTGTTTTTTTCTCTATTTGTTTTCATTCAAAGGAAGGGCAAAAGGTCAGTCAGAAGCTCACTAGAGATCTTGAAGGTCTTTTTGCATTTGGCATCGATTCATCTGCCTGTTCCCATGTTCAGATGATGCCTTTAAAGAAAAAAATTTGAGTTGGACAAACAAATTTTCTGAGGACGTGGACTTAGCACAAGGCTAAAGTGCTATGTGAGTGAATTTCTCCACAGGTGTGGAGTAAGAGGAGAAGAATTCAGAAAAAGGGAAAACTGTGTTGTGCCTGTAACAGTTTGGTTTTCTGACTTCCTCCACTACAATGGGTTTTCTTTTTTCTGAAGTGAAAACAGAACCCATCTTTCAGCTCTTGAACAGTAAGGTGTTTTATATGTGATGAGTCTGCTGCCTGCTCTCAATGCCTTTATACCTGAGTTGTTGTTTACAGTAAATACTGTGCACACAACCAGGTATGGCTACCCTTGTCTGATAACATCTGTGTGGAACAAATATGCATATATGCATAAACACGTGCATTTGACTTGCATATATGCACATATAATCATACTTGTGTTTACAGCACAGAAATGTATTGTTCTATGCATATATTATTGTATATTATGCATGTACTGTAATCTGTTTGCATAAGCAGTTACTAACTTTCTATTCCCATTTTTTTTTTCCTCTGTCATGGAGGATGCAACCTTCTACTTTAATATGAAAATCTTCTCTTAATGTCAGTTCCATTAAGAACTAAAACTGGTTTTATGTTGAATTATATTTGTGTATAGGAAGATGGAACTACTTCACAGTTCAGGTGTGATACCATATCTGATGAGAAAACAATCCCTTTCTTGGTGTGGTAGTATTTAACAAATTTCATGGTGCTTTTGTGATACCTTGAAGAGAAGCTGTCAAATCATAAAGTCATTTAATAAGCCCTCAATAAGTTGAATCAATTGGCAATGTAAGCCTAGTTCCTCTAGTTTCTTTCCTTTTACACTTTGTTTTACATTATATTTATTCTTTTATTAATTCAGCAGCTAAAGTAGCTGTTCAAATTAATTTAATGTGTAATTACTTGTTCTGTTTTGTTGTTTTCCAGCTCCCTCAGGCACAAAAGGTAAAATATTTTAATCAAATCCTAGTCATTCCAAGTAGTCACCAGTGCTTCACGTTTCCATGGTGGTGTGAGTGTGGTACAGGTGGTGATCAGTGAAACACTTCACTGCCAGGGGGGCTCTGAGCTGGGCCCCAGGAAGGTGCCTGGCTTTGAGCCCAGCTGAGAGCAGCTCTTCAAACACATGAGCCATTTGAACATGCCAGGCATCCAGTAGCCTACAACTTGGAAACAACAGGGAGGCTATTTTATCAACAATTTGAAACAATAGCAGGGATTAAAAAAAACCCCAACCCAGTCCATTACTCCACATGAAACATTTCTGGATCTGTTGCAGAAGCTGCAGAACCCATGGCATAGCTGGCACCCTTTCACTGCTCCCCACTGTACCTACCAACACACCCCTGAACACATTCAACATTTGAATTCTCTAACAGGTTGCATAATATTCATAACAGTGTGCTCTTGCCTTTAAACCACTTCTGCATCGACATTACCAGAGCCAGCACTGCTCCTCAGGACAGCACAGCCACTGGGGCAAAGTTAACAATTGCTGGATGCCTGCTGCATTGTCCTGATGTATTTCACAAATATAATCAAGGCTTCCAGAAACTAGGAAAATCTAGCTGGTGTTTTTTAATAGCTAGAAAATCTAGCTTTTGGTAAAAGTGTATTAAAAAGGAATAGAATATGCTGGGCAATTGAAACACTCACTTGTCCAAGTCATTCTTATTGTTCATGGTAAAGCCCCTTCAATAAGAAATGTCACAGCAATTATTCAGTTTGACATCGCTGTTATTAACATTCATGGATGATGATAAAAGTTCAGTTTTTAATGAAAGCTATAAGTGATCTTTCACTTAATGGCTTTTGAAGAATGCTGAGGGCATCCACAGAACTTAGAACCTCACTAATGTATCTCAGCCCCTTTTTGTTTAAAAAGCAAGAAATACAATGATGGGAGGCTTTATTTTTATGTTACTACATGTATTTGAAATTTCCTGGCTCATGGAGCTTTGAGAATTCTATTTCAAACCTGCGGGAAGTATTCTATTTTATGACACTAAACTATGCCCATAGTTCATGCTTTGATAGTTGCAGAACATGGTACCAAAAGATGTTTGGTTTGTGGTTATTTTTTGGGTTTTCTTTTTCTTGAAATAAAGGTTTCAAGAAATATTTTGTGTACAGCTTCTTGGAAAAGTAGAAGGACCGAAAGAATGGCTAAACTAGCTAACTTTGGCTTTTTCATTTTCACCTGCTTGTCTAAATGTTTGTGCCAAATGCTTCTCTTAACACTTTGCAGAAATAAGAGAGAGTCAGACTGTGACGTGCTGGTGCAGAAAGTACAACCAGTCAGGCTGCTTGTCAGCTTGTGCCCTGTGGTGCTGTTCTGATGGCCACAATTCTGAGCTTTTAAATAATATTCTGGTACAAGTTACTCAAGTTTATGGTTAGCAAACAAAATTTTCATAAAAGGTCAAAACTACCAATTTTCAGTTTTTACCCCTAGATCAAACAAATGCAGAACTAAAGCCACATATCTTTGCATGCACTCATGGCTGACTGCAGTCTAGTTAACTGTGTATTCTGTGCAGAGAAAGAGGAGAGGGGTGGGAAGGAATGGGAGGGGAAAGAGGGACAGGTACAAGTAATCCTCCAGGGCTTTTAATAACTTCAGGCAAGAAATATGCCTTTTTTTTGTGGGGCCTGGCAGCTTATGAACAAACCAAGAGAATCTCTCTTGCTCTCTGCAAGGTGAAGGGAAGCAGCACAGGGCTGGTGCACGTCTTTATGAATGACTTAGTCACTGTTTTGCCATATGGTGTCTGAACTTGTACTGTATTTTTGTTGGAATCTATGTATCATCTTGCAAATGTTTTTGTTATGAACATTTCAAAGAGTCATGTCTCTCTAAACATGTTCACTTTGATCCTGGAGTGATCTGAAAGAAAAATGTGGCATTTCAAGTTTACCTTTACTATTTCATATCTATTCTAAACAGTTTACCATCTTGATGAAATGTTTTCTCTTATATGTCGGACACTGTGGCTTCAGAATTTTCAGTGTTTAGTCAGTGTTCTATGGTGATTAGCTATTGAAGACCTGTAGGTTTTCAGCTGTCTACAGCAGTTAAATAACAACCAAACCTCTTACTCTTATGCTATCTGCTCTTAGTCAAACTGGTGCAAATTCAGAATTGGAGAGCAGGTGAAATGAATAATGACAAATTTATGGTGGATATGTCTGCTGCACCATGATATTTGTGTCTTGAAAAGATCTTTGTGATATACCCTATACTTAAAATAGAAAATACCACAAAACTAAATCAAGCCAACCAGCCAAAAAAACACCAACCAAAAACTCACCAGTGTTTCAGGCAATAGAGACCTTGATACAGCATGGTTATGTTACTTTCAGAACAAAATATGTATAGGAAGAGTTAATGTACCTAAAGGGAAGAACGGCTCCCAGACAAATGAAACAAATTCATATGAATTTTATTTGTCCTCTATGTTTCTTTTATGCATGTTTTTAGGTAGCCATCCCACAGGGCTGTGAAAATGGCAGTAAGATAAAATAATAACTCAAATTTGCCACTTTTCAAATTTGCTCATTTTGATTTCCTAAATGACCTTTATCTTTGAAACTGTTACATTAAACAGCTTTTTGTATGCACTGAAGAGCAAAAGCCATTTTTTCTTAATAGTTCAAAAAGGTGTTTTGTTTCCTAGCAGGAAAGCTTTACTTGCTTTCTCGAGCAAACACAGCAGGATTCAAAAGCTTTTGCCCTACTCCTGCTGTGATGTTTTGTTCTACTTAGCTTGAGTGAAAAGGTAGAAGTGAATAAATTAGGCATACAAATCAGAAGCAGAAGGTTGTGTTTAGTAACATTTAAGAATTTTTTTAATGATTCTCTCATAAATAGAACCATGTTTCCTCCATATAGAAATGTTTTAATTATATTTATTGCCCAAAAGTTCCTGACAGATTTCTTCTCTCTTTCTGTGTTATCCTTAACTTCTGTAAGTAGTGCTGTGCCCTCCTGAAATCTTGATGCTATCATCTTTCAGCCTTTTGGGAGGGTCATTTATCATTCCCTGCATTGTTTACCTTGTACTTGGAAGAGTTGAATTAACTGTCATTGGGAGTGGAAGATAGAAAATTTGGAGAGCTGTGGTTTCATTGAAGTGCATGACTAATGATTTTAGCACTTTTGTAAAATTATAACCTTTAAGTGGAATCTAATAGAGTACAAAATAATCATAAAGTAAACAGTTTGATTTAGCATTCCTTTGGATCTATTTCCTTTTCATGAGATGCCTTTGTCTTTGTTTTGTAATGTATATTTGGTTTCTATAAAGAAAACCATGTTAAAATTTTCATTTACATGTTAATTGCAATCTTTAGTTTCCAGATTTCTCTCTCACATTCCTCAACAAGCAAACTGACTTTTAATAACATTATTGAATCAGGAATTTACAAACTCCATGTAACTATTTTACAATATAAGGTGTTTTTTTTCATTTACTCATTGTGTCAAACACAGAAATATCTCTTTAATATAAGACACACAGGTTCCTATATTGTCCTAGACCATAACTTGAGTCTATGCCAAAATAATAGCTATTCCTTACTCTTTTAATCCATATAAAACACTAATTCCAGTTCTCTGAGGCTTCCAGCCTGCCTCATGACTGACAAGGATATAAAAGTGTAGTGGTCACAGAAGACAACATATTGTGAAGCAAATCTACACAGAGCAGGCAAAGAAAGAAGGAGGTGGGTGGGTTGGGCAGGTGTGTCACAAATTCTCACACTGTAACTCTTCCTGACTATACATTCCCAAGGAAGATATTTCAAGGATGTTTCTCAAATTCCTTTTTCCATACTGGGAACACTTCAGAAAACATTTTTATTCTTTCCTGTGTATGTGTGTCTGGTTTAATTCTGGAGCCTGCCTTACTCTTTACCCTGAGAGATGGATGCTAGTGCTGGGTGTGAGGCTAAACTCTTAAGTGGCTTAACTCTAAGAGCATGATATTTGTCTTTTGGGAAGATCTGCTTGGGGTTGTTCTGAGAGGGTAACTGTGTACAGCATTGAATTAAAGGGAAAACTGTTGTAGTTAAATCTGTTTCTAAAGGGAATTATTCCTCCTGTTATAAAACTATTATCACTAGGCATTAGAGATCTGTACCTTTTTCAGAGAGCAAGTTCTGTTTCTTTATTCTAAACAGCCAAGAGACATTCAGCATGGGAATGCATTTTTTTCTCAGTCTTGATATTTATTTTCTTTCAAAGGTTTGTTAATTTTTGCTAAGGATTTTATCAAATTGAGTGTCCATAGCCCTCGGATAGTTGCCCACCTAAAACTACGACCACTGTGTCTTTCCAACAGAAGAACATTCTGGGGCAAATCATTGATGCTGTCTCCTACATTCATCATTTTAGACTAGATAATGGCTACATTATGATGAGCAGTGACTCAATAAAACATTGTAAATACGAGTTCCTCCTCATCCAGTTATTTGCTGACTCTGCTCATGGAAGTGGTCAACAAACTGTTCATCTGTCAAACAAATAAAAAATTGAACAGGCTGCATTATACAGTTGCAATTCTATAGAAATGATAGCAGCAACCAGCTCTAGTTGGTACTTGCAGATAACAAAATTACAGGGCAATCACTCTTGCCTGCCCCCATAGTCAGTTTTGAGACAGGTTTTTTTCTCCATGAAAAGAATTTCAAACACCCTAAAACTTTAATGACAGTCCCTTGGCTTTATCCTACCCATTAAATTGTTTGTAGTAATATCTTGAGAGCGAGTGGACTCGTAAATTAATACTGTCCTGGTACTTGACAAAAATATGATGTCAGAGAAAACTACCCAGGGCAATCATATAAAATCTCTAAGTGCTCCAAAATGTCACCTCGTAATCAGCAGAATGCTTTTCCACTTCCTGGGCTCCTCTCCACACAAATCATGTCAGTGTGCTTGACTCTATACTCTGGCCAAGGAGCAGAAATTCCTACATTGGTTTGGCTGCATTTGGGTTTCAAGAGCAACCTTTGAACCCACAATGTTTTGCCAAGTTTTTGGATTTTTTTTTTGTTTGTTTGTTTAATAACTTACTTTTCCTTGATAGATCAAGGATTATGTTGAGGTTAGAATTATCTCTTCTTGCTAACAAGGAAAACAAACAAAAAAAAGGAAATATGATCGTAAGTTCATTCCACCTCATATCCCTAGTGATTCCTTATCAGATGTAAACCTTCTTGACTCTAAACCCCATTTGTGTTCCTGTTGAATGTCTGCAAATATTCCTTCTCACCATGAGATAGTGCCTCAGGAAATATACTTGTTTAAGAAACTTAAAATCCTTGTGAAGAAGATTGGGAGGTGCAGGACATGTGATTTTCTTGATTTTGTTTGTCTGATTTATTAATGTGGAATATGCTTCATAAGGTATTTTTATCATAATGTAGGAATTGTTTTCTGAGAATATTGGGAGCCAACTGCTATTGCTTCATTATAAGAAAACCTTTATAAGCACAAAATAAAAGCAAAAAAATAAATTACAGAAGTTCTAAAAAGAAAAGAAAAAGGATTAGAAGTTCTAACTGAGTGCAGAAAACATGATAGAGATGTAAGAGTGGTAGGAGAATGTCACAGTCACAGCTGGGCATGACTGTCACCTACAGTAGTGCTCAGCAAGATGATCCTGTGCTGCATCCACAGCTGAACATAGGTGCAGCAAAGCAGAATTCCTGTTCTACAAAATCTCCACTTGAGATCATGACTGTCAAATGCTGGATGAACCCCTTCAGCTTTAATATCTGTCCCTGGCGACAGAGAGGGTTGAACAAGAACTCTCCAGCCCCTGCTTGAGTTGTCCTTCCTTGGGCAGGACAGTGCTGGTCTGGAGCAGCCTGGGCAGTGCCTGCCCCAGGGCAGGGGCTCAGCCCGAGCAGGGAGGGGACAGTCGGAGCACTCTCACTGTCCTGGGGACAGAGAGAAACATCCTGCATGTTTCTCTTGAGTGGACCAAGGGCAAGAGATCGCTCTTCCTAAACTGAGAAAATGTGTTGAAATCTAATGTGCAAGATCAGCTAATGCTTCATGGCACCTCTTTGTCCAGGCACCTTTCCTGCCCTGGAGGGGCTGGGATGGGCAGAGCTGGTTCAGATGGGACTGGGCTGGGCTGGGCTGGGCTGCAGGTCCAACTACATCAGTGTCATTTGGATACACTGCTTTACCTCATTTAACATGGAAATAATGTAATTGAAAACTGCAATCACACGTTTGTAATTGTCCCTTAGTTCTCAGAGATAGTATTTCTTTTTCAAATATAGCTTGCTGATGATCAGGGATTGGTGTTGATGACAACTGTTGCCATGCCAGTATTTAGTAAGCAAAATGAGACTGTAAGTACTCAGATTATTTCTGTCATGTGATGATGGGGTGACTGATGTGAAGTTGCTTTCAGGGATCTAATAAGATTTTAAGAATTCTGAAATTTTTGCTTTTCTTTTTATTTTTTCTGCAATTAGTATCTTTTATTAGCATAAAAATGTGGACAAATAGTCCCAAATACCTATACTGTAGAAACCATGGAAAAATGATGAAACCCTATGTCAAAGGGAAAATCTCAGATGACACTAGGCCTTATGGCTTTCTTCTATACTACTTTTTCTGTAGCAAATATTCTATATAATTGTCCTCTTTGCTCTGATATAATTCAGAGTTTAATTAGTTGTATGTCCATTATATATGTATCTATTTATCTTTAGTAATTCAACAGATTGTTAAAGAGACTTAAGTGTACTTTCCCCTCAGTGCTTCATCTTTCTCCTTTGTGGATCAAATGGTAGGAGAACTTGGGACAGATGAGAGTAATATATTTTTAATCTTAGTTTTCAATTTAAAACCTATTTGCATGTGAAACATTTCAGTAGAGAGACTCACCAGCTACCAAAACCTTGCATGCTTTTTCTATGTGAATTGTAGATAAAGCAGAAAGGAGCAATATTATTGATTTAATTACTGCTCAATCAGCTGAGTTGTACCAGTATCTTCCTTCTCCACTTTTTAAATAATTTGTCTGTTATCTATTCAATTTTGCAGTGTAGCTGCAAGGTAAAATAAGTGGTGAAAATTTTTGTTATTATTGCGTTTCTGAGTGCATCTTCTATTATTCTTTTCAGAGGTCTAAAGGGATCCTCCTGGGAGTAGTTGGCACAGATGTTCCAGTTAAAGAGCTTTTAAAAACTATTCCAAAATACAAGGTAATACACAAATGGTGTGTATATAATTTATATGCAGTATAATGGCTAAAATATAAAATAATTCATTTAATATGTTGTTATTGTTTATATTTACATAGCTCCTTTATTACACCCAGTTTCATAGAGAATTTTACCTGTGCAGTGTCTGAGATCAAGTGCCACTTTTGAAACTTAAGTTAAAATATGATCTGATCTTCACTTTTTGTGGATTAGTGTGGTCTAGTGGGTAATATTAAATACTGTCCATATTAAAATCAATGTAACTATAAAGTGGATGAAGTTATCAAACTATAGACAGAATATGAGTCAAAATAACCAAAAAAATCATGCTGAAAATTGATAACTTTTAATGAAAGCCTATCCTTAACGTGACTTTAGGCTGTTTGTGTGTAATTCTTCCTGTCCCAATTCTGTGTCTCCTGGACTTAAAGAAAGCAGAACATTGCAGCACCTTAAACAAGTTCCTGCTCAACCAGACTGGTGCTTCCTTCTCTCCTACCCAGTGTTTACTAGATATTTTCCTCCACTTAGTTTTCCAAAGTCAGTGACAACTCTACAATAAAATTTTTAAAAATGAATTTTCATAAAAATTGTCAAAATTTGAACCACTATATATCTTGTGAAATGTTTTTTTATTCAGTAAAGGTAGGCTTCAGGTAAACACAAAATGTAATTACTTTTCATTTAAATTTGATGCAGTACTTTGGTATTTCACTACTTCTCCTTGTCTAAAATGTTTTACTATAGTACTCTCCTACTCACAAAATTAAATTAATATTTTCCAGTTAATTCCTAGTGGATTTCTTTGCATGACTAGCAAGTGTGTAACACGATATTGTAGATAGCCTTTGCTAAAGAGGCCAGCCACTGGAATAGCTGCACCTGTACTGAGCATAAATTTGTATATCATACAAATTGTCTCTTAATTGTCTGCCATGTTCTCATTTAGTGATTTCTTAGAGGGTGGAGGAAGGAACTGACTTGTAAATGCCTTCCAATATTCTCACATAAAAATTCCTCCTATCAATTTTAATTCTAATTTGAATACATAATTTACAAAATTATTTTCTGGATCAATATAGAGTAAGTGGAAAGTTTAAATTAAACAAGAATTTGATCAAAATGACTCATAGAAAAGAATGGTGATAATATTGATAAGGTGAGTTGGAATAAATTCCTGTGCTATGGATCCCACTAGGACAAGGGCTGTGCAAACCCAGCATAGAAAGGCTGTCCAGGAGAAGAGTTGCAGGCTCTGGGAAGAGGCAGCAGGTGACTCCACCAGATGTCAGAGCACAGGGACAGAGACATTGCAGCTAAGAATAAACAGCAGGGAGCTCCGTGCACAAACCATCAAAGTTTGCCAACACCAACCTATGTTCTACTTCTGGGTGTGCAGGGATAGTGAATCAGTAGAAGGTAGAGGGGAAAGGAGCAGAATTTGCTCCTTTGTGAAATCTGGAGCGAGGGACACAATCTTTGGAGCTGTGGGGAGAGCAGGTTTCATTTGTAGTGAGAAGGAAGAACAATGTCATGGTACCTGCAGAAATGAAAGCTTGGCTGTGCAAGGCTGGATAGGAAATGCCAAGTAACAGTGATGTTACTCCTAAATAATCTGTAAGATTTGGACGTAGTCTGAATATGAGAATCTAGAAAGAGTGGGAGGCCCAAATAATGGGTATTGGAACAGAGAGAAATTGATTCAGAAAACAAGATTTTAGGAATTGGTTTTCTAGGAATTAGAAGTAAATATGATCCTCTTGCTGAATATTAGATTTTTATTTGAAGGTATGTTTTATATTGCAGGATGTACTGCAGGAGAGGATTATTATAGGAGGCAGCAATATCATGCAATGCAGTTGGGTTAGTGAGATCACTTGAGTTATAACTTCCAGTCCCACATACCCTAAACAAAGACTCTGCAATTGCAAGAGCAGAATCACCCCTGGGACCCATTCCTGCAGAGGCAACATGTGATAAAAAGTTCACACAGGGATATAAAATGGAGGTTGAATATAGAACTCTGCTGGTCTGGAATTTTCTCAGCTTGGATGAGGTGGATTTTATGCTGAGGAAGATGAATAATAGCAATAAGCTGTTTTCAGCAGTTTTTACCTTGGCTAAACATCCCCAGATGGTGTAGGCAGTTTCTCCTGAATGAGGTGGGGTTGGATTTGGTAATACTTGACTTCCATGTGACATTTTATGGCAGTTCAGGAAAGTTTTATGTTTCTGAATCTGTAATTTAGAGACAGAATTCACAGTCTACAATGGCAGTGCTGCTGTAAGTGGTAGCATCTCTCAGATACTGCACAGACTGTGCAGTTGCACACATTGCACAGAAAATGATAAAATGGTGCCCTCGAATCCTGTGTAGGCCTCAAACAGGCACATGCTTTTTTTCCTGTGGAATATACCACCCACATCTGTTTCCTTACCTGACTTCCATTGCCTGCATGTCATCCTGCAGTTATCAACACACAATTACGCTAGAGATCTGATATTTAGCCAGCAGCTCCTTCTCTTGTCACACTATAATAGTTAAAATATGTCCACTGTTATTATTTTGATTATCCCTTTATGAAGAGACGCCAAGAATGTGTCACCTTCTGTGGCTCTCATTGAAGTTTATTGCTATAGGAAAACCACTAATTTATGAAACAATCTTCAGTGTGGCAGATACAGTTGACCATACACAACCATTCACACAGAGACACTATAAATTAACCTGGAATGTTTTACCTGTGACCTTGCCACAACATCATACTCCGGTTTGTATTTCTGGAGAATCACAGAATCCAATAGGCTCGCTCTGCTTTTTGCCTCTTGGACAGGATTCTGACTTTTCAGCCTTGCTCAAGTTGCTTTGTGTCAGACAAATTCCTAAAGAACCACTTCAGCAAGGCATTTAAGAATGCACTCAAGTAAAATAATAAGATGCAGTTGTGGGAACTGTAAAGTAAATACCAAAGTAAGATAGTGCTGAACTTTCAAGTTCCATTTTCTTCTGTTTGTTTGGTATTTAATGCCTCGGTGTATTGAGATGCTTAAATAAAAAACCACATGATATTATATTGTATGAAGAATTTAAAAAAATGGCTAAAGAAGGATAGGAAAATCCTGCACTCTTCATGGCAGAAGATACATAGTGAAGCTGTAGAAAAAGTCTACATTAGCAGCAAGTTTATGCTAAGGAGGATGTTTGAATGACCACACGAAGAATTTAAAGGTACATTTATTGCATTCAGTGGATGCAATCTGCTGTGTAATAGGCATATTGTTAAACAGCCCAGTATTTTTATTTAAATAAGTACAATGCTAAATTTGGGCACTGTTCAGCCCCATCAAGCGTCTCATCGCTCTCAAGGAATCTCGCACAGTTCACTCAGTACAAAGATGGAAACTTAGAATTCTTTAGCAGAAATATCTGCCTTCTGTGGCTCCAGCTGAATTGGAATTAACAGAGAGCCTTTGGGAAGACTTAAATATCACATGAGACAGGTCACTGTTGCTCAGTGTAGCTGCCCTTTCCTTATCTTTAAGTGATTCTTTTACAACATATGAGGAAAGCTGGGCACTCCTGGGAATAGGGGAATTTATGATATTCCAGAGTCTCTTTGCCCTGGCCCATGTTTTGTATGCCACATGCTGTAGCATCTCCTATATAGCTATATTATATATGTGTAATAATTGACTCAATCATACACAGTGCCCTGGATAGCAGAGTTGTGGGACAGTGTAAAATCGTGCTCTGTGCTGAATTCATCCCAATGGCACTCTCTCATTTGCACAAAATGTCAAGGATCTTTGCCTATGTTGGAGCAAAACACTGTGTGGATAAGGGCTGTGAATGCCAGGTGTCCTGGATAACCAAATTACTGCCTGATTTTTGTTTAAGGATTTACTGGAGACCATGCTAATTAGTATTTCTTTCTCGTTTACTTTTACAGTTAGGTATTCATGGATATGCTTTTGCAATTACAAACAATGGATATATTTTGACTCACCCAGAACTTAGGCCTCTGGTAAGAATGCTATTTATTGATCTATTAACTGTATATGTTGCATTTGGTTTTTTTCCGAGGATGAATAGTCTTCATTAAAAATTAAATACAATGGAGCAGATACTTTATATTGTTTCATAACCCATCATAGTTCCTGGTAAATTTAGTTCTGGAAACAACACTTAGCATGAAAAAACCCTTAGGAAAATAAATATACAAGTTGCTTCTGCAAAAGATGCAGACCTCCATTACTGCAAAATAGCAAAGCCAAAAATTGCTATAATTATGTTCATTTTACATTGAAATGGAATGTTGGAATGCTCTAGTGCTGTGTAATAACCCCTATTTGTCATGCTAAAGTGTTAAAGTTAATTTAATATATGTGCAGAAATTTCAATAGAGCATATTTTTAAGCAAAATAGGAGCACTAGGGATTTTCTGTACTAAAAGAGAAATTACAGCAAATTTTACCTTTAGTTTCCCTTATCATCTTGTTTGCACTAATCACAGCAAGAAAAATAAAGTTACTGTTTTGCAAATGTTTATCAAGTTAACACCCCAGAGGGCTGGTACATTCCTGGTTGCATCATTGTTTAGGAACAGCCCTGCCAAGTGTTCCATCACCACTGGCTCCCAGCAAAGCCCTGGCATTAATGGCTGCACTGCTGTGTCCACATGGCTGCCACATGTGGGGACTCCAATTTCAACAATATTTCAGTAGAAAACAGAAATAGTAACCGGGTGGATAATTTAATTTGAAATTAAAATTATTGACAAGCATGATTTATTGAGTCGTTAGCATGTCTGAAGTCTTCACCAAGCACAAGAATTTGTCTTTCTATGATTTGGGCTAGGAACTACACACTAAGTTAACATTTATATTTGCACTTAGTTTGATTTTTAATTGGAGCAGAGCTTATGAAAAGTGCAACAAGGAAGCTTCAATGGGTAAATCTGACATCCCATGTTTGCAAACCATGGGAATATATTTGAAAGTTCTCTCTCTACATCACAGGAGTTTGATAGCTCTTGTCTTTGTTGTAGTGTCCCTTTTGGCAAATTATTTATTTCAAAATTATTAGTTTTTATTCATTATATAATAGGTATTTTATAAAACAGATGGTAATGAGGGCCAGGAACTGTGGAGACCTCTCAGTTAGGTTGACAGAGCATCTGACCCTCTTCCTAATTTCTGATGCTTTGGTTTAGTGAGGCAAAAGTTGTTTGCTGTTACTGTCCCTCACCAAAGGTACATCTTGAAGGCACTTACTTCATTACCTTATACAATGGAATCTCTTCTTAAAATCAAAATATTGGTCAGTGGCCCATAAGCTGTCAGCTAGGGGAATTCATTGTGATATATTCATGGTCTGTGCATTTCAGGTTTTTGGAAGAGTCACTTTTGCCTCTGGATTCTGTCAGTGGGGTAATGAGAGTCTCCTGTTGACTTCAGAGGAGTTTTTGAGAGTGAAGTGATTGCTGGCCTGGACCCTTGGTTTAATATTGCAGGCCAAATCCTGATACCACTGCAAGATTCCATGAAATTTGTGACATTAACAATGTGAAAATAGGCCTGTAGATCTGGAATGAGATAATTTACTAAAGATACTCTCTAAAATTATTTCTGTCCTAGATTTACATTCAAGGCTCATTGATTACTGACTTGATCCATTCCAGCATATCCTGTATTTTCTGGTGGTGATGTAAAATTAGAATATTACTGCATTCCTGAGTTCCTAACCCCATATCTATTAGTTCTGGAGCTGATGGACTGCTTTTTAAGGAATTCTCTTCTGGGACACAGGGTGGAGAGGCAGGATAGCAAACAGCACAGAATGCTTCCTGTCCACCAGATTTTTATCGGACACTGAGCAGCGTATGCAATCATTAAGCTGGCTGCATTTTTGTGCTGATTATTCTACTGGGTTTATATTTAAGAATGCTTTTCCGGGAGACTTTGTTGATTCCTCTGCTGGTTTTTTGACTGAGCTTGGCTCTGGGTGAGGCTCGCAGGTCGGGTGCTCACGGGAGGGGTTCGAGGAAGGCGCTGCCCGGAGCCTCAGCGGGCGCTGACGGAGGGACCAGGAAGAGCCTTTTGGGCGCATTCTTCACCAGATGTTAGCGGGGCGATGAGTCGCGACAAACGAGCCAATAAACCAGGGCACGGGGAGCCGGGGATCGCTCGGGAATCGCTCGGGGATAAACCACGGCACGGGGAGCCGGGGATCACTCGGGGATAAACCAGGGCACGGGGAGCCGGGGATCACTCGGGGATCACTCGGGGATAAACCAGGGCACGGGGAGCCGGGGATCGCTGGGGAATGGCTTGGGGATCGCTCGGGGATCGCTCGGGAATCGCTCAGGGATCGCTCGGGAATCGCTCGGGGATCGTTCGGGAATGGCCCGGGAATGGCCCCCTGGCTGCAGTGCGGGGCAGTGGCCGGCAGGTGGCGCCGCCGCTCCGCCCAGCCCGGGGCTCTTCCCGGCGGGAATTCCGGGAAACCGC